>CM073136.1:1574795-1609795 GCA_037039145.1 Fundulus diaphanus
CAGAGAATTTACTACAGGCATGAATGTATCATCAAAGAAGCTTTGAGTGACTAACTCATGTAGCACCATGGATCATATTTTATTTAAATAGGACTGACTTTCAGAACTTGGTGCCAGTCCTGGCAGACCCTAAAGACTGTTTTATTTAATTTAGAATGCTTTAATCTCTATATAAAAAAACAGTACACATTATTCGCTGTGTTATTACCTGTTCTCATTGTTTATTGTTTTTTGTGCATACCCTAAGGGCTGTACCATATTTTCCGGACTAGAAGGCGCACTTAAAATCCTTAAATGTTCTCAAAAATTTATGCTGTGGCTTATAATCCGGTGCACCTTATATATGATTACCGTTTTGCTTACTGACCGATTTCATGTTTTAAACTGCCCTGAAAAAACTGTTACAATTTGTAAGTACAACATCGGTAAGCAACGAAGTCGATCCTCAAAAATGGATATTTGGAGCAGTACGAATATAGACATTAGCTGCGTCTCAATTCGCAGGCTGCGTCCTTCGAAAGACGCATTTTAAAGCCGGTTACGTCACAACGATGCGCGGAGGCTGTCCCATTTGGCAAAAATTCTGAGGATGCTTAAAATGCAGCCTTCGAATGCGTCCTCCTTTTCCCCGAATTCTGAGGATGCACTCTGGAGTCATGCACCGACTATATATATATATATATATATATATATATATATATATATATATATATATATATATATATATAGTATGTATATATATATTGTATGTATATATATATATGTATATATATATTGTATGTATATATATATGTGTGTGTGTGTGTGTGTGTGTGTGTGTTATCCATATAAAAATCTAAACATTGTGGTCTTCATTTTTTCGTAAAACCGTGTGAACCTTTTAAGATCATGTATAGTCCCACATTTGGAACAGACTTTTTGGGGGAGTTTTAAAGAGATAAAATTGCTAATATAAGAAAAAAGTCATAGGAGAATAAAGTTAAAAAAGACAAAAGGGGTAATATTGAGAGAAAAATGTCATATTATGAGAATTAAGGGGGAACATTTCCAGAATAGTCACAGTTTGCAAAACTATCTTAGTCCTGGAGTAATAGGGCCAGGTTAGATTATTTTAATCATTTTTATTCTTTACGAGAAAGTCAGGAGAATGAAGCCAAAGGGATACGAAAATAAACTCGTAATATTACAAAAATAAAAATATGAAAAATACAAAGTATATTCTGAGATTAAAGTCCGTCTGATACTGTTTAAGTGTCTGAGTCTAACAGCAGATTAGCCACATTCAACATGGCGGACGCTCGATACACGGAGCTGCTCCAAGCAGGCGGTCGCTAGGCAACACAGTTCCTCGGTCGCTAGGCAACACAGTCCCTCTCTGTTCTCACCAACAGGCGGGAGCCTGCTGGAAAAGAAACGGCTCTAGGTGCTCAGCTAGTTAATCACACATTTTACAATCCGTTCCGCCGCTTCGTCCCACTGCCAGAAATAGTGGGAATTGTAGGAATTTGCCACAATAAATGTAGGCAACAGTTTGACTATTAAGGTAAAATGTCCACGGAGAGTCAGCGCGGAGTCCGCCAAGCTCACAGTCTGCGCCCAGTATGTGCCAATATGTGGGAGCCTGTAGGAGAGCTAGCAACAATAAACCTAGCAAGTTAATGCAATATAAAGTTACGTTTATTTTGGTCTGATGTTAGAAACAGGCCAGTGTGGTCCAGCTACTCTGTCCTCCGGAGTTTCTGGGGGAAACCTTGCAACGAGTTCTGATGAAGAGGAGGAATCCATCAGCTACTAAAAACGGCTCCTAAACTTTAGCTCCATCCACACAGTCAACATGAAGAAGGAAATATCCAAACCTAATCGGTGCAGCAGAACTCTGGGCTGGAGAACATCCTCCATGCTTGTTGTCTGTCTCCTCTGCTGCGTCCTGCCGCTCGTTGAACTCCTGCTTCCCTCCAGTTTCTCCGCTGTGCCTACAGCTGCTGGACTTCTTTCCAGACTTCATCAACGCTCCCGCTTCTGGCCTCAATCGCTGCGCGCCTGAAGCGCCGCTCAGCCAATCACGTCCCGAGCTGGTGGGCTGACTTTGTTTTGACCAATCACCTTCCAGCAGCCGGATCCCTTCATCAGCCCGCGGAGGAACACATTCACTCAGCCGTCATCATGTCGTTAACAACTGTCTGGACTACTTTGGCGAGCGCTAAGTTTAGAATCTATAGAAATATTCTCTCTTTGTTTATTTTAAATAGTGGGTATGCAGCAAAGACAGCAGACTGATACAAAGTCTTTGTGTGGCGTCTCACTTTTAGCCGTTGTGTCACTAGCTTCCCAATTAGCGACCGTCATACAATTTTCATACAGTAATAACAGGGTTTCCGCGGGGCATTAAAAGTCATTAAAAGTCATTGTCAGGGCTCAGCAGACTGCGCCGTGCTTTCTCTGCCGGCGCAGCCTTCTCTTTCCCTCTCTCCTCCTTGCAGGTGGCTCGAGTTGACTGGTGGGCGGGACACCTGCGGCTCGTTCAGCAGCGTGCGGCGGCGCTATAAGAACTGCGCTCAGACAGCTGGGAAATACCAGAGTGTTAACCTAGAGTAGTAAAGACTCAGTGGGCCACTGGCTTCTGACAGCTCTCTCTCTCGCTTCTCTTGTTGATCCTAATCTCCTGTGCTTCAGGTCTGCCTCTGCCTTGGGTCTCGTCCCAAGAGACTACTCGAGCCCTGACGTCATCAGTTAGATCCCCGACAATCTTTTTCTGGATCCCGCTCCAGACGCTTCTTGTGTCAAGAAAGAAGCCGACGCTCCCTCGGTGTTACCGAGCCGGGCTGAGGACTCCTTCTGGACCCCCCTCTTCTGGTTCTTACAGCTGTCAACGGATCACCCTCTCCGCTGCTGCTCGGATCCCTCTCCGTTCCGCCGGAACGCCCACCTGCCACTCAGTCATCGGCGGGAGGCTGTTCATTGAGCCCCCCCCCCTCTCCATTATATCGTTTCGACGAAAGTGTGAAACCGTCGTCTGTGTGAAATCCCCTTGTTCTTTGCACGTTTCTAAATAAACCTCTGAAGCTGTTCTCATCTCCAAGTGTTCTCTGCATGTGGGTCAAACACCTTAAAAAGACCATGACGGTCATTAAATGAATTTTTTTAAATTAAGGCCTTAATTAGCATTAAAAGTCATTAAATGTGATTATTGGTGGCATTATTTTTTTTTCTAAAGAAAATACGGTCATAAAAACAGTTTCATCAGATATATTATATCAGATATAACCAGTGATGGGAGTAACGGCGTTGAAATAAACAGCGTTACTAACGCCGTTACTTTTTTCAGTAACGAGTAATCTAACTAATTACTTTGACTGTCACTATAACGCCGTTATCATTGCCGACACCCCGTTACTGCACGTTACTCAAGTCGCACAATGAACTTTTTTTTTCACTTCATGATAGGACTCGTGCGCATGTTGTCATGAGAGAAGGGAGGATGAGATAACCTCTCAGCAATTATTGGCTGATGTATAGTAAGATTACGTCTTCAGCCAATCAGAGAAATTGGGTAGGTGGGTGTTTCCGCATTCACAGAGGCGGGTGTTTAGTGCCATAGACATAATATAAGAGTAGACCCCGCATTGACTGAGGAGCCAGTTAAGGACACAAATAGTTTTACACATTTGCAGATTGTTGTACAGACACACAAATCTCCTCACACATTTACAGATTTATTTACACATTTTCAAATCCCACTGCACACACACAAATCCAGATACAGACACACAACTCTCCACACACATTTGCAAATGTTAAAGCTACTATTCTGGCCCCATACAAAGCAAGTTATGGATGTTTTATTAGCGAGTTTTGCTAAACAAGTAAAGCACTAAAAAGACTCAAAACATACAGCTGGAACCGAACTGATCAAGGAAGGCTCTCCTCCCTGGCAGTGATCTCCATTGAAACTGAGAGACTTTTAAGTAGAGGTAAGACAGCGATAATTATTCATGATTAGTTTTTGTAATGAAATGTGCATAGTGTGGGTTATAGTTTTTGAATGTGTTACAAATGCAGAAATCCATCATAACTCATAAACTGTTACCAATCAAATGACAAATAATTTAGTTTTATCTATTTTTTTCATCAAATAATCAATATTTTTCCATGTCTCTTGGTTAATTGATTTGACTCAATCAGTCTCCTTCAGCACTTTGCAATGAGTCTACTCTGTAGTGTATATATTTGTAAATCTGACTGATGACGTCAGTGCCTCACCAGCTATGAACCCTACCGCACATCACTGATATAAATATATAAATATATATATATATATAAATATATAAATATATAAATATATATATATATATATATATACACATCTAGACTATGAAACAAGCTCTGAGAAGGTGGGGGCCGGGGGTATGGGGGAGAGAAACGAAAAAGTAAACCAATAGTTACTTTTACTGGTAACTAGTTACTTTTATAGTGGAGTAACTCCGTTAGTAACTCAGTTACTTTTTGGGAGAAGTAACTAGTAACTATGACTAATTACTTTTTCAAAGTAACGTGCCCAACACTGGATATAACTGATTCCGCGTGTTTGCGCTGAACTGCTTCCGGTTGATCGTAAAGCCGTATGTTTTTACAATGTTCGGAAAAGAAGCTCGAAGCGGAGAATGAGAAAATGCTAATTTCAACAAAAAGTGGATGGAAAACGAGGAATTGGGGACATGGCTGCAGCCTGTCAACGGTAAAGATGATGAAGGATTTTGGTGTGTTTGTAAAAAAAAATTAAGCTTTGCACAATGGGTGTCAATGCTTCACGATCTCACATGAAGTCGGACATTGTAGTCCAGGGTGTACGCGGGTATACGGCGCATACCCACTTATTTTTCAGTCAGCATTACGTAAACCCACTGCTGGAGTGATATTTGTGTCTTTTGTTTGAGCGCGCAGTGAGACACAAAACTGATAAACTCTTCTCAATCCGCTATGCTCGCTCGCGCTCGGTTCCGTGTCTGCCCGTGACTTGCTGCTTCCACGCTCAACATCAGCTGTGCACTCGCTCGGCTATTTGTCCCATAGACACAATATATAATGTCTACGGTTTCTCCGTTCGCTCGACTGTGCGCTGGCGAGTCGTGGCGACTTCAAAAACTGTTCACCTGACCAGCCAATCACAGACAGGTTTCTTTCCATCCAATCAGAGTATGGCTTGCAAATACTGCATTCAGACAGATTGAATGAAAATGCTGCAGCCTCCTTTTTTTTTTTTTTTCCCCAGGTATTGGTGTGGTCCGCTCCCTCTCCCAAAAACATCTCAAGTCTCCACTAGGTGCGGAGCCCATCCCCCCACGTCCTGCCCTCCTCCACTTCGTTGGCGGGCGCCTTGGCCCTCTGGCGCGTTGGTTGGCTTCGGGTTTGGGGCGGGTTCCCGGGAGTGCGCCGGCCCACTCCCGGCGGCCTCTTCGCAGGGCCTGGCCCCCTGGGGGGCGGCCGGGGCCCCCGTCGCGGGGGACCACTCCAGCGGGGCTGGCTGCCGGCGGAGCCCACGGGCTCGTCCCCGCGGCTCTTGAGGGCGTCGGCATTGCGGTGGCTGGGGGATTTCCTCTGGGTCGTCTCTGCTCCTTCTTTGGGGGGGGGGGGGGGTTGCAGATATCCTGTGTCGGCCCCTCCTGGGCGACCTGCTTTAGGGGCCCCTTTGGGAGTCCGGGGTTATAGGTCCCCTGACTCCTGCCTCTGTGCTCGGGGAAGGCGGGCCTTTGGTTCTCCACAACCACTATCAAGCT
This sequence comes from Fundulus diaphanus, assembly GCA_037039145.1. Classification (NCBI taxonomy): domain Eukaryota; kingdom Metazoa; phylum Chordata; class Actinopteri; order Cyprinodontiformes; family Fundulidae; genus Fundulus; species Fundulus diaphanus. The sequence continues at coordinate 1,580,570 of CM073136.1, forward strand.
ATTTCCTTTTGGAAAATTTTCACCTAAACTAGTGCACTCTCACAAACTCCCACAGGTGCTGGGTCCCAGGTATTAAGTGTTCACTTATATACAGTAATCTTATAATTTATTTATTTATTTATTTATGTTCTTTCACTTTCTTTTTTCAAGTATCTCATTACACATGTCAGCTTACATAATTATATTTATATGATTTAGCAATGGCATCTAGGTGTTATTCGATTGTATTTGTTGCTTTATGTCTGTTGGTTGTGCTGTTCTTTTTGCATCTCTCTTTCCAGGTGACAGAGCAGACGGAGAAGGTTTTATCATTCTCTCCCTTTTATCTCCTCTTTCTTTCACCTCTACTCTTTTTTTTCTTTTCTTTCTCTTTCACTTCTTGTTCTTCCTTTACTCTCCCATTGTCATGTCCATATAATTTGAAATTATCCTTGCAGGAATCACAATAAAGCTATTTACAAGCATAAATCAAGTGGAGCACTATGTTCGCTCCACTTGTAAAAGCAAAATCTGTCGAGCTCTATCTGGCATTGAGACATCAATTCCTATTGCCACATTGCTAGACAGGACACTGGGAAGAAAAAAAAAAAAAAAAAATGCTGCAGCTTTTTAACCTGACTCTCGCTAGCTGTATGTCGCTCCGCCTAGCTTCACTCACATACATCTGGGACCTCTCCATAGGAATTGGCTTTATTGAAGGCTGGGCCTTATCAAAAATCCTTGCATATGATTGGATAAGCCACTTGTCTGTCATCTTTATCGACGTGCTATTTCAACCACTCACACCGAAGCTAACCCGTGACGCTGTGGAAAAAAAACAAAAACTTTTTTTTTTTTATGTGTTTGCGGCTCTAGTGGCACGCGTTTTATTGACAGTGAGCTGACAGGAAAAGGGGGGAAGACAAGCGGCAAAGCGCCGCGGGTCGGAGTCGATCTCAGGCCGACTGTGTCGAGGACTAAAGGTTCGCGCTAACCGCTCCGGGGCGCGTCCGTGTCCGCTGGGGACGCGCCCCGTAAAACAAAACTTGCCAAATCCGGTCGGGAGAAGGGCGAAAACATGGTTTCCACCAACAAAAGCCTTCAGAGCCGTTCTCTGATGTTCTTTTAATGAAACAATATTAGGTAGATTGTACAACACGGAAGAAATAGCAGCATCAATGTTAACGCTTGCTTCCTCGATGCGAGCCGCCATTGCTATCAAAACAGTCTCACGTCACGGTCGCTTCTCCACTACGTCACATCTATGAAACTCCAGCCCTGCGTCCTGATTGGCGAGACAATAAAATTGGTTGGAGAAATCACTCTCTATGGGAGAGGTCCCAGATGGATGTGAGTGAAGCTAGGCGGAGCGACATACAGCTGGCGAGAGTCAGGTTAGCAGCTTTTGGCAGAAATTACTAAACATAACGGTGGGATTGAAGAAAAAACAACAACAACCAATAAACAGTTTAATATTTTAGCCTAAAATATTTAGTTTAAAATAATTCCTTGAGTTACTAAGTGAGGTGTGAAAAATCTTTTTCTCTCTTTTCTTTCCAGCTTCTGGGTTATGATGCAAAAGTTTCTTGTGATCATAATCATCATCATTGCCATCATTATTTAAAGAGCACTTTAACAGTAGGTAAAATAAAATAACATCTAATAAAATGACTTGGGTAAAGACTCAACAATTTAAAAAAAAAAACAACAATAATAATAAGCTGTTTAAATCCTTAAAAACACACAGAAGTTCTTTAAACTGTGAAGGGAGGCCAGGATTGGGTAATGTGCTCTATTTTATGTTTTTCCATTAAAAGGTGTGCAGCAGCATTTAAACCAGCTGCAGACATTTGAGTGAGGACTCAAATGTGAGTGATGGATTTTTGGGTAAACTAAATAGAGCAGTGTTACATGTCATCGTTTCTAAAACAGCATTTTTCTGAGCTGCGTCTAAAAGGGCAAACATTGAGAGTATACCCACTTCTCCAGGGACCACTACACCACTGCGGACAGCCACAGATCAGCTGCAAGGGGTAGACATATGTTATTTAATTCAACTTCTTTATTTCTATTCAGTAACCCAATAGAATCCTGTTTTTTAACCACTGAGGTACATTATCTAAATTGTGAAAGTAATGCCTTTATGCACTTTTTTCTTAATTGAGTATAGATCTCTTGCTAGGTGCATTATTCTCTAGTTTCAGCAATTTGAAACGTAAAAGTTACTTCATTGTTCATGTGAAACAATTACTTAATGAATTAGTAAAAGGCAACATTGTACATTTTGTTTATTCAACTAAGATAGGGATGGTCTGTTTCCTTGTTTGTTACTTTTATTATTTATTCATTATTATTCCTTTTACTTTAACTGGCCTTTACTACAGCTAAAACAGGAACTTAACTGACCCTTCATAGACATTCAGGTTTAATGTATTGCCAGAAAACTTAATGAAGACAACAAGAAGGGGAGTGGGGCAGGAGTGGGAGTCATTCTGAGTGGGAGCGGGATGGGAGTGGGAGTAATTTAACCAGGAGCGGGACGGGACAGGACTTTTTTTTCTACTACGGGATTGGGACGGGACACAATTTCTTTCAGTGGGATTCGGACGGGACCTATGGGCAGTTTGCCTTGGTGTGTGTCGCTTTATAGGTCTTCCCACTAGTAACGGTTACGTGGAACCCATACTATTTCTAGTACCCGCTTCACTGGTGGTCCAAGTGCAGCAAGTTGACTTGAAAACGTCACTGCAGAAGGCTGTCTGTCTGTGCTATGCTAAGAGGTGGAGTCACTGTGTACGCAACAACAGCAACTCCAGACCTTGAATCAGATCCACCATATTGCATGTGCACTGCTATTGTTTATGTATCCGGTTGGCTTTGGTGTTAGCTGTTCATTGTAGCTCTACTGCTCTCATCATATACTTTAAACATGGCTGACAGTCGCAAGAAGCAAACAGTGTACAGGTTTATGAGAAGAAGAGGAAGGCATCAGTAGAAAGAAATAAGACCAGAGTGAAATTGGCAGATCTCAGAGATCCCACTAAGGAGTAGAAATAAACTGGTGTCTGGTGTGTTTCCTCCTTAACACCACTCTCTCTCCTGAGAGGGAGAGCTATCCGTCTGCCAGGAGGACAGAGTAGCTGGACTACACTGTCCTGTTTCTAACATAAGGCAAAAATAAACTGAACTTTTATATTGAATGAACCTACTAGGTTTATTGTTGCTAGCGCGTACTCCGGGCGCCGGATGCCTTACGTAAATGCACTTCTAGTTTAGATATTACAGTCAGGCAGTCTTGTAGACAGCCCAGGGGTCCTATCAGGTAGTCACACAGTGTACCGTATTGCTCACACCATAGACATATATATAAAGAGTAGACCCCGCATAGACTGTCGCGGCATAGGAATTACGGCCGCCATCTTGGGGCGGTCGACCTGCTACCCTAACCTGCTGATTCAAGCTGAACACACTAATGATACCTGAGCACTGTGCGGCGTATTTTTGTTTAAATCGACGGACTATTGACGTCAGGGCTCGGGGGATAACTTTTCACATGTAAGATTAAAAGATATTGTTTACATTAGAATGTGATTTTTCTAATATTAGATAGAGAGATACAGGTCTACATGTCAAGTTTATTGGTGAATAATATATATATATATATATATATATATATATATATATATATATATATATATAAGCTCTGATGCCTTCACAGAGCAGCTGCAAATATAAATATTCTATCGATCGATAGATAGATAGATAGATAGATAGATAGATAGATAGATAGATAGATAGATAGATAGATAGATAGATAGATAGATAGATGGGTTTCGGGAGGTCACGTGACCAAGATGGCAGCTTAGAGGAGAAGCTCCGAAACCGTGAACTACATTTCTTTAAAAAGTACCCTTACAAACTTTCAACAACCCTTTATAAAGACGCAGTGAAGTATGTCAAAGCCAACGGCAGTTAAGCAGTGTGATATTTTTGGCCGTGGACGCAGACAAAGTAAAATTTCTCAACCGAGTCCATCCAGTGGTCCAGAAACAGATGCTAGCATGGAGGTGCTAAATGAGCTAAAACTATTACGGTCGGAATTTGGGACAAAGTTGGATAATATTGACACAAAGCTGGCCGGAATGTCAAAAGCTTTGTCTGGGGAAAGTGACAGAGATTAAACAAGATGTTTTGACTAATACAGCACGTGTCGAAGAAGCCGAAACTCGCATTGACCGAACGGAGAGGGTGCTAGAAAAAGTCGAGACAGCTTGGGAAGCAGTTTCCAAGCGAATCGCTTTCCTTGAGGCAAAAACTGATGACCTAGAGAACCGGGGAAGGAGAAAGAATCTGCGCATATTTGGATTAAAAGAAGGAGCAGAGGGAGACCAAACACTCCTCAACTTTATGACGGTCATGCTGCCAAAATGGTTGGAATTACCACCTACAAAGACATTCATCCTGGAGCGGGTTCATCGCACATTGGCCTCAAGGAAGCCAAATCAAAACAGAGCGGTGCTGGTTCGCTTCCAAAGTTACCAAGACAAGGAACTTGTATACCGGATGACAAGAAAACAAGAGGTGAAGCATGATGAGGCCAAGATTACATTTGCTCAAGACCTCTCCGCGGAGACGATGCGCATCCGACGGGGGTTTCACCCGATTATACAGTCGTTTGTTGACATCAACGCCTTCCGTGGATTTTTGCACAATCCCTGCAGACTTCTGCAATGGGAAGGTGCGTGTGTTTTCGACACCACAGGAAGCCGAAGAATTTTATAAAACCATCCCAACACAAGCGGCAGCAGCAACAGGAGAGGATCCAATGAGTGAGTGACATTTCAGGCGAGTCTGGTGGAAACAGGTGGACATTTAGATGTAGCTAAATCAAAGCAGGTGATGTTTTAGAATTTCTTCCTGACAAATGCATGTAGGACTATGAGGAGGCTACACTGAAGGTGCAGATTGTTTTTGTTTGTTTTTTCCCTTTTCTCTTATTAGTCTATATTGTAGGCTATTGTGTTGTTCAAAGGATACAATTAATTTCATTTCATTTCAACTTTTTTGTACAAGATTATATGTTGAAAGCAAGTCTTTAAAATAAGTGATATTTTTATAAGGGTTCATTATGTAAACATAACACGGTTTTTGGATATATGGTTGGAGGACTGTGTGTTCACGCTGATAGTTGATCTTCAAACGGTAGATCAGCGTTCTCAAAATCCACTTTGAATCTGTGGGAGGGGTAGGCATTTCACAGAGGAAATGCCAATGTTCAGTGAGGAATTGTTTATTTGGGGTTCAGTGTTGGGTGTATGTGTGTGTTTGAGTGTATGTGTAAACCTGCATCTTTCCAATAGGGTCTCCCTTTTTTCTTATTTTATTTTATTTCTTTTTATTCCCATTACTGGTGTCCCAGTCAGAGACAAATTTAATGGAAAAGACTAAACAGGAAAATAGTTTAATAGCTAATATAACAAGTTGGAATGTTAGGGGATTGAGGAAAATAAATAAATTAAAACAAGTATTAAACAGGATAAAAGACCTAAAATCTAAGATTGTTTTCATACAAGAATCACATCTGACCGCAACAGATATGCAAAGGTTAGCCAAAAGATGGCCTGGTCAGGTATTTCATGCTTCACTCAGTAGTCAGGCTAGAGGGGTTATTACTCTTATACACAAATCGATACCATTTCAGACAACAAAACTCATCAGAGATCCAAATGGGAGATACATTATAGTACAAGTCAGTATTATGTCACAAAAACTAAACCTTATTAATATATATGGTCCCAATGATGATTACCCGTCCTTTTTTGAAAATCTATTCTTAACTGTATCTACTCTGGAGGGCCTATACATCATAGGAGGAGACTTTAACTGTACCCTAGACCCAGTTTTAGATAGATCTACTCAAACCGACAGCACCCATTCAAGAACCAGAAATATATTACATAAATATATACAAGACCTGTGATTATATGACATCTGGAGGGTTAGTAATCCTAACAATCGTGAATATTCATGTTACTCTAGTTCGTATAAAACTCACTCACGAATTGATTATTTTTTAATATCTATAGAGTTACAACCTCAGGTTAAAAAATGCTGGTATAATAGCATTGTAATTAGTGACCATGCAGCAGTGTCAATGGAAGTCCGTTTGGGAAAGATTGGGTATTGTCCAAAAAGATGGAGACTACAATCATTTTTGTTGAAGGATCCAGACATGTATTTGGAATTAAATAGGGATGAAACTACAGCTAGTATTAGATGGGAAGCTTTCAAGGCCTACATAAGGGGAGAAATTATAAGCTACTCTAGTAACAAAAATAAACAATACAGACAAGAAATACAGTCATTAGAAAAACAAATTAAAAAAATAGAGAGTGAATTCTATCATGACAAAGATCCTAAAAAATTACAAAGCCTAAATGCCATGTGAGCTAAATTTGATAAACTGACAGCTGAAAGAGTGGCTAGGAATTTAACGTGGACTAAACAAGCATATTATGATCAAGGAGAAAAAGCTGGTAAATTACTGGCCTGGCGACTCAAGAAAATACAGGCTGACAGAACTATTCATAGTATCAAGACAAAAAAAGGCAACTTAACAATTGACCCCACAGAGATAAATGATAACTTTAGAGAATTTTACAGGCTTCTCTACAAATCAGAATATAATGGAAATGAAGAAGCCCAGAACACTTTTCTTGACCAATTACAATTGCAGACATTGCCAGAGGAGGATAAAACAATGCTGGATAGTCCACTAACAATAGAGGAACTTTTAGAGGCAATAGGTGACATGAATAGTGGTAAAGCACCTGGGCCAGATGGGTTGCCAATAGAATTTTATAAAGAATTTAAAAGTAAATTGGTCCAGCCCCTTCTATACATGTATAATGAATCATATGAATTGGGAATGTTGCCAGACTCATTGAGAATAGCTACTGCAACTCTTATATTAAAACCTAACAAACCCCCAACTGAATGTTCCTCCTACAGGGGAATAAGTCTCATGGAATGTGACACTAAGATATTATGTAAGGCACTTGCCAAGAGACTAGACAAATATTTACCTAAATTAATAACTAATGATCAACAAGGTTTTGTCAGAAATGGACAGGGATATCACAATATCAGGCGGGTTCTGAATATATTATATGAAAAACATAACACTAAAGACACTGCAATGTTATCACTGGATGCACGTCAAGCATTTGATAGAATAGAATGGAACTATCTCCTAGAATTACTTCCAAGATATGGGTTGGGTGAGTCATTTCTCCAATGGATTCGACTACTATATACAAATCCTACAGCACAAATTCTAACTAATGACAATGTTTCAAAACCATTTAACCTACAGCGATCGACCAGACAAGGATGCCCTTTATCACCACTACTTTTTACATTAGCAATAGAACCTCTGGCTGTAGCGGCAAGAACACATGAAGGTATATCAGGCATAGAAATTGGAGGAAGAGAACACCTTATTTCTTTATTTGCAGATGACATTATATTTTTTTTTGACAGATCTAAACAAGAGCATCCAAAACCTGACAAGATTATTGGAAGACTTTGGAAAATTTTCTGGTTATGAAATTAATAATTCTAAATCTGTTTTAATGTTTCTTAATGAGGAAGAGAGGAAGAACCCCACAGTAACAACACCTTTTACAACAACTAGTGAAGGTTTCAAATATCTGGGCGTTAAAATTACTCCTGATCTCAATAAAATAATCCCATCAAACTACGACCCCTTGATAGATCAGGTCACTCAATTATTAAACCGATGGTCTGGTTTGCCTATATCTATGATGGGGCCAATTAATATTATAAAAATGTCAATTTTACCTAAATTTATGTACCTTTTCCAAACACTTCCTCTACCATTACCAACACTGTATTATGATAATTTAGCTAAATTGTTTAATCAGTTTATCTGGAACAACAGGAAAGCGAGACTTCGCCTAAAACTGCTATATCAACCATATGAGAGGGGGGGACTCCAGCTTCCAAATCCTAGGTGGTACTATATGGCTGCCCAGTTAACATCAGCTACACATTATTTTAGTGCATCACCTCCATCTTGGGTAAGCATTGAAAGAGAATCCGTTCCACTGTCCTTACATAGCTATATATATTCCTCAGATGAAAAAAGACTTAAAAAACAAACAAAAAATCCCTTCCTGAAAAACACAGTTTTAGTGTGGCATGCTGCACACAAACAAATGGGGGACTCTCCAGTAATCTCTCAATTCACCCCAATCTGGGGTAATGAACAGTTCACTCCTGGTAAAAAAGATGGGGGGTTTAAATTATGGCATGCAAAAGGTATACAGATAATGATAATTTTATATATGGACGGAGTATTGCTAACCTTCAGACAATTGTGTGAAAAATATCAAATCCCTTCAAAGCATTTCTATAAATATCTGCAGTTAAAACATTTCATCTCATCCAGATACAAACCGTTTACACACGTCCACCATTATCAAAAATAGAAGAAGTCTCCCTTGGGCGTATGGGAAGGAAACACCTACTTTCTATCTATTATAACTTGCTTATATCTACTTCTAAAGAATCTGCAGTGGACAGGTTAAATGCCTGGAAAGATGACATACAAGAAGACATAACTGAAGTGGATTGGAAGGCGGCCTGTTTAAAGGCACAAGTACAGACAATAAATACAAGGTCTAAACTCTTCCAATATAAATGGTTAATGAGAAAATATATGACCCCTGTCAAACTTCATCATATGTCTGGCAACATTCCAGACACTTGTAGTAAATGTAAAGATAACAAGGGAAGCCTTTTTCATAGTTTGTGGGAATGTCCATTGATTCAGAAGTTTTGGAAAGATGTTATAAATTCTCTGTCAGAGACCTTTCATCTTAACATATCACTGAATGCTAAGCAATGTGTACTTGGGATCTATCCATTGAACTTTATGCAAATGCACAGAAAGACTAGATTGGTGGACTTTGGACTTCTACATTGATTCTACAAGTGATTGCACTTAATTGGAGAAGTGTAGAGGCTCCTTCAATGAAACATTGGGTAAAGGAGCTTTCCAAGTGCCTTGGACTAGAAAGACTAACGTATATTGCTAAGGGAAAACAGAAAGAGTTCTATAATCTCTGGGAACCATATATGAGCATTATAGAGTCTGAGATATAATGTTTATAATGTTTATTTATCCTACGTTCTGTATTTTTTTTTATGTTTTATTTATTTGTTTTTCATTATATTTTTAAGCGGGATCCTTTTTACATTTGAGTACTTGATTTCAAATGTATATATTTCTTAAGCTAAGTTGTACATAGGTGGAATTTGCAGGTTTAGCCTAGGTCTGTGTGTGTATGGGGGGTGTTATGTGTTAATGTTCTATTTTGAATTGTTATGCAATGCAAAAAAATCAATAAATATATTGGAGACAAAAAAAAGATAGATAGATAGGTTTTTGTTATGGCCTGGCTCTTGGACCATAACAAATATATAATAGCTATAGCTTTAAAGTTTTCAGAAAACAACAACGTGAAAATTAGTTCAATAATCAGCGAGTATAGTTGACTAAAATTGATACTGCACCTGGTTAACACATTACACTGAGCGGAGTTGTCGACGGCCCCAAGATGGCGCCCCTAAATCTCGTCAGCGCCTATTGGTGAGAGCGGTCAATGCGGGGTCTACTCATTATATATATATATATGTCTATGGCTCACACTATCCACTGAGCGGAGCGGCTTTGACGCTAACCAAAGTCCGATTTTGGGGCGCATTGTACCACATAAAATTGGCCAGTAAGCACAACTTTAATCATATATAAAAGGCACACTGGATTACAAGGCGCACCATCAACTTTTGAAAAAAACTAAGATTTCAAGTTCACCTTATAGTCCAAAAAATATGGTAACACGATAGAAAAAGACATAATACTAAAATCACGGTTGATGGAGAAGGCTTTCGTGCAGATGATTTATTATGTATGTTATTTAATTCAACTTCTTTATTTCTATTCAGTAACCCAATAGAATCCTGTTCTGTTATATTTTATATGTCCATGTTTAATAATGTGTAGGCCCTTAGCTGCAACACGGGACACAAACAAACTAAACAATCCTTACTGTTGAAAGGAGGTGCAATTAACAGAAAGCTGCTATCAGTCTCCTCCTTCACAAGGAGCTGCTCTTCTTCCTGACGGGCCCCAGGTTCCTCCTTTATGTGGAGGGGCTCTGACTCCTGCTGCTCCCCCTCAGGACTCTGTTCTTCAGGAGACTCTTCTTTAACATGTGCAGCCATCGCTGAAACACATTACATGCATTATGAACAACTAGATCTTTACAATGTTACAACCATGGTCTTTAGTGTCATTCTGCTGTGGAAATTCAATGTGATTATTCTGCTAATCAGCCACTCAGGTGGGACAGTCTGACAACAGGACAGGTTTTCTGGTGCATCTCCAAAACTAGGAATTTTATGGACAAGTGGTGAGAAGAAAGCCAGAGGAAGTCCTGTTGGGAGTTTGTTACAACCCTTGTAGGAGATACCTCCAAAGTGTCAACAGATGAGACTAAAACTGATCAAACTGCCAAAAGCTTAACGTTTGGTACAACACCAACACTGTTCATCACCCTGACCACTGCACCCCCCGATTATTGTAACCGTGGCATAAGTAGCAGAGACGAACAATTAAGGCAACACTCACACTTCAGCTCCATAGAAAGTATTCTATGTCTCAGCATAACTGTGCAGTATGGGAGCTGCAGAGTGACGGAGAAGGACTCAGCTCGGGTGGTGAGGACAGCACAGGGAGTTGTGGGATGCCGTCTGCAAGAACTGGAGTCACTTTATGCTGCGCTAATCCAGAGAATTAGTGCCAGACGCATTGCCACAGATCCCTCACACCCAGGCAATGCTCTGTTTGACCCTCTCCTGTCAGCTAGATGCTCCAGAAACATCAAATCAGAACTAATAAAATCAGAAACAGCTTCTTCACTAAAGCTGTAAGGTCTATCGCCCCCTGGTGACTAGACTGAGTCTGTACACATTACAATATCACTACTGTGAATATATATTTTTGCACCCTCTTAACTATCAGGAAGGTTTCATTGCACAGCTTCATGCACAGTTCTGTATATTAAGGTTTAAGAATATTGCAGAGAATTTACTACAGGCATGAATGTATCATCAAAGAAGCTTTGAGTGACTAACTCATGTAGCACCATGGATCATATTTTATTTAAATAGGACTGACTTTCAGAACTTGGTGCCAGTCCTGGCAGACCCTAAAGACTGTTTTATTTAATTTAGAATGCTTTAATCTCTATATAAAAACAGTACACATTATTCGCTGTGTTATTACCTGTTCTCATTGTTTATTGTTTTTTGTGCATACCCTAAGGGCTGTACCATATTTTCCGGACTAGAAGGCGCACTTAAAATCCTTAAATGTTCTCAAAAGTTTATGCTGTGGCTTATAATCCGGTGCACCTTATACATGATTACCGTTTTGCTTACTGACCGATTTCATGTTTTAAACTGCCCTGAAAAAACTGTTACAATTTGTAAGTACAACATCGGTAAGCAACGAAGTCGCTCCTCAAAAATGGATATTTAGCTGCGTCTCAATTCGCAGGCTGCGTCCTTCGAAAGACGCATTTTAAGGCCGGTTACGTCACAACGATGCGCGGAGGCTGTCCCATTTGGCAAAAATTCTGAGGATGCTTAAAATGCAGCCTTCGAATGCGTCCTCCTTTTCCCCGAATTCTGAGGATGCACTCTGGAGTCATGCACCGACTATATATATATATATAAATATAAATATATATATATATATTAGGGCTGGATGATAATTCAATAACAATATATATCGATCGATAGACGTGTGGTGCGATAGGAAAAAATAGGGTCCTTCCTTCCTTTCGGCCTATCATATTAGTTCACTACTTCCTCTCGACCAATCGTAATCGCGGACCCAGGCACGTCGTCACAAAGCGCCGCCCTCTCAAACCACAACACAGAGCATGTGAATATGTCGCAGCAAGGAGCGGCGGAGGAAGCGGTCCCAAAACGGGGTTTTACTAGTTCGCCAGCCTGACAGAAATAAACCAGTGATTTGTAAAACTTGCAAGGAACCGGTAAAAACAAAGTCTGGTAACGCAACAAACTTGTTTCATCACTTAAGCCGCTCACTCCGCACGCGCTGCTACGCGAACTGTGCAGCTCCGCGCGACACCGCGGGCATGCTGCTGTTGTCTGCAGTTAAAAAACCTGGCTTCAAACAACTACTCGCCACTCCGCGAGGTACAAAGTCCGTGATATAAAGTTCCGGGACGCAAGTTTTTTCTCTAACAGCGCTCCCTAAATTGTACAACGAGTGCCGCGAATCAGTGCAAAATGAGCTGCAGCCTGTGTCCTTACTAGGGGTGTAAATAATAATCGTTTTGTATCGATGCAACAGCCGACGATCCGATGTATCGACACGTCCGCAAGAGTGTCGATTCATGTTTTTTTTCCCTCCGGTCTATTTTTATCTATTTGCTCCTGGACGTAATTCTGACTCCCGTGCTGCGGTGGCGCTAAACCTATTTTGCCCTCCTACATCACTTCCTTTAGCCACTACCCTCTTTTCGCTTGCACACACACTCGCGTAAACAGTACATGGCGGAGATAACGGAGGTGAAAGAAAAGGTAGGCAAGACAGACGTGGCGGAGGAAAAAGATGAAAGCTGCCACCACGCTCATGTGCGAAGAAAAGCAACCCACAGTGTCAATCATCGCACCCCTCAGAACGAAGTTGCTGACGCGTTTCGAATGTGCACCAGAAGACGCTCCCTTTATCAAAGACACGAAACGAGTCATGGCTGAGGATCTCCGAGAACGGTATGTGGACGAGGAACCATTCTTACTCCGAGCAGCTGCGTTGGACCCTAGGTTTAAAAAGCTCCCTTTCCTGAGTGATGAAAGAAGAAACCAAACCTTTGAATGCATTGCTGAAGAAGCAGTACAGCTGAAGGAACAGAGGGTACGTTGTTTCTCATCATATACTGGTGAAGATTCTCAGTCATCCAGGTCATGGTCATTCCAAAAAAAAGGTAAAAAACAAGGCAACTGGACTTGTTATCCGTCTTCTACTACGGATAACAAGTCCAGTTGCCTTGTTTTTTACCTTTTTTTGGAATTCTCATCATATACTTTTTAAAATACAGTATAGCGTTTATTTATTCATCATTATTAGTCATTAGTTAGTGGTGTTGCTGTGTTTTAAGGTAATACATTGATTGTTGGGTGCCGTTTTTATGTAGTAGTAAGTTGGTGCTTATGAGTGTATATGTGTCTTACTCACTTTAATGAGTATCGTTATTTTATAGTGAATGAAGCACAGCGGTATTTTTGTTACCATTTGCTGCTAGTGCACATTTGCACTCATTGCTCTGATTTTGTGGAGTATTGTCATTTTATAGTGAATGAAGTACAGGGGTATTTTTTGTCACCATTTGCTCCTAGTGCACTTTTGCACTCATTGCACCGATTTAGTTAAGTATTGTTATTCTATAGTGAATATAGTATAGGCCTATTTTTGTTACTTAATCTGCTAGTGCACTTATGCACACATTGCTCTGATTTTGTGCAGTATTTTTTGATGCAAGGCCTTTCAGAATGTATAACACAGAGGCATTATTATTTTTCAGTCAATGAGGTTTTCATAGGCTTAGGTGGAGTACAACTTTGCTACTTCTGTTATCTGCTGTTTCTCAAATAAAATGCATAACGATATTAAGTTACAGCTTTCATTAATTTATTTCACATTTGAAACATTGTCTAGCCTGTAAGGTAAAAAAAAAAAGAACCAATAATCGAATCGAATCGTATCGTAGTGTATTCTTGAGTATCGAAAATAATCAAATCGTTTGGTCAGGAAATCGATACTGAATCGAATCGCCATGATGGGTGTGATTTACACCACCCCTTGTCCTTACACGCCACAACCTCGGACCTGCGTCAGCCTCTCAATTATGAAACCTGAGAAGTAACTAGTGTACTATTCCCACTTAAATAGGCTATTTTATCTATTTATTTATTTGGTATATTTATTTAGGTTTTAATTTAATAATAAAGTCTTTATTTAATAACATAACTCAGGTCTCTTAAGTTATTTTTCTTAAGAAAAATGCTGTTATGGTTAAAAAAGTTGGTTAAATAAAGATTTAATTGGAATTCTGTGTTTGTGTTCTTTATTAAAATTAAATAATTTAGCAATATCATAAAATGTCCAGGCAGAGCTGCACATAAAATATGGTTTTAAATATTTTCAATAATTATCGATATCGATCAATATGCATTTTTTTTTTATCGATAAGCTTTTTTTCTATATCGCCCAGCCCTAATATATATATATATATATATATATATATATATATATATATATATATATATATATACAAGGACGGATTACGGACCGGGCCAGTGGGGCCAGCGCCCAGGGGCCCTCTGGGGCCAGGGGCCCCGGGGGGGCCCGAGACCAAAACTGTTTCAACATATACGATACAATAAATTGTTATTTCATAGGGCGTCTGATGAAAACAAGGAGGGAGTGGGGACCCCTGACATTTGGCTATCAAGGGCCCTTTGAGGGCTGGGGTGGCGAGTGGGGGGTACTTCCTACCAGGGCCCTCTGACTAACCACAGGCCCTTAGGGTGCTTTTAGCGGGCTCCACAGCTGCTCCTGCTTGTCAGCAATGGGCCCTGATGAAAGCACCCTCACCCTGGAACGTTGGTAAGAGTGGATGTGGTTGTGGAAGGGCCCTTGCCCTGCTTTTGGTCCCCTTATGAAAATGGATGAGGGGTGGGGGTGGAGGATATTTTCAGCAGGCCCTATAACTACCAGGGCCCCTAGCCCTGCTTTTGCCTTATGACAATGGATGGTGTGGTGGGCCTCTGACTGATTTTGAGGGCCCCTACCAGGGGCCTCTGACTTACCACATGCCCCGGGTAAGGGTGCTTTCAGCGGGCCCCACATGGATCCCAGCTAGTATGCTTAAAAGAGGTGGACTCTAGCTCGATCCACATGTAGTGTCATCGCTAATGGCGTACCGCGAGGAGCTATTTTTAGAACGTGACGTCATATCACGTGGTACGAGGCAGGGCAAATATGCGTTTTCCTCCACTCTTTCGCTGTAGTTACCCTTGGTTTTACTCAGTAAAACGACTGCTTTTTCTAAGTCTAAGACGTCTCCTAACCATGGTTTTTAAACATTGATGTTATGGAACGTGCAACAGCGACTCGAGGTACGCTGATAGGCCGCATATGAAGGATGTTAAAGCCGCAAGCGGCGTCGATCGGCCCTCGCAGCCAAGCGCAGCTCCGGCCTATTGGCCACCGCTGCGGTGGGGGGCGGCCGGCGGGGTTCGCGCACCGCCACGGTGCCTGCCGGCTGTGGCGTGCACAGACATTTTAGGGGGCAGGTGCTCAAGAGGGGGTGGGAGGGCACTTTTTAGCGTGCGCAAGGAGGTGGCTCATTTCGGGGCATTGTTTCAGTGGTTTTTAATGGCTCAGGTTTTCAAAAGATCATTTCAAAACCGACCTCAGTAAAATCTTAATAATATTCAGGGCAGTCAAACCTTTTTACAGTAGCAGGCTACACACTATCAGGTAGGAGGGTGCATTTATATATAGATATATATCTATATATCTATATATATAGATATATATATATACTTCAGACTAAACAGTGGCTCTGTGACTACTGTAACGAACAAACAAATAGCAATAGCGTAGTCTGTGTTGCCAAATTAGGCAGGTTTCCAACCAATTAGGCTTTTGAACACATTGAGCTGGAAAAAAATAGCTTATGGGCAGATTGTAAAAAATTTCCGAAGCTTTTCATAACATTTGTTGGGCTTTTAGAAAGAATTACTAACAAAATATATCAAAATAGTCATTTATTTTTTAAATAAGTTGAATCTGTCGATCTGACATCATCAATGAATAATAGTTATAATGAATAATATTGATTGTTATAATAAAACAAGAAAAGACTAATGGTTAATCAAGTGTTTGGTCAATGTAAACGCCCAAGAGGGGTTGAGTTCTACTTAAAAATATTTCATGACTGCGTGTAAGAGAAATGTTTAATTGAGCTATACTGAGAGAAATTACGTTTATATTAAGGTAGATTTACAACTCATGTTGGGAAGCTATTTATAATTTATTTTTTCTGGGTGAAATATCCTGATTATTAAAGAGATCTTGTGTGTTATTTGGTTGTCTGATTGTACATTTTGTTTGGAGCCCATATGGGCAGTTTTTTTTCTTTGCTTCAGCTCAGTTGTGTGCTAATGGCATGTTCTTATGTGTTTAATAGTTCTGTGCTTTTAACATGAGAGAGTTTGAGATTTGGCCTTTGGACTAACAGTGACATAGGGTAACCTGTAAAGCTGTGTCTTAACTCAAAAGTCCAGCATAAGCTACACGCTAATAAACATGAGCGCTGGTGTCAGGCTGAACACTGACTAAAGTAACAATTCTGACTAGAACAGGTTCTGTAATTACAGCAGCTATGAGAACAAGGAGCAGAACAAAGCAGAGTTCCCTTCCACCTGCAAGTAACTCAAGTCTCTTCAGTTTGGCAGCTTTAGTGCTTGATTCTGCTCCTTGGGCTCCTAGCTGTCCTAGCTCACCCTGCTAGCTGTCCTAGCTAACCCTGCTAGCGTGAATGTTTGCTCCAGTTTAGACTTCAGTGCTGACATTTCAAACAGAAATTAATAGCGCTCCTTCCAGCTCGCTCTCTGCTTTGTTGTAACTTCTTGTAATTGTTTGGTAATCTGACCAAATTTCCATCCCGCTCTACCGACACCAACGGTGACCACACCACAGCCGAACTGCGGGGGCGACTGAAGGCTATGACTCGGTGTCCCGCCCCTTTAAAAAAAAAAAAAAAAAAAAAGAAGACGGCTTCCAGTCCAGGGTCTGCTCCGCGCTCAACCAGAAGGCACAAATATCGCTCCATTATATAATCGGGGAAATGTAGGCGGCGGCAAGAGCTGCTATAGACGGCGATTTGCCGCCGTTGACCGGCTACTTTTGACTGCCCTGAATATTAATAATTTAAAAAAAAAACGAGTTTCAAAAGGGCATTTTCGTTGATAAAGGGCAAACTTCCTAGTGCTTTAGCACCACCTAGTGTCTATGTATGCACGCCCCTGCCTGCCGGCCAGCTGACCGGCGGGGTTTGTGCACCGCCGGCCGCCCCCCACCGCAGATGCTGTCACGCATTTTCCCCGCCCGTCCACCGGGCGATTCCCACAAACGTGTTCAGCAGCGCTCCCCCATGACTCACAAAAAATCTGGTGCAGACCGGACGATGCAGCGAGGAGATACAGCGGTTGGATAATGATAATGCATTTGGCCACCGGACCGGACTAAATTGCTCGGCAGGCCGGACAATTTATACCGATTCCTGGACGGTGACTACAAACAGAAAAAAAAAACGGCCGCTGACGCCATGAACGCCGAGCAGGAGAAAAACATCGACTTACCGTTCTATCAACTCGGCCCGTTTTCCAGTCTTTCTAAGCCCTCAACACTCAAGCCATCGTTTGAGCTGAACGCTGGTATGTTGTTCCACAGTTCTACCAGTAAAATGGGCGCCTGGACATCCTCTTGTGATAGTTTAACAGCTGAAAAGTCGGTCCTATCGTTGTATCTGTTGCATGTGTAATGGCTGGTTGCTACGTGCGCTCTCACACCGTTTGTCCTACCTTAGCGGCAAGGGGCGTTGCTCATGAGATGGTGACGTCATGTGCGCGGTACGCCATTGTAACTGCACGGATCTCAGCATGGATCTCAGACATGTCGTCAATGACAAGACTTCAAATAACAAATGTGTCACTTGTGATGTGTTAATTGTAAAATGAGACCTGTGTTTTACCATAGTAACAACCGGGGCTAAAAAAGGGGGAGAAAAAAGTGCTCTACCAAGTGCGATGTGTAATAAATTGGAGTAAAGAGAGAGCAACGGTCTTAAACTCTGGCATGAATGCAAAAGTGCTGTTTCATACAGATCCGAATTACAAGCAAATTCTACCCAGTAGCACAATTTTAATTTGGAGACAGATAATGAAACAACAAGTAATTTTATTGTAGTAGCTGTGGCTGCGTATGTGTGTTTGTAACCCTGATATTATGTTCATTGGAAAACATGTTTTTTTCAGCTTATTCAATGTTTTTTTCCTTATTTCCTCACAATTTGGACCTAACATGTTTCATAAGCCTGCTGTAAAACACTCACACTTAATATGTATTTACAATGATAAAACGTAATTTAATACTGCAATTAACACAGCATTTTTAATATAGCCAACTCAATACCTTCCCTCATATCTGTCTTCCTCTCCATGCCGCTGTCACACACATGCACACAGCATGCATTTTTTTGTAGTAGATAGTGGCTGCCCCTCCCCCACTCTCTCACTCAGTCTAAACCTTAGCAAGATGTTAATTTCATTGAACATATTGACAGTGTTTCTGATTGCGCTTAGTTTCAACAATTTAATTCTCTTTGCATTTTTGAATTTACATCATTTGAGATCGTGTGCATATAGCTGCACCTAGTATTTCTGCTAGGTTTCATTGAACTCTGGCTACTCCGTGGCTAGCTACTCCTCTGGCTACTCCGTGGTCGTGGCACATTAAGCCACCACCAGGCTAGCTATAATTGTCCAGAAAGACGTAAAGCGACAAACCGCTTCAATTTATTCACAATCCACAATAGCATGGTTTGTAAACTTTTTTTGGGGGGGGGGGGGCCCTGGGTAAATTCTTTGCCCAGGGGCCCAGACTACCCTTAATCCGTCCCTGTATATATATATATATATATATATATATATATATATATATATATATATATATATGTGTGTGTGTGTGTTATCCATATAAAAATCTAAACATCGTGGTCTTCATTATTTCATAAAACCGTGTGAACCTTTTACGATCATGTATAGTCCCACATTAGAAACAGACTTTTTGGGGGAGTTTTAAAGAGATAAAATTGCTAATAAAAGAAAAAAGTCATGGGAGAATAAAGTTAAAAAAGACAAAAGTGGTAATATTGAGAGAAAAATGTCATTATGAGAATTAAGGGGGAACATTTCCAGAATAGTCACAGTTTGCAAAACTATCTTAGTCCTGGAGTAATAGGGCTAGGTTAGATTATTTTAATCATTTTTATTCTTTACGAGAAAGTCAGGAGAATGAAGCCAAAGGGAAACGAAAATAAACTCGTAATATTACAAAAATAAAAATATGAAAAATACAAAGTATATTCTGAGATTAAAGTCCGTCTGATACTGTTTAAGTGTCTGAGTCTAACAGCAGATTAGCCACATTCAACATGGCGGACGCTCGATACACGGAGCTGCTCCAAGCAGGCGGTCGCTAGGCAACACAGTTCCTCGGTCGCTA
The DNA here is from genome assembly GCA_037039145.1 of Fundulus diaphanus. Lineage (NCBI taxonomy): Eukaryota > Metazoa > Chordata > Actinopteri > Cyprinodontiformes > Fundulidae > Fundulus > Fundulus diaphanus. The sequence continues at coordinate 1,600,023 of CM073136.1, forward strand.
GGCAACACAGTCCCTCTCTGTTCTCACCAACAGGCGGGAGCCTGCTGGAAAAGAAACGGCTCTAGGTGCTCAGCTAGTTAATCACACATTTTACAATCCGTTCCGCCGCTTCGTCCCACTGCCAGAAATAGTGGGAATTGTAGGAATTTGCCACAATAAATGTAGGCAACAGTTTGACTATTAAGGTAAAATGTCCACGGAGAGTCAGCGCGGAGTCCGCCAAGCTCACAGTCTGCGCCCAGTATGTGCCAATATGTGGGAGCCTGTAGGAGAGCTAGCAACAATAAACCTAGCAAGTTAATGTAATATAAAGTTACGTTTATTTTGGTCTGATGTTAGAAACAGGCCAGTGTGGTCCAGCTACTCTGTCCTCCGGAGTTTCTGGGGGAAACCCTGCAACGAGTTCTGATGAAGAGGAGGAATCCATCAGCTACTAAAAACGGCTCCTAAACTTTAGCTCCATCCACACAGTCAACATGAAGAAGGAAATATCCAAACCTAATCGGTGCAGCAGAACTCTGGGCTGGAGAACATCCTCCATGTTTGTTGTCTGTCTCCTCTGCTGCGTCTTGCCGCTCGTTGAACTCCTGCTTCCCTCCAGTTTCTCCGCTGTGCCTACAGCTGCTGGACTTCTTTCCAGACTTCATCAACGCTCCCGCTTCTGGCCTCAATCGCTGTGCGCCTAGAGCGCCGCTCAGCCAATCACGTCCCGAGCTGGTGGGCTGACTTTGTTTTGACCAATCAGCTTCCAGCAGCCGGATCCTTCATCAGCCCGCGGAGGAACACATTCACTCAGTCTGGACTACTTTGGCGAGCGCTAAGTTTAGAATCTATAGAAATATTCTCTCTTTGTTTATTTTAAATAGTGGGTATGCAGCAAAGACAGCAGACTGGTACAAAGTCTTTGTGTGGCGTCTCACTTTTAGCCGTTGTGTCACTAGCTACCCAATTAGCGACCGTCAAACTATTTTCATACAGTAATAACAGGGTTTCCGCGGGGCATTAAAAGGCATTAAAAGTCATTGTCAGGGCTCAGCAGACTGCGCCGTGCTTTCTCTGCCGGCGCAGCCTTCTCTTTCCCTCTCTCCTCCTTGCAGGTGGCTCGAGTTGACTGGTGGGCGGGACACCTGCGGCTCGTTCAGCAGCGTGCGGCGGCGCTATAAGAACTGCGCTCAGACAGCCATAGACATATATAAAGAGTAGACCCCGCATTGACCGCTCTCGCCTATAGGCGCGGACGAGATTTAGGGGCGCCATCTTGGGGCGGTCGAGAACTCAGCTCAGTGTAATGTGTTAACCAGGTGCAGAATCAACTTAAGTCAACTATACTTGCTCAATATTGAACTAATTTTCACGTTGTTTTTTTTCTGAAAACTTTAAAGCTATAGCTATTATAACAAATGGTTCAGTGCAGTTAAATGTTCTTAGTGTGGTTAAAAGTAATTGAATATTCTTACAGAATTTATGTATGCTGCAAAACACAGCCACTCATACACTATATATATAATTTTTTATTACTATATACAAAAACATACCTATATACATACCTATATATATATATATATATATATATATATATATATATATATATATATATATATATATATATATATATATATATATATGTCTAACAAAGCTCTGATGCCTTCACGGAGCAGATGCGGTTTTGGAGAGACTAAGTCACAAAGACTTGGACGTGTAGACCTGTATCTCTCTGCCTAATTTTAGAAAAATCACATTCTAATCAAAAATATAAAGGATATCTGTTCATCTTACTTGTGAAAAGTTATCCCTCGAGCCCTGACGTAAATAGTCCCTCGATTTAAACAAAAATGAGCCGCACAGTGGTGAGGCATCATTAGTGTGTTCAGCTTGAATCATCAGGTTAGGGTAGCAAGTCGACCGCCCCAAGATGGCGGCCGTAATTCCTGCGCAGCGACAGTCAATGCGGGGTCTACTCTTATATTATGTCTATGCAGACAGCTGGGAAATACCAGAGTGTTAACCTAGAGTAGTAAAGACTCAGTGGGCCACTGGCTTCTGACAGCTCTCTCTCTCTCTTCTCTTGTTGATCCTAATCTCCTGTGCTTCAGGTCTGCCTCTGCCTTGGGTCCCGTCCCAACAGACTACTCGAGCCCTGACGTCATCAGTTAGATCCCCGACAATCTTTTTCTGGATCCCGCTCCAGACGCTTCTTGTGTCAAGAAAGAAGCCGACGCTCCCTCGGTGTTACCGAGCCGGGCTGAGGACTCCTTCTGGACCCCCCTCTTCTGGTTCTTACAGCTGTCAACGGATCGCCCTCTCCGCTGCTGCTCGGAACCCTCTCCGTTCCGCCGGAACGCCCACCTGCCACTCAGTCATCGGCGGGAGGCTGTTCATTGAGCCCCCCCCCCTCTCCATTATATCGTTTAGACGAAAGTGTGAAACCGTCGTCTGACGTTCTTCCTCTCACCCACAGATCCTCGAGTCACTCTGTTGTTCCCTTCTGGCCCGTCCCCTCGACAAACTTTGTGAAATCCCCTTGTTCTTTGCACGTTTCTAAATAAACCTCTGAAGCTGTTCTCATCTCCAAGTGTTCTCTGCATGTGGGTCAAACACCTTAAAAAGACCATGACGGTCATTAAATGATTTTTTTTAAATTAAGGCCTTAATTAGCATTAAAAGTCATTAAATGTGATTATTGGTGGCATTATTTTTTTTCTAAAGAAAATACGGTCATAAAAACAATTTCGTCAGATATATTATATCAGATATAACCAGTGATGGGAGTAACGGCGTTGAAATAAACGGCGTTACTAACGCCGTTACTTTTTTCAGTAACGAGTAATCTAACTAATTACTTTGACTGTCACTATAACGCCGTTATCATTGCCGACACCCCGTTACTGCACGTTCCTCAAGTCGCACAATGAACTTTTTTTTTCACTTCATGATAGGACTCGTGCGCATGTTGTCATGAGAGAAGTGAGGATGAGATAACCTCTCAGCAATTATTGGCTGATGTATAGTAAGATTACGTCTTCAGCCAATCAGAGAAATTGGGTAGCTGGGTGTTTCCGCATTCACAGAGGCGGGTGTTTAGTGCCATAGACATAATATAAGAGTAGACCCCGCATTGACTGTCGCGGCGCAGGAATTACGGCCGCCATCTTGGGGCGGCCGACCTGCTACCCTAACCTGCTGATTCAAGCTGAACACACTAATGATACCTGAGGATTGTGCGGCGTATTTTTGTTTAAATCGACGGACTATTGACGTCAGGGCTCGAGGGATAACTTTTCACAAGTAAGATTAAAAGATATTATTTATATTAGAATGTGATTTTTCTAATAATAGATAGAGGATACAGGTCTACATGTCAAGTTTTTGTGACTTAGTCTCTCCAAAATTGCATCTACTCCGTGAGGGCATCAGAGCTTTAGACATTGGTGAATAAATATATAAGAAAATATATAATAATGATAATATATATTGTGATTCACTCAGTCATTTGTAATAAAAGTTCTTTTTTTATCTAATTTCCTTATTTTTTATCATATTCTCTTTAAAATCGAAGACTTTTCGCTATTTTTCACGTAAATCCTTGGTGGCGCTTCATAGCGAAGCCGGTGAGGCCGCAGCGGGCTTGGCCTCCCCTGGGATTGCGCAATCCCATGTTAACTGCACTGGCTTCCATTCTGTGAATGCATCTTCCTGTCTCTAGATCATAAATTCAATTGTTCAAACACTTATGAACTGATTTTCCACAATTTAATATATGTGGATTACGAATTGTGTTTTGGTCATCAAACTGTGTGTTTTCGTGCGCTGCTGGGTGATCATAACCGGCAAAGAACGGGTTGTAGGTGAGGCCGGCAGTTCCTTGGCCTCTAGTCAGGGGGCGCTCAAGGAGCACCGCTCGTGATCCCCAAATAGTAGAGTCAAAGCTATGGGGCCAGAATAGTAGCTTTAACATTTGCAAATGTGTGTGGAGAGTTGTGTGTCTGTATCTGGATTTGTGTGTGTGCAGTGGGATTTGAAAATGTGTAAATAAATATGTAAATGTGTGAGGAGATTTGTGTGTCTGTACAACAATCTGCAAATGTGTAAAACTACTTGTGTGTAATCCGTTTTGCAAATGTGTAAAAAATCCACAAATGTGTAGTCAGATCTGCAAATGTGTACTGAGATTTGCAAATGTGTAAAAAATCCACAAATCTGTATTCAGATCTGCAAATGTGTACTGAGATTTGCAAATGTGTAGATCAATCTGTAAGCACACAGAGAGACACTTGTGTCTGAAGTATTTTCGCTTCAAGACCCAGAAATACAGACAAATCATTGGTTACAAGTCAAGCGGTTTTTCGGTTGGCTCTCTTTACACACGTGATTTTTGCTACCCTTCTGCCGGGTGAGATGCACAAATGCGTAGAAGGATTTGTATGTGTATTTTTTCGATTTGTGTCCCCTTGCGCAGACTCGCAGGCTCACATGTTGCCCTGAGCGCAGGCTCACAGGCACACAGGCTGCCTCTTCCGGCTGTGGGAGGTCACGTGACTTTCAAGGATTGAACCAAAGCGTTTTGCTTCCAGACGGCTGACAAGGCAACTTGTTATAACTATATAACTTTCTCCCTTTAACGGCAAAAGTTTCTTGTTTTAATGAGAGACTTATCTTGCTAAAACCAGATACTTGTCTCCTCATAACAACGCAACATAACCCGGCATATTTGAGTGTCATGGAGAAGAGGAGAGACGGAGGGAGATTATTTCTTTTTAAGAAGTCATCATTTGTCGGAGGAATGTATTTCTGCTCTGAGGAGTGACAAGGTAAGTCATGCATATACAGCAAGTCCTCTACTTGAAATTTGATCTATTCAGCAGTTATTATTTATAGTTAACAACTATGCTCTGGATACACTTGCATCACTGTAGTACAGTCTCTGGCTCTGTTTGCACGGTGAAAACAGGTTTGCGTTGCCTTTGTACTCTCCATTTACACACTACAAGGTTTAACTGTTGCTTAGGGGCACTTTCAGCTATAGCTGTGGGTTTATTTACAACAGTTTGCAGCCGAAACAGTCCTCCGCCAGCCGCTTTCTTCTTCTGGGCAATTTGACGCGGAGCTTAGGAAATCACAGCACTACTAGTGGTGCGGCATGGGAATTACACTGTTTAAGTACTGTAAACAGGGCCTGTGACTGTTAATGTTCCTATGCCTTTATGTATTTGAATTAAATATAATTAAAATAAATTTTAATTCGACACTCGTAAGGCTGATTAAAAGTATGTGTATTCTACACAATGAAAGTGAGGCTAGATTAAGCTACATTTATCCATATTTTATTGTGTCAAAACAAAGTGATGAGTACAGAGCTTTCTAATGTGACTATTCACAAGCCAGTGAAGGACACAAGTTGTTTTACACATTTGCAGATTGTTGTACAGTGTTGTATTAATCTTTGCCCTACAGTCAAAGTGACCTGTTGCCTCTCGGACACAGAGCCAGGAGACAAGATGTCTGTGTATGTAATCCACTGTTACTGACAGTGTTGGGCAAGCTACTTGTCCAGTGTAGTGAGCTAAGCTATCAGTTACTCAACAATAAATTAAGCTTCGCTACACAAAAGCTACCACCTATAGAAATATAGCAAGCTAAGTTACACAAATGTGTTAAAAGTAGCTTAACTACATCAGAAGCTACTTAACGTTGTACCAACCTAATGTCAGATCAATTCAAAATGAGTCTGATACACTGGTTAAAACATTTATTAAAGATCAGCCAATGACCTAACACAGTGTAGACATTGCTTTAAGTAGTAGTAGTAGTAAGAGTAGTATCTGTTGTAGTAGTAGTATTAATATCAGTTGTATCAGAAGAATTAGAAGGAATTTGAAAAATTTGAAGAATTTGAAAAATTTGAAAAATTTGAAGAATTTGAAGTATTTGAAATATTTGAAAAATTTGAAAAAAATTGAAAATTTGAAAAAATGTGAAAAATCTGAAAGATTTGAACCATTTGAACAAGAATTTGAAGGAATATGAAAAATTTGAAGAATTTGAAGGATTTTGCATTGATTTCAATGGGAGCAACCAAAAATGCACAAAAAGTGAAATATTTTAAAAAGTATAAAAGTTAGCATAACCATGAGATATAGCAGGCATGCCGGGAACGAGCCGAACGTTTTGACACCAAAATTGTTGAAATTGGTTGAAGTATGCGGGAGTAGTTAGACGCCGACGGAATAATAATAATAACTAGAAAAAGCTGTTCCTACGCAACAGCGAGTGAGAATGCTAATCTGCAAAATGATTTGAGGAGAAGATGCAGAAGATCCATGCCGAAGAAAACAAATAGCTGAAAAACATTGAAGAATTTAAAAAAATTGAAAAATTTGAACAATTTGAAGTAATTTGTAGTAGTAGTTGTATCAGTAGTAGTAGTATTAGTTTTTAAAGAATTTGAAGGAATTTGAAGGTATTTGTAGTAGTAGTAGTAGTATCAGTAGTACTAGTAGTAGTAGTATCAGTAGTAGTAGTAGTAGTAGTAGTAGTAGTATCAGTAGTATCAGTAGTAGTAGTATTAGTTTTTAAAGAATTTGAAGGAATTTGAAGGTATTTGAAGAATTTGAAGGAATTTGTAGTAGTAATAGTAGTAGTATCAGTAGTACTAGTAGTAGTAGTAGTTGTATTATTAGTAGTAATAGTAGTAGTATCAGTAGTATTAGTAGTAATATCAGTAGTAGTAGCAGTATCAGTTTTTAAAGAATTTGAAGGAATTTGAAGGAACTTGTAGTAGTAGTAGTAGTAGTAGTAGTAGTAGTATCAGTAGTACTAGTAGTAGTAGTAGTTGTAATAGTAGTAGTAATAGTAGTAGTATCAGTAGTAGTAGTAGTATCAGTAGTAGTAGTAGTATCAGTTTTTAAAGAATTTGAAAGAATTTGTAGTAGTAGTAGTAGTAGTAGTAGTATCAGTAGTACTAGTAGTAGTAGTTGTATTAGTAGTAGTAATAGTAGTAGTAGCAGTAGTAGTTGTTGTAGTAGCAGTAGCAGCAGTAGTAGTTGTTGTAGTAGCAGTAGCAGCAGTAGTATCATTAGTAGTATCATTAGTAGTAGTAGTAGTATCAGTAGTAGTAGTAGTAGTATCAGTAGTAGTAGTATTATCAGTAGTATCAGTAGTAGTAGTAGAAGTATCAGTAGTAGTAGGAGTAGTATCAGTAGTAGTAGTAGTATCAGTTTTTAAAGAATTTGAAGGAATTTGAAGAATTTGAAGGAATTTGTAGTAGTAGTAGTAGTATCAGTAGTACTAGTAGTAGTAGTAGTAGTAGTAGTAGTAATAGTAGTAGTATCAGTAGTAGTTGTTGTAGTATCAGCAGTAGCATCAGTAGTAGAAGCAGTAGTGGCATTAGTAGTAGTAGTAGTGGTAGTAGTATCAGTAGTAGTAGTAGTAGTATCAGTAGTAGTAGTATCAGTAGTAGTAGTAGTAGTAGTAGTAAGAGTAGTATCTGTTGTAGTAGTAGTATTAATATCAGTTGTATCAGAAGAATTAGAAGGAATTTGAAAAATTTGAAGAATTTGAAAAATTTGAAGAATTTGAAGTATTTGAAAAATTTGAAAAAAATTGAAAATTTTGAAAAAATTTGAAAAATCTGAAAGATTTGAACCATTTGAACCATTTGAACAATTTGAATAATAAGAATGATTACAAGAATTAGTAGTAGTAGTAGTAGTAGTATCAGTAGTATCAGTAGTAGTAGTATTAGTTTTTAAAGAATTTGAAGGAATTTGAAGGTATTTGAAGAATTTGAAGGAATTTGTAGTAGTAGTAGTAGTAGTATCAGTAGTACTAGTAGTAGTAGTAGTTGTATTATTAGTAGTAATAGTAGTTGTATCAGTAGTAGTAGTAGTAATATCACTAGTAGTAGTAGTATCAGTTTTTAAAGAATTTGAAGGAATTTGAAGGAACTTGTAGTAGTAGTAGTAGTAGTAGTATCAGTAGTACTAGTAGTAGTAGTAGTTGTAATAGTAGTAGTAATAGTAGTAGTATCAGTAGTAGTAGTAGTAATATCAGTAGTAGTAGTAGTATCAGTTTTTAAAGAATTTGAAGGAATTTGTAGTAGTAGTAGTAGTAGTATCAGTAGTACTAGTAGTAGTAGTTGTATTAGTAGTAGTAATAGTAGTAGTAGCAGTAGTAGTTGTTGTAGTAGCAGTAGCAGCAGTAGTATCATTAGTAGTATCATTAGTAGTAGTAGTAGTATCAGTAGTAGTAGTAGTAGTATCAGTAGTAGTAGTAGTAGTATCAGTAGTAGTAGTATTATCAGTAGTATCAGTAGTAGTAGTAGAAGTATCAGTAGTAGTAGGAGTAGTATCAGTAGTAGTAGTAGTATCAGTTTTTAAAGAATTTGAAGGAATTTGAAGGAATTTGTAGTAGTAGTAGTAGTAGTATCGGTAGTACTAGTAGTAGTAGTAGTAGTAATAGTAGTAGTATCAGTAGTAGTTGTTGTAGTATCAGCAGTAGCCTCAGTAGTAGAAGCAGTAGTGGCATTAGTAGTAGTAGTAGTGGTAGTAGTATCAGTAGTAGTAGTAGTAGTATCAGTAGTAGTAGTATCAGTAGTAGTAGTAGTAGTAGTAGTAGTAGTAAGAGTAGTATCTGTTGTAGTAGTAGTATTAATATCAGTTGTATCAGAAGAATTAGAAGGAATTTGAAAAATTTGAAGAATTTGAAAAATTTGAAGAATTTGAAGTATTTGAAATATTTGAAAAATTTGAAAAAAATTGAAAAATTTGAAAAAATTTGAAAAATCTGAAAGATTTGAACCATTTGAACAATTTGAATAATAAGAATGATTACAAGAATTTGAAGGAATTTGAAGGAATATGAAAAATTTGAAGAATTTGAAGGATTTTGCATTGATTTCAATGGGAGCAACCAAAAACGCACAAAAAGTGAAATATTTTAAAAAGTATAAAAGTTAGCATAACCATGAGATATAGCAGGCATGCCGGGAACGAGCCGAACGTTTTGACACCAAAATTGTTGAAATTGGTTGAAGTATGCGGGAGTAGTTAGACGCCGACGGAATAATAATAATAACTAGAAAAAGCTGTTCCTACGCAACAGCGAGTGAGAATGCTAATCTGCAGAATGATTTGAGGAGAAGATGCAGAAGATCAATGCAGAAGAGAAAAAATAGCTAAAAAACATTGAAGAATTAGAAAAATTTGAAGAATTTGAAGTAATTTGTAGTAGTAGTAGTAGTAGTAGTAGAAGTACTATCAGTAGTAGTAGTAGTAGTATCAGTAGTAGTAGTATCAGTAGTAGCAGTAGTAGTAGTAGTATCAGTAGTAGTAGTATCAGTTTTTAAGGAATTTGAAGGAATTTGAGGAATTTGTAGTAGTAGTAGTAGTAGTAGTATCAGTAGTACTAGTAGTAGTAGTTGTTGTTGTATTATTAGTAGTTATAGTAGTAGTGTCAGTAGTAGTAGTAGTATCAGTAGTAGTAGTAGTATCAGTTTTTAAAGAATTTGAAGGAATTTGTAGTACTAGTAGTAGTATCAGTAGTATCAGTAGTACTAGTTGTTGTATTAGTAGTAGTAATAGTAGTAGTATCAGTAGTAGTAGTAGTAGTATCAGTAGTAGTGGTAGTATCAGTTTTTAAAGAATTTGAAGGAAATTGTAGTAGTAGTAGTAGTATTAGTAGTAGTATCAGTAGTACTAGTAGTGGTAGTAGTTGTATTAGTAGTAGTAATAGTAGTAGTAGCAGTAGTAGTTGTTGTAGTAGCAGTAGTAGTAGCA
>CM073136.1:1614795-2032295 GCA_037039145.1 Fundulus diaphanus
TCAGTTTTTAAAGAATTTGAAGGAATTTGAAGGAATTTGTAGTAGTAGTAGTAGTATCAGTAGTACTAGTAGTAGTAGTAGTTGTATTATTAGTGGTAATAGTAGTAGTATCAATAGTATTAGTAGTAATATCAGTAGTAGTAGCAGTATCAGTTTTTAAAGAATTTGAAGAAATTTGAAGGAATTTGTAGTAGTAGTAGTAGTAGTAGTAGTAGTAGTAGTAGTATCAGTAGTACTAGTAGTAGTAGTAGTTGTATTAGTAGTAGTAATAGTAGTATCAGTAGTAGTAGTAGTAGTATCAGTAGTAGTAGCAGTAGCAGCAGTAGTAGCAGTAGCAGCAGTAGTATCATTAGTAGTAGTAGTATCAGTAGTAGTAGTAGTATCAGTAGTAGTAGTAGTAGTATCAGTAGTAGTAGTAGAAGTATCAGTAGTAGTAGGAGTAGTATCAGTAGTAGTAGTAGTATCAGTTTTTAAAGAATTTGAAGGAATTTGCAGAATTTAAAGGAATTTGTAGTAGTAGTAGTAGTAGTAGTAGTATCAGTAGTACTAGTAGTAGTTGTATTAGTAGTAGTAATAGTAGTAGTATCAGTAGTAGTAGTAGTAGTAGTATCAGTAGTAGTTGTTGTAGTATCAGCAGTAGCATCAGTAGTAGAAGCAGTAGTGGCATTAGTAGTAGTAGTAGTGGTAGTAGTATCAGTAGTAGTAGTATCAGTAGTAGTAGTAGTAGTAGTAAGAGTAGTATCTGTTGTAGTAGTAGTATTAATATCAGTTGTATCAGAAGAATTAGAAGGAATTTGAAAAATTTGAAGAATTTGAAAAATTTGAAGAATTTGAAGTATTTGAAAAATTTGAAAAATTTGAAAAAAATTGAAAAATTTGAAAAAATTTGAAAAATCTGAAAGATTTGAACCATTTGAACCATTTGAACAATTTGAATAATAAGAATGATTACAAGAATTTGAAGGAATTTGAAGGAATATGAAAACTTTGAAGAATTTGAAGGATTTTGCATTGATTTCAATGGGAGCAACCAAAAACGCACAAAAAGTGAAATATTTTAAAAAGTATAAAAGTTAGCATAACCATGAGATATAGCAGGCATGCCGGGAACGAGCCGAACGTTTTGACACCAAAATTGTTGAAATTGGTTGAAGTATGCGGGAGTAGTTAGACGCCGACGGAATAATAATAATAACTAGAAAAAGCTGTTCCTACGCAACAGCGAGTGAGAATGCTAATCTGCAGAATGATTTGAGGAGAAGATGCAGAAGATCCATGCAGAAGAGAAAAAATAGCTGAAAAATATTAAAGAATTTGAAAAATTTTAAGAATTTGAACAATTTGAAGTAATTTGTAGTAGTAGTAGTAGTAGTAGTAGTAGTATCAGTAGTAGTAGTAGTTGTCAGGATGCAGCTTGTAGGCTGCATGCTGAGTCTCTCTCCCTCTCTCTCTTTCCTGCGCAGCCTGATTGGTTCCACCTGTCAGGCTGCAATCAACCTCCAACTGCTCCCACCTGGTTCCACCCTTATTTAAGACTCACCTCATTCTGCTCTCGTTGCCGGTCCGTAGTGTCCACTTCTGCTCAGTCTCTGCCAGTATCCTGTGTCAGCTCAGTTTTTGTTGCAGTCAGCCTGAAGTCGTTGCTTCAACATGGTTTTTGTTCAGTCATTTCTCTAAGACTCTGCTCAGCTCTGCTTCATCGGACGTTCTCTAGTTCCTGAGCTGTTTCCACGTTCTCAAGTTCCTGAGCTGTTTCCACGTTCTCAAGTTCCTGAGCTGTTTCCACGTTCTCAAGTTCCTGCTGCAGTTCCACGTTCTCAAGTTCTGCAGCTGTTTCCACGTTCTCAAGTTCCTGAGCGGTTTCCACGTTCTCAAGTTCCTGAGCTGTTTCCACGTTCTCAAGTTCCTGAGCTGTTTCCACGTTCTCAAGTTCCTGCTGCAGTTCCACGTTCTCAAGTTCTGCATCTGTTTCCACGTTCTCAAGTTCTGCAGCTGTTTCCACGTTCTCAAGTTCCTGAGCTGTTTCTACGTTCTCAAGTTCCTGAGCTGTTTCCACGTTCTCAAGTTCCTGCTGCAGTTCCACGTTCTCAAGTTCTGCATCTGTTTCCACGTTCTCAAGTTCTGCAGCTGTTTCCACGTTCTCAAGTTCCTGAGCTGTTTCCACGTTCTCAAGTTCCCGCTGCAGTTCCACGTTCTCAAGTTCTGCAGCTGCTCGACGGTCAAGTCCGCAACTGCTCCACGCTCTCAAGTTCTGCAACTGTTTCCACGTTCTCAAGTTCCCGCTGCAGTTCCACGTTCTCAAGTTCTGCAGCTGTTTCCACGGTCTCAAGTTCTCCGCTCCAGAGTTCCTCCAGGTCAGTCTCTCTGCGATCCTCCTGCCGGCCAGCTTCTGCACCCTTCATCTCCGTCCATAAAAGACTCTGGTTCCTCTCGTCATTCACCTTCCATCCTGTTCAATAAAACTCACTTTAAGAACTAGCTCTGTGTGTGCGTGCTGTGTCCGGGTTCATCCAAAGACAAATCATGACAGTAGTAGTATCAGTAGTATCAGTAGTAGCAGTAGTAGTAGTAGTATCAGTAGTAGTAGTAGTAGTTTTTAAAGAATTTGAAGGAATTTGAAGGTATTTGAAGAATTTGAAGGAATTTGTAGTAGTAGTAGTATCAGTAGTACTAGTAGTAGTAGTAGTTGTTGTATTATTAGTAGTAATAGTAGTATTATCAGTAGTATTAGTAGAAGTATCAGTAATAGTTGTTGTAGTATCAGCAGTAGCATCAGTAGTAGTAGCAGTAGCAGCAAGAGTATCATTAGTAGTAGTAGTAGTGGTAATAGTATCAGTAGTAGTAGTAGTAGTATCAATAGTAGTAGTATCAGTTGTAGTAGTAGTAGTAGTAGTAGAAGTAGTAGTAGTAGAAGTAGTAGTAGAAGGAGTAGTATCTGTTGTAGTAGTAGTATTAATATCAGTTGTATCAGAAGAACTAGAAGGAATTTGAAGAATTTGAAAAATTTGAAGAATTTGAAGTATTTGAAGTATTCGAAAAAATTGAAAAAATCTGAAAAATTTGAAAAAAATTGAAAAATTTGAAAGATTTGAACAATTTGAACCATTTGAACAATTTGAACATTAAGAACGATTACAAGAATTTGAAGGAATATGAAAAATTTGAAGAATTTGAAGGAATTTGCATTCATTTCAATGGGAACAAAAAAACGCACAAAAAGTACAAATACTTTAAAAAGTATAAAAGGTACCATAACCATGAGATATAGCAGTAATGTCGAGAACGAGCCGAACGTTTTGGTACGAAAATCGTTGAAATCGGTTGAAGTATGAAGGAGTAGTTAGATGCACAAAAACGTACGGAATAATAATAATAATAATAATAATAATAACTAGAAAAAGCTGTTCCTACGCAACAGCGAGTGAGAATGCTAATCTGCAGAATGATTTGAGGAAAAGATGCAGAAGATCCATGCAGAAGAGAAAAAATAGCTGAAAAATATTAAAGAATTTGAAAAATTTGAAGAATTTGAACAATTTGAAGTAATTTGTAGTAGTAGTAGTAGTAGTAGTATCAGTAGTATCAATAGTAGCAGTAGTAGTAGTATCAGTAGTAGTAGTAGTAGTTTTTAAACAATTTGAAGGAATTTGAAGGTATTTGAAGAATTTGAAGGAATTTGTAGTAGTAGTAGTAGTAGTATCAGTAGTACTAGTAGTAGTAGTAGTTGTATTATTAGTAGTAATAGTAGTAGTATCAGTAGTATTAGTAGTAATATCAGTAGTAGTAGCAGTATCAGTTTTTAAAGAATTTGAAGGAATTTGAAGGAATTTGTAGTAGTAGTAGTAGTAGTAGTACTAGTAGTAGTAGTAGTTGTATTAGTAGTAGTAATAGTAGTAGTATCAGTAGTAGTAATAGTAGTATCAGTAGTAGTAGCAGTAGCGGCAGTAGTATCATTAGTAGTAGTAGTATCAGTAGTAGTAGTAGTATCAGTAGTAGTAGTAGTAGTAGTAGTAGTATCAGTAGTAGTAGTAGAAGTATCAGTAGTAGTAGGAGTAGTATCAGTAGTAGTAGTAGTATCAGTTTTTAAAGAATTTGAAGGAATTTGCAGAATTTAAAGGAATTTGTAGTAGTAGTAGTAGTAGTAGTAGTGGTAGTAGTAGTAGTATCAGTAGTACTAGTAGTAGTAGTAGTAATAGTAGTAGTATCAGTAGTAGTTGTAGCATCAGCAGTAGCATCAGTAGTAGTAGCAGTAGCAGCAGTAGTATCATTAGTAGTAGTAGTAGTGGTAGTAGTATCAGTAGTAGTAGTAGTAGTATCAGTAGTAGTAGTATCAGTTGTAGTAGTAGTAGTAGTAGTAAGAGTAGTATCTGTTGTAGTTGTAGTATTAATATCAGTTGTATCAGAAGAATTAGAAGGAATTTGAAAAATTTGAAGAATTTGAAAAATTTGAAGAATTTGAAGTATTTGAAGTATTTGAAAAATTTGAAAAAATTTGAAAAATATGAAAAAATTTGAAAAATCTGAAAGATTTGAACCATTTGAACAATTTGAACAATAAGAATGATTAAAAGAATTTGAAGGAATTTGAAGGAATATGAAAAATTTGAAGAATTTGAAGGAATTTGCATTCATTTCAATGGGAAAAAAGTACGCACAAAAAGTACAAATATTTTAAAAAGTATTAAAGTTAGAATAATGATGAGATATAGCAGGAATGTCGGGAAGGAGCTGAACGTTTTGACACCAAAATTGTTGAAATCGGTTGAAGTATGTGGGAGTAGTTACACGCCGACGGAATAATAATAATAATAATAATAATAATAACTAGAAAAAGCTGTTCCTACACAACAGCGAGTGAGAATGCTAATCTGCAGAATGATTTGAGGAGAAGGTGCAGAAGATCCATGCAGAAGAGAAAAAATAGCTGAAAAACATTGAAGAATTTGAAAAATTTGAAGAATTTGAAAAATTTGAAGTAATTTGTAGTAGTAGTAGTAGTAGTAGTAGAAGTACTATCAGTAGTAGTAGTAGTAGTATCAGTAGTAGTAGCAGTAGTAGTAGTATCAGTAGTAGCAGTAGTAGCAGTAGTAGTAGTAGTAGTAGTATCAATAGTAGTAGTATTAGTTTTTAAAGAATTTGAAGGAATTTGAAGGAATTTGAAGAATTTGAAGGAATTTGTAGTAGTAGTAGTAGTAGTATCGGTAGTACTAGTAGTAGTAATAGTTGTATTATTAGTAGTAATAGTAGTAGTATCAGTAGTAGTTGTAGTAGTATCAGTAGTAGTAGTAGTATCAGTTTTTAAAGAATTTGAAGGAATTTGAAGAATTCGAAGGAATTTGTAGTAGTAGTAGTATCAGTAGTACTAGTAGTAGTAGTAGTTGTATTATTAGTAGTAATAGTAGTAGTATCAGTAGTAGTAGTAGTAGTAGTATCAGTAGTAGTAGTAGTATCAGTTTTTAAAGAATTTGAAGGAATTTGAAGGAATTTGTAGTAGTAGTAGTAGTAGTAGTAGTAGTATCAGTAATACTAGTAGTAGTTGTATTAGTAGTAGTAACAGTAGTAGTATCAGTAGTAGTAGTATCAGTAGTAGTAGTAGTATCAGTTTTTAAAGAATTTGAAGGAATTTGTAGTAGTAGTAGTAGTATTAGTAGTAGTATCAGTAGTACTAGTAGTAGTAGTAGTTGTATTAGTAGTAGTAATAGTAGTAGTAGCAGTAGTAGTTGTAGTAGCAGTAGTGGTAGCAGTAGCAGCAATAGTATCATTAGTAGTAGTAGTAGTAGTAGTAGTAGTAGTAGTATCAGTAGTAGTAGTAGTAGTAGTAGTAGTATCAGTAGTAGTAGGAGTAGTATCAGTAGTAGTAGGAGTAGTATCAGTAGTAGTAGTAGTATCAGTTTTTAAAGAATTTGAAGAATTTGAAGGAATTTGTAGTAGTAGTAGTAGTAGTAATATCAGTAGTACTAGTAGTATGAGTAGTAGTAGTAGTAATAGTAGTAGTATCAGTAGTAGTTGTTGTTGTATCAGCAGTAGCATCAGTAGTAGTAGCAGTAGCAGCAGTAGTATCATTAGTAGTAGTAGTAGTAGTAGTAGTATCAGTTGTAGTAGTAGTAGTAGTAGTATCAGTAGTAGTAGTAGAAGTATCAGTAGTAGTAGGAGTAGTATCAGTAGTAGTAGTAGTATCAGTTTTTAAAGAATTTGAAGGAATTTGAAGAATTTGAAGGAATTTGTAGTAGTAGTAGTAGTAGTACTAGTAGTAGTATCAGTAGTACTAGTAGGAGTAGTAGTAATAGTAGTAGTATCAGCAGTAGCATCAGTAGTAGTAGCAGTAGCAGCAGTAGTATCATTAGTAGTAGTAGTAGTGGTAGTAGTATCAGTAGTAGTAGTATCAGTAGTAGTAGTATCAGTTGTAGTAGTAGTAGTAGTAGTAGGAGTAGTAGTAGTATCAGTTGTAGTAGTAGTAGTAGGAGGAGGAGTAGTATCTGTTGTAGTAGTAGTAGTATTAATATCAGTTGTATCAGAAGAATTGGAAGGAATTTGAAAAATTTGAAGAATTTGAAAAATTTGAAGAATTTGAAGTATTTGAAAAAATTGAAAAAATTTGAAAAATTTGAAAAAATTTGAAAAATCTGATAGATTTGAACCATTTGAACCATTTGAACAATTTGAACAATAAGAATGATTACAAGAATTTGAAGGAATTTGAAGAATTATGAAAAATTTGAAGAATTTGAAGGAATTTGCATTCATTTCAATGGGAGAAAAGTACGCACAAAAAGTACAAATATTTTAAAAAGTATTAAAGTTAGAATAATGATGAGATATAGCAGGAATGTCGGGAAGGAGCTGAACGTTTTGACACCAAAATTGTTGAAATCGGTTGAAGTATGTGGGAGTAGTTACACGCCGACGGAATAATAATAATAATAATAACTAGAAAAAGCTGTTCCTACGCAACAGCGAGTGAGAATGCTAATCTGCAGAATGATTTGAGAAGATGCAGAAGATCCATGCAGAAGAGAAAAAATAGCTGAAAAATATTAAAGAATTTGAAAAATTTGAAGAATTTGAACAATTTGAAGTAATTTGTAGTAGTAGTAGTAGTAGTATCAGTAGTAGTAGTAGTAGTAGTATCAGTAGTATCAGTAGTAGCAGTAGTAGTAGTAGTAGTATCAGTAGTAGTAGTAGTAGTAGCAGTAGTAGCAGTAGTAGTAGTAGTATCAGTAGTAGTAGTAGTAGTTTTTAAAGAATTTGAAGGAATTTGAAGGTATTTGAAGAATTTGAAGGAATTTGTAGTAGTAGTAGTAGTAGTATCAGTAGTACTACTAGTAGTAGTAGTTGTATTATTAGTAGTAATAGTAGTAGTATCAGTAGTATTAGTAGTAATATCAGTAGTAGTAGCAGTATCAGTTTTTAAAGAATTTGAAGGAATTTGTAGTAGTAGTAGTAGTAGTAGTATCAGTAGTACTAGTAGTAGTAGTAGTTGTATTAGTAGTAGTAATAGTAGTAGTAGTAGTATCAGTAGTAGTAGTAGCAGCAGTAGTATCAGTAGTAGTAGTAGTATCAGTAGTAGTAGTAGTATCAGTAGTAGTAGTAGTAGTAGTAGTATCAGTAGTAGTAGTAGAAGTATCAGTAGTAGTAGGAGTAGTATCAGTAGTAGTAGTAGTATCAGTTTTTAAAGAATTTGAAGGAATTTGCAGAATTTAAAGGAATTTGTAGTAGTAGTAGTAGTAGTAGTATCAGTAGTACTAGTAGTAGTAGTAGTAATAGTAGTAGTATCAGTAGTACTAGTAGTAGTAGTAGTAATAGTAGTAGTATCAGTAGTAGTTGTAGTACCAGCAGTAGCATCAGTAGTAGTAGCAGTAGCAGCAGTAGTATCATTAGTAGTAGTAGTAGTGGTAGTACTATCAGTAGTAGTAGTAGTAGTATCAGTTGTAGTAGTATCAGTTGTAGTAGCAGTAGTAGTAGGAGTAGTATCTGTTGTAGTTGTAGTATTAATATCAGTTGTATCAGGAGAATTAGAAGGAATTTGAAAAATTTGAAGAATTTGACAAATTTGAAGAATTTGAAGTATTTGAAAAATTTGAAAAAATTTGAAAAATATGAAAAAATTTGAAAAATCTGAAAGATTTGAACCATTTGAACCATTTGAACAATTTGAACAATAAGAATGATTAAAAGAATTTGAAGGAATTTGAAGGAATATCAAAAATTTGAAGAATTTGAAGGAATTTGCATTCATTTCAATGGGAAAAAAGTACGCACAAAAGTACAAATATTTTAAAAAGTATTAAAGTTAGAATAATGATGAGATATAGCAGGAATGTCGGGAAGGAGCTGAACGTTTTGACACCAAAATTGTTGAAATCGGTTGAAGTATGTGGGAGTAGTTACATGCCGACGGAATAATAATAATAATAATAATAATAACTAGAAAAAGCTGTTCCTACGCAACAGCGAGTGAGAATGCTAATCTGCAGAATGATTTGAGAAGATGCAGAAGATCCATGCAGAAGAGAAAAAATAGCTGAAAAATATTAAAGAATTTGAAAAATTTGAAAAATTTGAAGTAATTTGTAGTAGTAGTAGTAGTAGTAGTACTAGTATCAGTAGTAGTAGTATCAGTAGTAGCAGTAGTAGTAGTAGTATCAGTAGTAGCAGTAGTAGTAGTTGTAGTAGTAGCAGTAGTAGTAGTATCAGTTTTTAAAGAATTTGAAGGAATTTGAAGAATTTGAAGGAATTTGTAGTAGTAGTAGTAGTAGTAGTAGTAGTAGTATCAGTAGTAATAGTAGTAGTAGTAGTTGTATTAGTAGTAGTAATAGTAGTATCAGTAGTAGTAGTAGTAGTAGCAGTAGTAGTAGCAGTAGCAGCAGTAGTATCATTAGTAGTAGTAGTATCAGTAGTAGTAGTAGTATCAGTAGTAGTAGTAGTAGTAGTAGTATCAGTAGTAGTAGTAGAAGTATCAGTAGTAGTAGGAGTAGTATCAGTAGTAGTAGTAGTATCAGTTTTTAAAGAATTTGAAGGAATTTGCAGAATTTAAAGGAATTTGTAGTAGTAGTAGTAGTAGTATTAGTAGTAGTATCAGTAGTACTACTAGTAGTAGTAGTAGTAATAGTAGTAGTATCAGTAGTAGTTGTAGTATCAGCAGTAGCATCAGTAGTAGTAGCAGTAGCAGCAGTAGTATCATTAGTAGTAGTGGTAGTAGTATCAGTAGTAGTGGTAGTAGTATCAGTAGTAGTAGTAGTAGTAGTATCAGTACTAGTAGTATCAGTTGTGGTAGTAGTAGTAGGAGTAGTATCTGTTGTAGTTGTAGTATTAATATCAGTTGTACCAGAAGAATTAGAAGGAATTTGAAAAATTTGAAGAATTTGAAAAATTTGAAGAATTTGAAGTATTTGAAAAATTTGAAAAAATTTGAAAAATATGAAAAAAATTGAAAAATCTGAAAAATTTGAACCATTTGAACCATTTGAACAATTTGAACAATAAGAATGATTACAAGAATTTGAAGGAATTTGAAGGAATATGAAAAATTTGAAGAATTTGAAGGAATTTGCATTCATTTCAATGGGAGAAAAGTACGCACAAAAAGTACAAATATTTTAAAAAGTATTAAAGTTAGAATAATGATGAGATATAGCAGGAATGTCGGGAAGGAGCTGAAAGTTTTGACACCAAAATTGTTGAAATCGGTTGAAGTATGTGGGAGTAGTTACACGCCGACGGAATAATAATAATAATAATAATAATAATAATAATAATAATAATAATAAAGAAAAACAGGAAAACAATAAGTGAGAATGCTGTATAGCATTCTCACTGATAATAATAATAATAAAGAAAAACAGGAAAACAATAAGTGAGAATGCTGTATAGCATTCTCACTGATAAAGAAAAACAGGAAAACAATAAGTGAGAATGCTGTATAGCATTCTCACTGATAAAGAAAAACAGGAAAACAATAAGTGAGAATGCTGTATAGCATTCTCACTGATAAAGAAAAACAGGAAAACAATAAGTGAGAATGCTGTATAGCATTCTCACTGATAAAGAAAAACAGGAAAACAATAAGTTATAATAGTTAGTAATAGAAAAAGCTGTTCCTACGCAACAGCGAGTGAGAATGTTAATCTGCAGAATGATTTGAGGAGAAGGTGCAGAAGATCCATGTAGAAGAGAAAAAATAGCTGAAAAACATTGAAGAATTTGAAGAATTTGAAGTCATTTGTAGTAGTAGTAGTAGTAGTATCAGTAGTAGTAGTATTAGTTTTTAAAGAATTTGAAGGAATTTGAAGAATTTGAAGGAATTTGTAGTAGTAGTAGTAGTAGTAGTATCAGTAGTACTAGTAGTAGTAATAGTTGTATTATTAGTAGTAATAGTAGTAGAATCAGTAGTAGTAGTAGTAGTAGTAGTATCAGTAGTAGTAGTAGTATCAGTTTTTAAAGGATTTGAAGGAATTTGTAGTAGTAGTAGTAGTATCAGTAGTACTAGTAGTAGTAGTAGTTGTATTATTAGTAGTAATAGTAGTAGTATCAGTAGTAGTAGTAGTAGTATCAGTTTTTAAAAAAATTGAAGGAATTTGAAGGAATTTGTAGTAGTAGTAGTAGTAGTAGTATCAGTAGTACTAGTAGTAGTAGTAGTTGTATTAGTAGTAGTAATAGTAGTAGTATCAGTAGTAGTAGTAGTAGTAGTAGTAGTAGTAGTATCAGTAGTAGTAGTAGTATCAGTTTTTAAATAATTTTAAGGAAATTGTAGTAGTAGTAGTATTAGTAGTAGTATCAGTAGTACTACTAGTAGTAGTAGTTGTATTAGTAGTAGTAATAGTAGTAGTAGCAGTAGTAGTTGTAGTAGCAGTAGTGGTAGCAGTAGCAGCAATAGTATCATTAGTAGTAGTCGTAGTAGTAGTAGTAGTAGTAGTATCTGTAGTAGTAGTAGTAGTAGTATCATCAGTAGTAGTAGTAGAAGTATCAGTAGCAGTAGGAGTAGTATCAGTAGTAGTAGTAGTATCAGTTTTTAAAGAATTTGGAGGAATTTGAAGAATTTGAAGGAATTTGTAGTAGTAGTAGTAGTAGTAGTATCAGTAGTACTAGTAGTAGTAGTAGTAGTAGTAATAGTAGTAGTATCAGTAGTTGTTGTTGTAGTATCAACAGTAGCATCAGTAGTAGTAGCAGTAGCAGCAGTAGTATCATTAGTAGTAGTAGTAGTATTATTATCAGTAGTAGTAGTAGTATCAGTAGTAGTAGTAGTAGTAGTATCAGTAGTAGTAGTAGAAGTATCAGTAGTAGTAGGAGTAGTATCAGTAGTAGTAGTAGTATCAGTTTTTAAAGAATTTGAAGTAATTTGAAGAATTTGAAGGAATTTGTAGTAGTAGTAGTAGTAGTAGTAGTAGTAGTAGTATCAGTAGTACTAGTAGTAGTAGTAGTAGTAATAGTAGTAGTATCAGTAGTAGTTGTTGTAGTATCAGCAGTAGCATCAGTAGTAGTAGCAGTAGTAGCAGTAGTATCATTAGTAGTAGTAGTAGTGGTAGTAGTATCAGTAGTAGTAGTAGTAGTAGTAGTATCAGTAGTAGTAGTATCAGTTGTAGTAGTAGTAGTAGTAGGAGTAGTATCTGTTGTAGTAGTAGTATTAATATCAGTTGTATCAGAAGAATTAGAAAGAATTTGAAAAATTTGAAGAATTTGAAAAATTTGAAGAATTTGAAGTATTTGAAGTATTTGAAAAATTTGAAACAATTTGAAAAATTTGAAAAAATTTGAAAAATCTGAAAGATTTGAACCATTTGAACCATTTGAACAATTTCAACAATAAGAATGATTACAAGAATTTGAAGGAATATAAAAAATTTGAAGAATTTGAAGGAATTTGCATTCATTTCAATGGGAGAAAAATACGCACAAAAAGTACAAATATTTTAAAAAGTATTAAAGTTAGAATAATGATGAGATATAGCAGGAATGTCGGGAAGGAGCTGAACGTTTTGACACCAAAATTGTTGAAATCGGTTGAAGTATGTGGGAGTAGTTACACGCCGACGGAATAATAATAATAATAATAATAATAACTAGAAAAAGCTGTTCCTACGCAACAGCGAGTGAGAATGCTAATCTGCAGAATGATTTGAGAAGATGCAGAAGATCCATGCAGAAGAGAAAAAATAGCTGAAAAATATTAAAGAATTTGAAAAATTTGAAGAATTTGAACAATTTGAAGTAATTTGTAGTAGTAGTAGTAGTAGTATCAGTAGTAGTAGTAGTAGTAGTATCAGTAGTATCAGTAGTAGCAGTAGTAGTAGTAGTATCAGTAGTAGTAGTAGTAGTATCAGTAGTAGCAGTAGTAGTAGTAGTATCAGTAGTAGTAGTAGTAGTTTTTAAAGAATTTGAAGGAATTTGAAGGTATTTGAAGAATTTGAAGGAATTTGTAGTAGTAGTAGTAGTAGTATCAGTAGTACTAGTAGTAGTAGTAGTTGTATTATTAGTAGTAATAGTAGTAGTATCAGTAGTATTAGTAGTAATATCAGTAGTAGTAGCAGTATCAGTTTTTAAAGAATTTGAAGGAATTTGAAGGAATTTGTAGTAGTAGTAGTAGTAGTAGTATCAGTAGTACTAGTAGTAGTAGTAGTTGTATTAGTAGTAGTAATAGTAGTAGTAGTAGTATCAGTAGTAGTAGTAGCAGCAGTAGTATCATTAGTAGTAGTAGTATCAGTAGTAGTAGTAGTATCAGTAGTAGTAGTAGTAGTAGTAGTAGTATCAGTAGTAGTAGTAGAAGTATCAGTAGTAGTAGGAGTAGTATCAGTAGTAGTAGTAGTATCAGTTTTTAAAGAATTTGAAGGAATTTGCAGAATTTAAAGGAATTTGTAGTAGTAGTAGTAGTAGTAGTATCAGTAGTACTAGTAGTAGTAGTAGTAGTAGTAATAGTAGTAGTATCAGTAGTAGTTGTAGTACCAGCAGTAGCATCAGTAGTAGTAGCAGTAGCAGCAGTAGTATCATTAGTAGTAGTAGTAGTGGTAGTAGTATCAGTAGTAGTAGTAGTAGTATCAGTAGTAGTAGTATCAGTTGTAGTAGTATCAGTTGTAGTAGTATCAGTTGTAGTAGTAGTAGTAGTAGGAGTAGTATCTGTTGTAGTTGTAGTATTAATATCAGTTGTATCAGGAGAATTAGAAGGAATTTGAAAAATTTGAAGAATTTGACAAATTTGAAGAATTTGAAGTATTTGAAGTATTTGAAAAATTTGAAAAAATTTGAAAAATATGAAAAAATTTGAAAAATCTGAAAGATTTGAACCATTTGAACTATTTGAACAATTTGAACAATAAGAATGATTAAAAGAATTTGAAGGAATTTGAAGGAATATCAAAAATTTGAAGAATTTGAAGGAATTTGCATTCATTTCAATGGGAAAAAAGTATGCACAAAAAGTACAAATATTTTAAAAAGTATTAAAGTTAGAATAATGATGAGATATAGCAGGAATGTCGGGAAGGAGCTGAACGTTTTGACACCAAAATTGTTGAAATCGGTTGAAGTATGTGGGAGTAGTTACACGCCGACGGAATAATAATAATAATAATAATAATAATAACTAGAAAAAGCTGTTCCTACGCAACAGCGAGTGAGAATGCTAATCTGCAGAATGATTTGAGGAGAAGATGCAGAAGGTTTATGCAGAAGAGAAAAAAAAGCTGAAAAACATTGAAGAATTTGAAAAATTTGAAGAAATTGAACAATTTGAAGTAATTTGTAGTAGTAGTAGTAGTAGTAGTATCAGTAGTAGTAGTAATAGTAGTAGTAGTAGTATCAGTAGTAGTAGTAGTAGTATCAGTAGTAGTAGTATCAGTAGTAGTAGTATTTGTATCAGTTTTTAAAGAATTTGAAGGAATTTGAAGACTTTGAAGTAATTAGTAGTAGTAGTAGTAGTAGTAGTAGTAGTATCAGTATCAGTAGTAGTAGTAGTAGTAGTAGTATCAGTAGTATTAGAAGTAGTAGTAGTATCAGTAGTAGTAGTAGTTGTATCAGTTTTTAAAGAATTTGAAGGAATTTGAAGAATTTAAAGGAATTTGTAGTAGTAGTAGAAGTAGTATCAGTAGTACTAGTAGTAGTAGTTGTTGTATTAGTAGTAGTAATAGTAGTAGTATCAGTAGTCATAGGAGTAGTATCAGTAGTAGTAGTAATATCAGTTTTTAAAGAATTTGAAGGAATTTTGTAGTAGTAGTACTAGTAGTAGTAGTAGTATCAGTAGTACTACTACTAGTAGTAGTTGTAGTAGTAATAGTAGTAGTATTATTAGTAGTAGTAGTATTAGTAGTAGTAGTATCAGTTTTTAAAGAATTTGAAGGAATTTTATAGTAGTAGTAGTAGTAGTAGTATCAGTAGTACTAGTGGTAGTAGTTGTATTAGTAGTAGTATTAGTTGTAGTAGCAGTAGTAGTTGTTGTTGTAGTAGTAGTAGTAGTAGTAGCAGTAGCAGCAGTAGTATCATTAGAAGCAGTAGTATTATCAGTAGTAGTAGTAGTAGTAGTAGTAGTATCAGGAGTAGTAGTAGTAGTAGTAGTATCAGTAGTACTAGTAGTAGTAGTTGTATTAGTAGTAGTAATAGTAGTAGTAGCAGTAGTAGTTGTTTTAGTAGTAGTAGTAGTAGCAGTAGCAGCAGTAGTATCATTAGTAGTAGTAGTAGTAGTATCAGTAGTAGTAGTAGTAGTAGTAGTAGTAGTAGTAGTATCAGTAGTAGTAGTAGTTGTATGAGTAGTAGTAGTAGTAGTAGTATCAGTAGTAGTAGTAGTAGTTGTATCAGTTTTTAAAGAATTTGAAGGAATTTTAAGGAATTTGTAGTAGTAGTAGTAGTAGTAGTATCAGTAGTACTAGTAGTAGTAGTTGTTGTATTAGTAGTAGTAATAGCAGTAGTATCAGTAGTAGTAGGAGTAGTATCAGTAGTAGTGGTAGTATCAGTTTTTAAAGAATTTTAAGGAATTTGAAGACTTTGAAGTAATTAGTAGTAGTAGTAGTAGTAGTAGTATCAGTATCAGTAGTAGTAGTAGTAGTATCAGTATCAGTAGTAGTAGTAGTAGTAGTAGTATCAGTAGTATTAGAAGTAGTAGTAGTATCAGTAGTAGTAGTATCAGTAGTAGTAGTAGTTGTATCAGTTTTTAAAGAATTTGAAGGGATTTGAAGAATTTAAAGGAATTTGTAGTAGTAGTAGAAGTAGTATCAGTAGTACTAGTAGTAGTAGTTGTTGTATTAGTAGTAGTAATAGTAGTAGTATCAGTAGTCATAGGAGTAGTATCAGTAGTAATAGTAGTATCAGTTTTTAAAGAATTTGAAGGAATTTTGTAGTAGTAGTACTAGTAGTAGTAGTAGTAGTAGTAGTATCAGTAGTACTACTACTAGTAGTAGTTGTAGTAGTAATAGTAGTAGTATTATTAGTAGTAGTAGTATTAGTAGTAGTAGTATCAGTTTTTAAAGAATTTGAAGGAATTTTATAGTAGTAGTAGTAGTAGTAGTATCAGTAGTACTAGTGGTAGTAGTTGTATTAGTAGTAGTATTAGTTGTAGTAGCAGTAGTAGTTGTTGTTGTAGTAGTAGTAGTAGTAGTAGCAGTAGCAGCAGTAGTATCATTAGAAGCAGTAGTATTATCAGTAGTAGTAGTAGTAGTAGTAGTAGTATCAGGAGTAGTAGTAGTAGTAGTAGTAGTAGTAGTATCAGTAGTACTAGTAGTAGTAGTTGTATTAGTAGTAGTAATAGTAGTAGTAGCAGTAGTAGTTGTTTTAGTAGTAGTAGTAGTAGCAGTAGCAGCAGTAGTATCATTAGTAGTAGTAGTAGTAGTATCAGTAGTAGTAGTAGTAGTAGTAGTAGTAGTAGTATCAGTAGTAGTAGTAGTTGTATGAGTAGTAGTAGTAGTAGTAGTATCAGTAGTAGTAGTAGTAGTTGTATCAGTTTTTAAAGAATTTGAAGGAATTTTAAGGAATTTGTAGTAGTAGTAGTAGTAGTAGTATCAGTAGTACTAGTAGTAGTAGTTGTTGTATTAGTAGTAGTAATAGCAGTAGAATCAGTAGTAGTAGGAGTAGTATCAGTAGTAGTGGTAGTATCAGTTTTTAAAGAATTTTAAGGAATATGTAGCAGTAGTAGTAGTAGTAGTAGCAGTAGTAGTATTATTAGTAGTATCAGTAGTACTAGTAGTGGTAGTAGTTATATTAGTAGTAGTAATAGTATGAGTAGCAGTAGTAGTAGTTGTAGTAGCAGTAGTAGTAGCAGTAGCAGCAGTAGTATCATTAGTAGTAGTAGTAGTAGTAGTATCAGTAGTAGTAGTAGTATCAGTAGTAGTAGTAGTAGTAGTATCAGTAGTAGTAGTAGAAGTATCAGTAGTAGTAGGAGTAGTATCAGTAGTAGTAGTAGTATCAGTTTTTAAAGAATTTGAAGGAATTTGAAGAATTTGAAGGAATTTGTAGTAGTAGTAGTAGTATCAGTAGTACTAGTAGTAGTAGTAGTAGTAGTAGTAGTAGTAGTAGTAGTAGTAATAGTAGTAGTATCAGTAGTAGTTGTTGTAGTATCAGCAGTAATATCAGTAGTAGTAGCAGTAGCAGCAATAGTATCATTAGTAGTAGTAGTAGTGGTAGTAGTATCAGTAGTAGTAGTAGTAGTATCAGTAGTAGTAGTATCAGTTGTAGTAGTAGTAGTAGTAGTAGGAGTAGTATCTTTTGTAGTAGTAGTATTAATATCAGTTGTATCAGAAGAACTACAAGGAATTTGAAGAATTTGAAAAAATTGAAGAATTTGAAGAATTTGAAGTATTTGAAAATTTTGAATAAATTTGAAAAATTTGAAAAAATTTGAAAAATTTGAAAGATTTGAACCATTTGAACAATTTGAACAATAAGAACGATTACAAGAATTTGAACAAATTTGAAGGAATATGAAAAATTTGAAGAATTTGAAGGAATTTGCATTCATTTCAATGGGAGCAAAAAACGCACAAAAAGTACAAATACTTCAAAAAGTATAAAAGGTACTATAACGATGAGATATAGCAGTAATGTCGAGAACGAGCCGAACATTTTGGTACGAAAATCGTTGAAATCGGTTGAAGTATGCAGGAGTAGTTAGATGCACAAAAACGTACGGAATAATAATAATAATAATAATAATAATAATAATAATAATAAAGAAAAACAGGAAAACAATAAGTGAGAATGCTGTATAGCATTCTCACTGATAATAAAGAAAAACAGGAAAACAATAAGTGAGAATGCTGTATAGCATTCTCACTGATAACTAGAAAAAGCTGTTCCTACGCAACAGCGAGTGAGAATGCTAATCTGCAGAATGATTTGAGAAGATGCAGAAGATCCATGCAGAAGAGAAAAAATAGCTGAAAAATATTAAAGAATTTGAAAAATTTGAAGAATTTGAACAATTTGAAGTAATTTGTAGTATCAGTAGTAGTAGTAGTAGTATCAGTAGTATCAGTAGTAGCAGTAGTATCAGTAGTAGCAGTAGTAGTAGTAGTATCAGTAGTAGTAGTAGTATCAGTAGTAGCAGTAGTAGCAGTAGTAGTAGTAGTATCAGTAGTAGTAGTAGTAGTTTTTAAAGAATTTGAAGGAATTTGAAGGTATTTGAAGAATTTGAAGGAATTTGTAGTAGTAGTAGTAGTAGTATCAGTAGTACTAGTAGTAGTAGTAGTTGTATTATTAGTAGTAATAGTAGTAGTATCAGTAGTATTAGTAGTAATATCAGTAGTAGTAGCAGTATCAGTTTTTAAAGAATTTGAAGGAATTTGAAGGAATTTGTAGTAGTAGTAGTAGTAGTAGTATCAGTAGTACTAGTAGTAGTAGTAGTTGTATTAGTAGTAGTAATAGTAGTAGTAGTAGTATCAGTAGTAGTAGTAGCAGCAGTAGTATCATTAGTAGTAGTAGTATCAGTAGTAGTAGTAGTATCAGTAGTAGTAGTAGTAGTATCAGTAGTAGTAGTAGAAGTATCAGTAGTAGTAGGAGTAGTATCAGTAGTAGTAGTAGTATCAGTTTTTAAAGAATTTGAAGGAATTTGCAGAATTTAAAGGAATTTGTAGTAGTAGTAGTAGTAGTAGTATCAGTAGTACTAGTAGTAGTAGTATTAGTAGTAATAGTAGTAGTATCAGTAGTAGTTGTAGTACCAGCAGTAGCATCAGTAGTAGTAGCAGTAGCAGCAGTAGTATCAGTAGTAGTAGTAGTGGTAGTAGTAGTATCAGTAGTAGTAGTAGTAGTATCAGTAGTAGTAGTATCAGTTGTAGTAGTATCAGTTGTAGTAGTAGTAGTAGTAGGAGTAGTATCTGTTGTAGTTGTAGTATTAATATCAGTTGTATCAGGAGAATTAGAAGGAATTTGAAAAATTTGAAGAATTCGACAAATTTGAAGAATTTGAAGTATTTGAAGTATTTGAAAAATTTGAAAAAATTTGAAAAATATGAAAAAATTTGAAAAATCTGAAAGATTTGAACCATTTGAACCATTTGAACAATTTGAACAATAAGAATGATTAAAAGAATTTGAAGGAATTTGAAGGAATATCAAACATTTGAAGAATTTGAAGGAATTTGCATTCATTTCAATGGGAAAAAAGTACGCACAAAAAGTACAAATATTTTAAAAAGTATTAAAGTTAGAATAATGATGAGATATAGCAGGAATGTCGGGAAGGAGCTGAACGTTTTGACACCAAAATTGTTGAAATCGGTTGAAGTATGTGGGAGTAGTTACACGCCGACGGAATAATAATAATAATAATAATAACTAGAAAAAGCTGTTCCTACGCAACAGCGAGTGAGAATGCTAATCTGCAGAATGATTTGAGGAGAAGATGCAGAAGATCCATGCAGAACAGAAAAGATAGCTCAAAAACATTGAAGAATTTGAAAAATTTGAAGAATTTGAACAATTTGAAGTAATTTGTAGTAGTAGTAGGAGTAGTAGTAGTATCAGTAGTAGTAGTAGTAGTAGTATCAGTAGTAGTAGTAGTATCAGTAGTATCAGTAGTAGCAGTAGTAGTAGTATCAGTTTTTAAAGAATTTTAAGGAATTTGAAGGAATTTGAAGAATTTGAAGGAATTTTTAGTAGTAGTAGTAGTAGTATCAGTAGTACTAGTAGTAGTAGTACTTGTATTATTAGTAGTAATAGTAGTAGTATCAGTAGTAGTAGTAGTATCAGTAGTAGTAATAGTATCAGTTTTTAAAGAATTTGAAGGAATTTGTAGTAGTAGTAGTAGTAGTAGTAGTAGTTGTTGTATTAGTAGTAGTAATAGTAGTAGTAGCAGTAGTAGTTGTAGTATCAGCAGTAGCATCAATAGTAGTAGCAGTAGCAGCAGTAGTATCAGTAGTATCAGTAGTAGTAGTAGTAGTAGTAGTAGTATCAGTAGTAGTAGTAGTAGTATCAGTAGTACTAGTAGTAGTAGTTGTTGTTGTATTATTAGTAGTAATCGTAGTAGTGTCAGTAG
Source organism: Fundulus diaphanus (assembly GCA_037039145.1). Taxonomy (NCBI): domain Eukaryota; kingdom Metazoa; phylum Chordata; class Actinopteri; order Cyprinodontiformes; family Fundulidae; genus Fundulus; species Fundulus diaphanus. The sequence continues at coordinate 1,634,243 of CM073136.1, forward strand.
TAGTAGTAGTAGTAGTATCAGTAGTAGTAGTAGTATCAGTTTTTAAAGAATTTGAAGGAATTTGTAGTAGTAGTAGTAGTAGTAGTAGTAGTAGTATCAGTAGTATCAGTAGTACTAGTTGTTGTATTAGTAGTAGTAATAGTAGTAGTATCAGTAGTAGTAGTAGTAGTATCAGTAGTAGTGGTAGTATCAGTTTTTAAAGAATTTGAAGGAATTTGTAGTAGTAGTAGTAGTATTAGTAGTAGTATCAGTAGTACTAGTAGTGGTATTAGTAGTAGTAATAGTAGTAGTAGCAGTAGTAGTTGTTGTAGTAGCAGTAGGAGTAGCAGTAGCAGAAGTAGTATCATTAGTAGTAATAGTAGTAGTAGTAGTATCAGTAGTAGTAGTAGTATCAGTAGTAGTAGTAGTAGTAGTAGTAGTAGTAGTAGTATCAGTAGTAGTAGTAGAAGTATCAGTAGGAGTAGTATCAGTAGTAGTAGTAGTAGTAGTAAAAGTTTTTAAAGAATTTGAAGGAATTTGAAGAATTTAAAGGAATTTGTAGTAGTAGTAGTAGTAGTAGTATCAGTAGTACTAGTAGTAGTAGTAGTAGTAGTAGCAATAGTAGTAGTATCAGTAGTAGTTGTTGTAGTATCAGCAGTAGCATCAGTAGTAGTAGCAGTAGCAGCAATAGTATCATTAGTAGTAGTGGTAGTAGTATCAGTAGTAGTAGTAGTAGTAGTAGTATCAGTAGTAGTAGTATCAGTTGTAGTAGTAGTACAAGTAGTAGTAGTAGGAGTAGTATCTGTTGTAGTAGTAGTATTAATATCAGTTGTATCAGAAGAACTAGAAGGAATTTGAAGAATTTGAAAAAATTGAAGAATTTGAAGCATTTGAAGTATTCGAAAAAATTGAAAAAATCTGAAAAATTTGAAAAAAATTGAAAAATTTGAAAGATTTGAACCATTTGAACCATTTGAACAATTTGAACATTAAGAACGATTACAAGAATTTGAAGGAATTTGAAGGAATATGAAAAATTTGAAGAATTTGAAGGAATTTTCATTCATTTCAATGGGAACAAAAAACGCACAAAAAGTACAAATACTTTAAAAAGTATAAAAGGTACCATAACCATGAGATATAGCAGTAATGTCGAGAACGAGCCGAACGTTTTGGTACGAAAATCGTTGAAATCGGTTGAAGTATGAAGGAGTAGTTAGATGCACAAAAACGTACGGAATAATAATAATAATAACTAGAAAAAGCTGTTCCTACGCAACAGCGAGTGAGAATGCTAATCTGCAGAATGATTTGAGGAGAAGATGCAGAAGATCCATGCAGAAGAGAAAAAATAGCTGAAAACATTGAAGAATTTGAAAAATTTGAAGAATTTGAACAATTTGAAGTAATTTGTAGTAGTAGTAGTATCAGTAGTAGTAGTAGTAGTAGTAGTATCAGTAGTAGTAGTAGTAGTAGTAGTAGTAGTAGTAGTATCAGTAGTAGTAGTAGTATCAGTAGTAGTAGTATCGGTTTTTAAAGAATTTGAAGGAATTTGAAGAATTAGAAGGAATTTGTAGTAGTAGTAGTAGTATCAGTACTAGTAATAGTTGTAGTTGTATTATTAGTAGTAATAGTAGTAGTATCAGTAGTAGTAGTAGTAGTAGTATCAGTAGTAGTAGTAGTAGTATCAGTTTTTAAAGAATTTATAGGAATTTGTAGTAGTAGTAGTAGTAGTATCAGTAGTACTACTAGTAGTAGTAGTTGTATTAGTAGTAGTAATAGTAGTAGTATCAGTATTAGTAGGAGTAGTATCAGTAGTAGTAGTAGTATCAGTTTTTAAAGAATTTGAAGGAATTTGAAGAATTTGAAGGAATTTGTAGTAGTAGTAGTATCAGTAGTACTACTAGTAGTAGTAGTTGTATTAGTAGTAGTAATAGTAGTAGTAGCAGTAGTAGTTGTTGTAGTAGCAGTAGTAGTAGCAGTAGCAGCAGTAGTATCATTAGTAGTAGTAGTAGTGTCAGTAGTAGTAGTAGTATCAGCAGCAGCAGTAGTAGTAGTAGTAGTAGTAGTATCAGTAGTAGTAGTATCAGTAGTAGTAGTAGAAGTATCAGTAGTAGTAGTAGTATCAGTTTTTAAAGAATTTGAAGGAATTTGAAGAATTTGAAGGAATTTGTAGTAGTAGTAGTAGTAGTATCAGTAGTACTAGTAGTAGTAGTAGTTTTATTAGTAGTAGTAATAGTAGTAGTATCAGTAGTAGTAGTAGTAGTATCAGTAGTAGTAGTAGTATCAGTTTTTAAAGAATTTGAAGGAATTTGTTGTAGTAGTAGTAGTAGTCGTAGTAGTAGTAGTATCAGTAGTACTAGTAGTAGTAGTTTTTGTATTAGTAGTAGTAATAGTAGTAGTAGCAGTAGTAGTTGTTGTAGTAGCAGTAGCAGCAGTAGTATCAGTAGTAGTAGTAGTAGTAGTAGTAGTATCAGTAGTAGTAGTAGTATCAGCAGCAGTAGTAGTAGTAATAGTAGTAGTAGTAGTAGTAGTAGTAGAAGTATCAGTAGTAGTAGTAGAAGTATCAGTAGTAGTAGTAGTATCAGTTTTTAAAGAATTTGAAGGAATTTCTAGTAGTAGTAGTAGTAGTAGTATCAGTAGTACTACTAGTAGTAGTAGTTGTATTAGTGGTAGTAATAGTAGTAGTAGTAGTAGTTGTTGTTGTAGTAGCAGTAGCAGCAGTAGTATCATTAGAGTAGTAGTAGTATCAGTAGTAGTAGTAGTATCAGTAGTAGTAGTACTAGTAGTAGTAGTAGTTGTATTAGTAGTAGTAATATTTGTAGTATCAGTAGTAGTTGTAGTATCAGCAGTAGTATCAGTAGTAGTTGTTGTAGTATCAGCAGTAGCATCAGTAGTAGTAGCAGCAGTAGAATCATTAGTAGTAGTAGTAGTAGTATCAGTAGTAGTAGTAGTAGTATCAGTAGTAGTAGTAATAGTAGTAGTAGTAGTAGGAGTAGTATCTGTTGTAGTAGTAGTATTAATATCAGTTGTATCAAAAGAACTACAAGGAATTTGAAGAATTTGAAAAATTTGAAGAATTTGAAGTATTTGAAGTATTTGAAAATTTTGAAAAAATGTGAAAAATTTGAAAAAATTTGAAAAAATTGAAAGATTATAACCATTTGAACCATTTGAACAATTTGACCAATAAAAACGATTACAAGAATTTGAAGGAATTCGAAGGAATATGAAAATGTGAAGAATTTGAAGGAATTTGCATTCATTTCAATGGGAGCAAAAAACGCACAAAAAGTACAAATACTTTAAAAAGTATAAAAGGTACCATAACCATGAGATATAGCAGTAATGTCGAGAACGAGCCGAACGTTTTGGTACGAAAATCATTGAAATCGGTTGAAGTATGCAGGAGTAGTTAGACGCACAAAAACGTACGGAATAATAATAATAATAATAATAATAATAATAATAATAAAGAAAAACAGGAAAACAATAAGTGAGAATGCTGTATAGCATTCTCACTGATAATAATAATAACTAGAAAAAGCTGTTCCTACGCAACAGCGAGTGAGAATGCTAATCTGCAGAATGATTTGAGGAGAAGATGCAGAAGATCCATGCAGAAGAGAAAAAATAGCTGAAAACATTGAAGAATTTGAAAAATTTGAAGAATTTGAACAATTTGAAGTAATTTGTAGTAGTAGTAGTACTAGTATCAGTAGTAGTAGTAGTATTAGTAGTATCAGTAGTAGTAGTAGTAGTAGTAGTAGTACTAGTAGTAGTAGCAGTAGTAGTAGTAGTATCAGTAGTAGTAGTATCGGTTTTTAAAGAATTTGAAGGAATTTGAAGAATTAGAAGGAATTTGTAGTAGTAGTAGTAGTATCAGTACTAGTAATAGTTGTAGTTGTATTATTAGTAGTAATAGTAGTAGTATCAGTAGTATCAGTAGTAGTAGTAGTAGTATCAGTTTTTAAAGAATTTGTAGGAATTTGTAGTAGTAGTAGTAGTATCAGTAGTACTACTAGTAGTAGTAGTTGTATTAGTAGTAGTAATAGTAGTAGTATCAGTATTAGTAGGAGTAGTATCAGTAGTAGTAGTAGTAGTAGTATCAGTTTTTAAAGAATTTGAAGGAATTTGAAGAATTTGAAGGAATTTGTAGTAGTAGTAGTATCAGTAGTACTAGTAGTAGTAGTAGTTGTATTAGTAGTAGTAATAGTAGTAGTAGCAGTAGTAGTTGTTGTAGTAGCAGTAGTAGTAGCAGTAGCAGCAGTAGTATCATTAGTAGTAGTAGTAGTGTCAGTAGTAGTAGTAGTATCAGCAGCAGTAGTAGTAGTAGTAGTAGTAGTATCAGTAGTAGCAGTAGTAGTATCAGTAGTAGTAGTAGAAGTATCAGTAGTAGTAGTAGTATCAGTTTTTAAAGAATTTGAAGGAATTTGAAGAATTTGAAGGAATTTGTAGTAGCAGTAGCAGCAGTAGTATCATTAGTAGTAGTAGTAGTAGTAGTATCAGTAGTAGTAGTAGTAGTATCAGCAGCAGTAGTAGTAGTAATAGTAGTAGTAGTAGTAGTAGTAGAAGGATCAGTAGTAGTAGTAGAAGTATCAGTAGTAGTAGTAGTATCAGTTTTTAAAGAATTTGAAGGAATTTCTAGTAGTAGTAGTAGTAGTAGTAGTAGTATCAGTAGTACTACTAGTAGTAGTAGTTGTATTAGTGGTAGTAATAGTAGTAGTAGTAGTAGTAGTTGTTGTAGTAGCAGTAGCAGCAGTAGTATCATTAGAGTAGTAGTAGTATCAGTAGTAGTAGTAGTATCAGTAGTAGTAGTACGAGTAATAGTAGTAGTTGTATTAGTAGTAGTAATATTTGTAGTATCAGTAGTAGTTGTAGTATCAGCAGTAGTATCAGTAGTAGTTGTAGTAGTGTCAGTAGTAGTAGTAGTATCAGCAGCAGTAGTAGTAGTAGTAGTAGTAGTATCAGTAGTAGCAGTAGTAGTATCAGTAGTAGTAGTAGAAGTATCAGTAGTAGTAGTAGTATCAGTTTTTAAAGAATTTGAAGGAATTTGAAGAATTTGAAGGAATTTGTAGTAGTAGTAGTAGTAGTAGTATCAGTAGTACTAGTAGTAGTTTTATTAGTAGTAGTAATAGTAGTAGTATCAGTAGTAGTAGTAGTAGTAGTAGTATCAGTAGTAGTAGTAGTATCAGTTTTTAAAGAATTTGAAGGAATTTGTAGTAGTAGTAGTAGTAGTCGTAGTAGTAGTAGTATCAGTAGTACTAGTAGTAGTAGTTTTTGTATTAGTAGTAGTAATAGTAGTAGTAGCAGTAGTAGTTGTTGTAGTAGCAGTAGCAGCAGTAGTATCATTAGTAGTAGTAGTAGTAGTAGTATCAGTAGTAGTAGTAGTAGTATCAGCAGCAGTAGTAGTAGTAATAGTAGTAGTAGTAGTAGTAGTAGAAGTATCAGTAGTAGTAGTAGAAGTATCAGTAGTAGTAGTAGTATCAGTTTTTAAAGAATTTGAAGGAATTTCTAGTAGTAGTAGTAGTAGTAGTAGTAGTAGTATCAGTAGTACTACTAGTAGTAGTAGTTGTATTAGTGGTAGTAATAGTAGTAGTAGTAGTAGTAGTTGTTGTAGTAGCAGTAGCAGCAGTAGTATCATTAGAGTAGTAGTAGTATCAGTAGTAGTAGTAGTATCAGTAGTAGTAGTACGAGTAATAGTAGTAGTTGTATTAGTAGTAGTAATATTTGTAGTATCAGTAGTAGTTGTAGTATCAGCAGTAGTATCAGTAGTAGTTGTTGTAGTATCAGCAGTAGCATCAGTAGTAGTAGCAGCAGTAGTATCATTAGTAGTAGTAGTAGTAGTATCAGTAGTAGTAGTAGTAGTATCAGTAGTAGTAGTAATAGTAGTAGTAGTAGTAATAGTAGTAGTAGTAGTAGTAGGAGTAGTATCTGTTGTAGTAGTAGTATTAATATCAGTTGTATCAAAAGAACTACAAGGAATTTGAAGAATTTGAAAAATTTGAAGAATTTGAAGTATTTGAAGTATTTGAAAATTTTGAAAAAATGTGAAAAATTTGAAAAAATTTGAAAAAATTGAAAGATTATAACCATTTTAACCATTTGAACAATTTGACCAATAAAAACGATTACAAGAATTTGAAGGAATTCGAAGGAATATGAAAATGTGAAGAATTTGAAGGAATTTGCATTCATTTCAATGGGAGCAAAAAACGCACAAAAAGTACAAATACTTTAAAAAGTATAAAAGGTACCATAACCATGAGATATAGCAGTAATGTCGAGAACGAGCCGAACGTTTTGGTACGAAAATCATTGAAATCGGTTGAAGTATGCAGGAGTAGTTAGACGCACAAAAACGTACGGAATAATAATAATAACTAGAAAATTTCTGAAGAAATTTAGCAAGGCGCCTGCCTCGTGGTGCGTACCGTACCGTATCAAATAGCAACAGGAAGTAACACTGCGAATTTCAGCTTCCTACGGTCTTCACAGCCCCCGCAGCGGCCGTTGAAAGATGCCATGTTAAGTCAATAGACCTCCTAGGAGCCTCTGGCTAGCAGTGTTGTCATGGAGACTCACTGACAGCTGCAGCCCTCTATCTGTCTGTAAAGGCAGAACAACCCTGGCTAAGCAGAAGTTGGTAGGACCTTCCTAAAGCTACTTCCGGTTAGCAACATGCTAACCGTTAGCCGCTAGCATGGTTGTGTTCAGTATCACTGGGTGATGTTACTCTGTTAGTTTGGTTGAAATCCTGTACTGAGAAGTGCCTAAAAAGGGAGAAAATTCTAAAATTCACCAAAGGTCATTTTCCCATTCATTCCTATGGGAGTTTGTGGCTTCAGTTTCTGGGGTATTACGTTACCATGGTTACTCCCAGTGACAACAGAAGTAATAGCACACCTCGTGAGACCCAGCCGCACGTTTTGATGTATAGATTGTGGGGGTGGACGCTTCCGTTTGGGCCGCATTAATTTGCGAAGGTTGAAGTAAGTGCATAGTATATTTAACACTAGAAAATTTCTGAAGAAATTTAGCAAGGCGCCTGCCTCGTGGTGCGTACCGTACCGTCAAAAATACTAACGGGAAGTAACACCGCGAATTTCAGCTTCCTACGGTCTTCACAGCCCCCGCAGCGGCCGTCAAAAGGTGCCATGTTAAGTCAATGGACCTCCTAGGAGCCTCTGGCTAGCAGCGTTGTCATGGAGACTCCCTCACAGCTGTAGCCCTCTGTCTTAATTATCATTACCTTTATCATGTGATGTACTGAGGTGAATGTGTGATTTCAGTGTCTTTGGAGCATTTCTGCAGCATGTAACAGAGGCAAAGAGGGGTCAAAAATGGATGTTTGACACCTCATAAAATAGACATGCTTTATCTGACATGGCCCAAATTTGTTGTGGCGCTTTCTCTCTACAGTAAGAACAGACTCTGTGAAGCAGAAGTTAGTGAGACCTTCCTAGAGCTACTTCCTGTTAGCAACATGCTAACCGTTAGCCGCTAACAAGGTTGTGTTCAGGATGACCAGGTGATGGTACTCTGTTAGTTTGGTCCATACCCTGTGCTGGGAAGTGCCTCAAAGAGGGAGAAAATACGTAGTTTATTACGTCGCCATGGTAACTCAAAATGGCGGGTGGTCTTGGCCCATTGAAAAGCATTGAATATTTGACACCTTCTAACATGGAGATGCTTTATCCGACATGGCCAAAATTTGTTGTGGAGCTTTCTCTCTACAGTAAGAACAGACTCTGTGAGGCAGAAGTTGGTGAGACCTTCCTAGAGCTACTTCCTGTTAGCAACATGCTAACCGTTAGCCGCTAACATGGTTGTGTTCAGTATCACCGGGGGATTGTACTCTGTCAGTTTGGTCCAAATCCTGTACTGGGATGTGCTTCAAATAGGGAGAAAATACGTTTCTTATTACGTTGCCATGGTAACTCAAAATGGCGGGTGGTACAAAAAAATACTGCATAGGATCAGCACACATGTTTTGTTATACATATTGTGGGGATTATAACATAAAACTCTAAGTGTCCCACACCGGGATTCGATCCCATGACCTCTTGCATGCAAAGCCTGCACTTTCCATCTGAGCTATACTGTAGCGCCATATATGGGCATGCAGTATTGGGACTATAAGGGGTTTGATCCCCCATTGAAAAGCATTGGATGTTTGACACCTCATAGCTTGGAGATGCTTTATGCGACGTAGCCCAAATTTCTTGTGGAGCTTTCTCTCTAGAGTAAGAACAGACTCTGTGAAGCAGAAGTTGGTGAGACCTTCCTAGAGCTACTTCCGGTTAGCAACATGCTAACAGTTAGCCGCTAACAGGTTTGTGTTCAGTATCACCAGGTGAGTGTACTCTGTCAGTTTGGTCCAAATCCTGTACTGGGAAGTGCCTCAAAAAGGGTGCCAATACTTAATGTCACCAAAGGTCACCAAAGGTCATGAGTCAGATTGGCCTCCTTTAGCAACTCAGCCTCACCACATCTGGGCCCAGAACTCAACATTTGACCAAAATGGTCAGTAGCGCCATTTCCCACATGTGGGTGGTGCTGTATTGGCCAATTATGTCGTGTCTGGGCATCATGCCAGATCCTGTTAGAAGCAAAGGCCCAATAGGAAAGCATGTGAAATCCAAAATGGGACAGAAAAGTGACACATGGCTGAAAGTCACTTGAAAATTTAAAAATGTTAAGAGGAAGTGACTGTGCGAATTTCAGATTCCTACATTAATCACAGCCGCTGCAGCGGGCGTCGAAAGTTGCCATTGTATCCCAATGGAGCTTCTCCCCCTGGCCCTCAGAGTTCCGTCGTCATGGAAACTCACTCACACCTCTGCTGCAGGCCAGTCTCCCGAAGTGCAGAGACTTTGCTCAGAATAAGTCCCATTGGGTTATAATGGAGAACTTTGCCCCGAACAACGCTCCATATCTCCTGATCCGTAAATGGTAGAGACGTAATTTCTTCTGCGTTTATTTCGTAACGGATAGGGGAAGAAGACAGGCTATCGGTTGTTGCTGGAAAAAGTTTAATAAAGGCGTGAAAAATTATGATATAAAGGTGATTTTTATGGATTTTTAGAAATCCTCTAAAAACGGTCCCGAACAAATCGCTGTAGCTGAAAAAGTATAAGAGATATCAAAATAATTCTTTCACTATGAGTATCAGCAGGCTTTTGAGGACTATGGTATTCATTTTCATGTTTGTACAAAAAACGGTGTAGGCACAGCGACGATGTAAAAAAGTGGATGATATGGGAAAATGCAGCTGAAAAGCGTTTTCAGGAATTTGCACATTCGCTACTCCCGAACAAATTGTTCCTGCGGCAAAACCGTAACAGTTATCCCAACAATTTCTTTTTTATGAGTGCCAGAAGTGTCGGGAAATGCATGTGTGAAAATCTCATGCTTGTACATGAAACGGTTTAGGAGTAGCGACGATGCGAAAACACGTGATGTTTTGGATTTTCAGACGTCATTTTTCAAAACCGCTCCATAGGAAATGAATGGGGGAGGTTTCGGGTTTGTGTCGGTCTGAGGTGATTTGCGAAAAATCTATAAATGCTACACCAATGAGGGTTACATTTCCTGAATCCAGACAAAAATACCTACGTTTTGATGTATAATTTGTCTACGTAGAGTGAAAATTGAGCGAGTAGGCGGAAGTTGTTCGGAGTTTTGAAATCTTTGAAAACGCTAGAGTGGGCCACTCTAGCGGTTGGAGAATTCCGTCATTGACTTTCATTATAAACGATGATTTTGCTGATTTTCGGACATGAGCTTTGAGGAGTAACTGTGAAGAGACGATAAAAGATATCCACATCCCGTTTTCACTTCTGAGTAGTTCACAGATATGTCTACAAACTGGAAGTTAAACGGTGTTCGTAGGTGAAAGCATGACGATACAGTACAGCGTTGAAAATGGCAATTTGGAGGCTTTTTTGGGGCTTTTTTTCTCCCCGACTCCATTGATTACTATGGGTTTTTTCGGGGGTGGTTTTTCGCTAATTGCGTTGCCATGGTAACTCGAAACCCCGATAAAAGTAATAGCACACTATTCCCGACCGAGCCGGACGTTTTGATGTATATATTGTGGGGGTGCACGCTACGGTTCGGGCCGCATTAATCGTCAAACAATTAAGAATATTAATAATAATAAATAAACCGTTTAGAGGTGAATAGTAGTAGGTGCCTCCATGCATTTGCATGGGAGGCAGTGCTGTGCTTCGCACAGCACTGCCTCCTCATTGCAAATGCTTGGCAGGCACCTAACTAGAAAATTTCTGAAGAAATTTAGCAAGGCGCCTGCCTCGTGGTGCGTACCGTACCGTTGAAAATACTAACGGGAAGTAACACTGCGAATTTCAGCTTCCTACGGTCTTCACAGCCCCCGCAACGGCCGTCCAAAGGTGCCATGTTAAGTCAATGGACCTCCTAGGAGCCTCTGGCTAGCAGCGTTGTCATGGAGACTCCCTCACAGCTGTAGCCCTCTGTCTTAATTATCATTACCTTTATCATGTGAGGTACTGAGGTGAATGTGTGATTTCAGTGTCTTTGGAGCATTTCTGCAGCATGTAACAGAGGCAAAGAGGCGTCAAAAATGGATGTTTGACACCTCATAAAATAGACATGCTTTAGCTGACATGGCCCAAATTTGTTGTAGAGCTTCCTCTCTAAAGGAAGTACAGACTCTGTGAAGCAAAAGTTTGTGCGAGCTTCCTAGAGCTACTTCCGGTTAGCAACATGCTAACCGTTAACCGCTAACAAGGTTGTGTTCAGGATGACCAGGTGATGGTACTCTGTTAGTTTGGTCCATAACCTGTGCTGGGAAGTGGCTCAAAGAGGGAGAAAATACGTTGTTTATTACGTCGCCATGGTAACTCAAAATGGCGGGTGGTCTTGGCCCATTGAAAAGCATTGAATATTTGACACCTCCTAACATGGAGATGCTTTATCCGACATGGCCAAAATTTGTTGTGGAGCTTGCACTCTACAGTAAGAACAGACTCTGTGAAGCAGAAGTTGGTGAGACCTTCCTAGAGCTACTTCCTGTTAGCAACATGCTAACCGTTAGCCGCTAACATGGTTGTGTTCAGTATCACCGGGGGATTGTACTCTGTCAGTTTGGTCCAAATCCTGTACTGGGATGTGCTTCAAATAGGGAGAAAATACATTTTTTATAACGTCGCCATGGTAACTCAAAATGGCGGGTGGTACAAAAAAATACTTCATAGGATCAGCACACATGTTTTGTTATACATACTGTGGGGATTATAATATAAAACTCTAAGTGTCCCACACCGGGATTTGATCCCATGACCTCTTGCATGCAAAGCCTGCACTTTCCATCCGAGCTATACTGTAGCACCATATATGGGCACGCAGTATTGGGACCATAAGGGGTTTGATCCCCCATTGAAAAGCATTGGATGTTTGACACCTCATAGCTTGGAGATGCTTTATGCGACGTAGGCCAAATTTCTTGTGGAGCTTTCTCTCTAGAGTAAGAACAGACTCTGTGAAGTAGAAGTTGGTGAGACCTTCCTAGAGCTACTTCCGGTTAGCAACATGCTAACAGTTAGCAGCTAACAAGGTTGTGTTCAGGATGACCAGGTGATGGTACTCTGTTAGTTTGGTCCATAACCTGTGCTGGGAAGTCCCTCAAAAAGGGAGAAAATACGTTGTTTATTACGTCGCCATGGTAACTCAAAATGGCGGGTGGTCTTGGCCCATTGAAAAGCATTGAATATTTGACACCTCCTAAAATGAAGATGCTTTATCCAACATGGCCAAAATTTGTTGTGGAGCTTTCTCTCTACAGTAAGAACAGACTCTGTGAAGCAGAAGTTGGTGAGACCTTCCTAGAGCTACTTCCTGTTAGCAACATGCTAACCGTTAGCCGCTAACAAGGTTGTGTTCAGGATGACCAGGTGATGGTACTCTGTTAGTTTGGTCCATAACCTGTGCTGGGAAGTGCCTCAAAGAGGGAGAAAATATGTTGTTTATTATGTCGCCATGGTAACTCAAAATGGTGGGTGGTCTTGGCCCATTGAAAAGCATTGAATATTTGACACGTCCTAACATGGAGATGCTTTATCCGACATGGCCAAAATTTGTTGTGGGGCTTTCTCTCTACAGTAAGAACAGACTCTGTGAAGCAGAAGTTGGTGAGACCTTCCTAGAGCTACTTCCTGTTAGCAACATGCTAACAGTTAGCCGCTAACAGGGTTGTGTTCAGTATCACCAGGTGAGTGTACTCTGTCAGTTTGGTCCAAATCCTGTACTGGGAAGTGCCTCAAAAAGGGTGCCAATACTTAATGTCACCAAAGGTCACCAAAGGTCATGAGTCAGATTGGCCTCCTTTAGCAACTCAGCCTCACCACATCTGGGCCCAGAACTCAACATTTGACCAAAATGGTCAGTAGCGCCATTTCCCACAGGTGGGTGGTGCTGTATTGGGCAATTATGTCGTGTCTGGGCATCATGCCAGATCCTGTTGGAAGCAAAGGCCCAATAGGAAATCATGTGAAATCCAAAATGGGACAGAAAAGTGACACATGGCTGAAAGTCACTTGAAAATTTAAAAATGTTAAGAGGAAGTGACTGTGCGAATTTCAGATTCCTACATTAATCACAGCCGCTGCAGCGGGCGTCGAAAGTTGCCATTGTATCCCAATGGAGCTTCTCCCTCTGGCCCTCAGAGTTCCGTCGTCATGGAAACTCACTCACACCTCTGCTGCAGGCTTGAAAATTTAAAAATGTTAAGAGGAAGTGACTGTGCGAATTTCAGATTCCTACATTAATCACAGCCGCTGCAGCGGGCGTCGAAAGTTGCCATTGTATCCCAATGGAGCTTCTCCCTCTGGCCCTCAGAGTTCCGTCGTCATGGAAACTCACTCACACCTCTGCTGCAGGCCAGTCTACCGAAGTGCAGAGACTTTGCTCACAATAAGTCCCATTGGATTATAATGGAGAACTTTGCCCCGAACAACGCTCCATATCTCCTGATCCGTAAATGGTAGAGACGTAATTTTTTCTGCGTTTATTTCGTAACGGATAGGGGAAGAAGACAGGCTATCGGTTTTTGCTGAAAAAAGTTTAATAAAGGCGTGAAAAATTATGATATAAAGGTGATTTTTATGGATTTGTAGAAATCCTCTAAAAACGGTCCCAAACAAATCGCTGTAGCTGAAAAAGTATAAGAGATATCAAAATAATTCTTTCACTATGAGTATCAGCAGGCTTTTGAGGACTATGGTGCTCATTTTCATGTTTGTACAAAAATCGGTGTAGGCACAGCGACGATGTAAAAAAGTGGATGATGTGGGAAAATGCAGCTGAAAAGCGTTTTCAGGAATTTGCACATTCGCTACTCCCGAACAAATTGTTCCTGCGGCAAAACCGTAACAGTTATCCAAACAATTTCTTTTTTATGAGTGCCAGAAGGGTCGGGACATTCATGTGTGAAAATCTCATGCTTGTACATGAAACGGTTTAGGAGTAGCGACGATGCGAAAACATGTGATGTTTTGGATTTTCAGACGTCATTTTTCAAAACCGCTCCATAGGAAATGAATGGGGAGGATTTCGGGTTTGTGTCGGTCTGAGGTGATTTGCGAAAAATCTATAAATGCTACACCAATGAGGGTTACATTTCCTGAATCCAGACAAAAATACCTACGTTTTGATGTATAATTTGTCTACGTAGAGTGAAAATTGAGCGAGTAGGCTGAAGTTGTTCGGAGTTTTGAAATCTTTGAAAACGCTAGAGTGGCCCACTCTAGCGGTTGGAGAATTCCGTCATTGACTTTCATTATAAACGATGATTTCGCTGATTTTCGGACATGAGCTTTGAGGAGTAACTGTGAAGAGACGATAAAAGATATCCACATGCCGTTTTCACTTCTGAGTAGTTCAAAGATATGTCTACAAACTGGAGGTTAAACGGTGTTCATAGGTGAAAGCATGACGATACAGTACAGCGTTGAAAATGGCCATTTGGAGGCTTTTTTGAGGCTTTCTTTCTGCCCGACTCCATTGATTACTATGGGTTTTTTCGGGGGTGGTTTTTCGCTTATTGCGTTGCCATGGTAACTCGAAACCCCAATAAAAGTAATAGCACACTATTCCCAACCGAGCCGCACGTTCTGGTACCTATATCGTGGGGGTGCACGCTGCGGTTCGGGCCGCATTAATCGTGGAATAATAAAGAATAATAATAATAATAATAAAGAGTCCGTTTAGAGGTGAATAGTAGTAGGTGCCTCCATGCATTTGCATGGGAGGCAGTGCTGTGCTTCGCACAGCACTGCCTCCTCATTGCAAATGCTTGGCAGGCACCTAACTAGAAAATTTCTGAAGAAATTTAGCAAGGTGCCTGCCTCGTGGTGCGTACCGTACCGTTGAAAATACTAACGGGAAGTAACACTGCGAATTTCAGCTTCCTACGGTCTTCACAGCCCCCGCAACGGCCGTCCAAAGGTGCCATGTTAAGTCAATGGACCTCCTAGGAGCCTCTGGCTAGCAGCGTTGTCATGGAGACTCCCTCACAGCTGTAGCCCTCTGTCTTAATTATCATTACCTTTATCATGTGAGGTACTGAGGTGAATGTGTGATTTCAGTGTCTTTGGAGCATTTCTGCAGCATGTAACAGAGGCAAATAGGGGTCAAAAATGGATGTTTGACACCTCATAAAATAGACATGCTTTATCTGACATGGCCCAAATTTGTTGTAGAGCTTCCTCTCTAAAGGAAGTACAGACTCTGTGAAGCAAAAGTTTGTGCGAGCTTGCTAGAGCTACTTCCGGTTAGCAACATGCTAACCGTTAGCCGCTAACAAGGTTGTGTTCAGGATGACCAGGTGATGGTACTCTGTTAGTTTGGTCCATAACCTGTGCTGGGAAGTGCCTCAAAGAGGGAGAAAATACGTTTTTTATTACGTCGCCATGGTAACTCAAAATGGCGGGTGGTCTTGGCCCATTGAAAAGCATTGAATATTTGACACCTCCTAACATGGAGATGCTTTATCCGACATGGCCAAAATTTGTTGTGGAGCTTTCACTCTACAGTAAGAACAGACTCTGTGAAGCAGAAGTTGGTGAGACCTTCCTAGAGCTACTTCCTGTTAGCAACATGCTAACCGTTAGCCGCTAACAAGGTTGTGTTCAGGATGACCAGGTGATGGTACTCTGTTAGTTTGGTCCATAACCTGTGCTGGGAAGTGCCTCAAAGAGGGAGAAAATACGTTTTTTATTACGTCGCCATGGTAACTCAAAATGGCGGGTGGTCTTGGCCCATTGAAAAGCATTGAATATTTGACACCTCCTAACATGGAGATGCTTTATCCGACATGGCCAAAATTTGTTGTGGAGCTTTCACTCTACAGTAAGAACAGACTCTGTGAAGCAGAAGTTGGTGAGACCTTCCTAGAGCTACTTCCTGTTAGCAACATGCTAACCGTTAGCCGCTAACATGGTTGTGTTCAGTATCACCGGGGGATTGTACTCTGTCAGTTTGGTCCAAATCCTGTACTGGGATGTGCTTCAAATAGGGAGAAAATACGTTTTTTATAACGTTGCCATGGTAACTCAAAATGGCGGGTGGTACAAAAAAATACTTCATAGGATCAGCACACATGTTTTGTTATACATACTGTGGGGATTATAATATAAAACTCTAAGTGTGCCACACCGGGATTCGATCCCATGACCTCTTGCATGCAAAGCCTGCACTTTCCATCTGAGCTATACTGTAGCGCCATATATGGGCATGTAGTATTGGGAGCATAAGGGGTTTTATCCCCCATTGAAAAGCATTGGATGTTTGACACCTCATAGCTTGGAGATGCTTTATGCGACGTAGCCCAAATTTCTTGTGGAGCTTTCTCTCTAGAGTAAGAACAGACTCTGTGAAGCAGAAGTTGGTGAGACCTTCCTAGAGCTACTTCCGGTTAGCAACATGCTAACAGTTAGCCGCTAACAGGGTTGTGTTCAGTATCACCAGGTGAGTGTACTCTGTCAGTTTGGTCCAAATCCTGTACTGGGAAGTGCCTCAAAAAGGGTGCCAATACTTAATGTGACCAAAGGTCACCAAAGGTCGTGAGTCAGATTGGCCTCCTTTAGCAACTCAGCCTCACCACATCTGGGCCCAGAACTCAACATTTGACCAAAATGGTCAGTAGCGCCATTTCCCACAGGTGGGTGGTGCTGTATTGGCCAATTGGGTCGTCTCTGGGCCTCATGCCAGGTCCTGTTGGAAGCAAAGGCCCAATAAGAAAGCATTTGAAATCCAAAATGGGACAGAAAAGTGACACATGGCTGAAAGACACATGAAAATTTTAAAATTTTAAGAGGAAGTGACTGTGCGAATTTCAGATTCCTACATTAATCACAGCCGCTGCAGCGGGCGTCGAAAGTTGCCATTGTATCCCAATGGAGCTTCTCCCTCTGGCCCTCAGAGTTCCGTC
The DNA here is from genome assembly GCA_037039145.1 of Fundulus diaphanus. NCBI lineage: Eukaryota > Metazoa > Chordata > Actinopteri > Cyprinodontiformes > Fundulidae > Fundulus > Fundulus diaphanus. The sequence goes on from CM073136.1 coordinate 1,650,693, forward strand.
GTCATGGAAACTCACTCACACCTCTGCTGCAGGCTTGAAAATTTAAAAATGTTAAGAGGAAGTGACTGTGCGAATTTCAGATTCCTACATTAATCACAGCCGCTGCAGCGGGCGTCGAAAGTTGCCATTGTATCCCAATGGAGCTTCCCCCTCTGGCCCTCAGAGTTCCGTCGTCATGGAAACTCACTCACACCTCTGCTGCAGGCCAGTCTACCGAAGTGCAGAGACTTTGCTCACAATAAGTCCCATTGGATTATAATGGAGAACTTTGCCCCGAACAACGCTCCATATCTCCTGATCCGTAAATGGTAGAGACGTAATTTTTTCTGCGTTTATTTCGTAACGGATAGGGGAAGAAGACAGGCTATCGGTTTTTGCTGGAAAAAGTTTAATAAAGGCGTGAAAAATTATGATATAAAGGTGATTTTTATGGATTTTTTGAAATCCTCTAAAAAAGGTCCCGAACAAATCGCTGTAGCTGAAAAAGTATAAGAGATATCAAAATAATTCTTTCACTATGAGTATCAGCAGGCTTTTGAGGACTATGGTGCCCATTTTCATGTTTGTACAAAAATCGGTGTAGGCACAGCGACGATGTAAAAAAGTGGATGATGTGGGAAAATGCAGCTAAAAAGCGTTTTCAGGAATTTGCACATTCGCTACTCCGGAACAAATTGTTCCTGCGGTAAAACCGTAACAGTTATCCAAACAATTCCTTTTTTATGAGTGCCAGAAGGGTCGGGACATTCATGTGTGAAAGTCTCATGCTTGTACATGAAACAGTTTAGGAGTAGCGACGATGCGAAAACATGTGATGTTTTGGATTTTCAGACGTCATTTTTCAAAACCGCTCCATAGGAAATGAATGGGGAGGATTTCGGGTTTGTGTCGGTCTGAGGTGATTTGCGAAAAATCTATAAAAGCTACACCAATGAGGGTTACATTTCCTGAATCCAGACAAAAATACCTACGTTTTGATGTATAATTTGTCTCCGTAGAGTGAAAATTGAGCGAGTAGGCGGAAGTTGTTCGGAGTTTTGAAATCTTTGAAAACGCTAGAGTGGGCCACTCTAAGAGTCTGAGAATTCCGTCATTGACTTTCATTATAAACGATGATTTTGCTGATTTTTGGACATGAGCTTTGAGGAGTAACTGTGAAAAGACGATAAAAGATATCCCCATCCCGTTTTCACTTCTGAGTAGTTCACAGATATGTCTACAAACTGGAAGTTAAACGGTGTTCGTAGGTGAAAGCATGACGACACAGTACAGCGTTGAAAATAGCCATTTGGAGGCTTTTTTGAGGCTTTCTTTCTACCCGATTCCATTGATTCCTATGGGATTTTTGGGGGTGGTTTTTCGCTAATTTTGTCGCCATGGTAACTCGAAACCCCAATAAAAGTAATAGCACACCATTCCCGACCGAGCCGCACGTTTTGATACCTATATTGTGGGGGTGCACGCTACGGTTCGGGCCGCATTAATCGTCAAACAATTAAGAATATTAATAAGAATAATAACTAGAAAATTTCTGAAGAAATTTAGCAAGGCGCCTGCCTCGTGGTGCGTACCGTACTGTGTAACATAGCAACAGGAAGTAACACTGCAAATTTCAGGTTCCTACGGTGTTCACAGCCCCCGCAGTGGCCATTGAAAGGTACCATGTTAAGTCAATGGACCTCCTAGGAGCCTCTGGCTAGCAGCGTTGTCATGGAGACTCCCTCACATCTGTAGCCCTCTCTTTGTCTGTAAAGGCAAATCAACCCTGGCTAAGCAGAAGTTGCTAGGACCTTCCTAAAGCTACGTCCGGTTAGCAACATGCTAACCATTAGCTGCTAGCATGGTTGTGTTCAGTATCATAGGGTGATGTTACTCTGTTAGTTTAGTCCAAATCCTGTACTGAGAAGTGCCTAAAAAGAGAAAAAATTCTAAAAGTCACCATAGGCAATTTTCCCATTCATTCCTATGGGAGTTTTTGGCTTCAGTTTCTGGGGTACTACGTTACCATGGTTACTACCAGTGACAACAGAAGTAATAGCACACCTCGTGAGACCCAGCCGCACGTTTTGATGTATAGATTGTGGGGGTGGACGCTTCTGTTCGGGCCGCATTAATTTCCGAAGGTTGAAGTAAGTGCATAGTATATTTAACACTAGAAAATTTCTGAAGAAATTTAGCAAGGTGCCTGCCTCGTGGTGCGTACCGTACCGTTGAAAATACTAACGGGAAGTAACACTGCGAATTTCAGCTTCCTACGGTCTTCACAGCCCCCGCAACGGCCGTCCAAAGGTGCCATGTTAAGTCAATGGACCTCCTAGGAGCCTCTGGCTAGCAGCGTTGTCATGGAGACTCCCTCACAGCTGTAGCCCTCTGTCTTAATTATCATTACCTTTATCATGTGAGGTACTGAGGTGAATGTGTGATTTCAGTGTCTTTGGAGCATTTCTGCAGCATGTAACAGAGGCAAATAGGGGTCAAAATGGATGTTTGACACCTCATAAAATAGACATGCTTTATCTGACATGGCCCAAATTTGTTGTAGAGCTTCCTCTCTAAAGGAAGTACAGACTCTGTGAAGCAAAAGTTTGTGCGAGCTTGCTAGAGCTACTTCCGGTTAGCAACATGCTAACCGTTAGCCGCTAACAAGGTTGTGTTCAGGATGACCAGGTGATGGTACTCTGTTAGTTTGGTCCATAACCTGTGCTGGGAAGTGCCTCAAAGAGGGAGAAAATACGTTGTTTATTACGTCGCCATGGTAACTCAAAATGGCGGGTGGTCTTGGCCCATTGAAAAGCATTGAATATTTGACACCTCCTAACATGGAGATGCTTTATCCAACATGGCCAAAATTTGTTGTGGAGCTTTCACTCTACAGTAAGAACAGACTCTGTGAAGCAGAAGTTGGTGAGACCTTCCTAGAGCTACTTCCTGTTAGCAACATGCTAACCGTTAGCCGCTAACAAGGTTGTGTTCAGGATGACCAGGTGATGGTACTCTGTTAGTTTGGTCCATAACCTGTGCTGGGAAGTGCCTCACAGAGGGAGAAAATACGTTTTTTATTACGTCGCCATGGTAACTCAAAATGGCGGGTGGTCTTGGCCCATTGAAAAGCATTGAATATTTGACACCTCCTAACATGGAGATGCTTTATCCGACATGGCCAAAATTTGTTGTGGAGCTTTCACTCTACAGTAAGAACAGACTCTGTGAAGCAGAAGTTGGTGAGACCTTCCTAGAGCTACTTCCTGTTAGCAACATGCTAACCGTTAGCCGCTAACATGGTTGTGTTCAGTATCACCGGGGGATTGTACTCTGTCAGTTTGGTCCAAATGCTGTACTGGGATGTGCTTCAAATAGGGAGAAAATACGTTTTTTATAACGTTGCCATGGTAACTCAAAATGGCGGGTGGTACAAAAAAATACTTCATAGGATCAGCACACATGTTTTGTTATACATACTGTGGGGATTATAACATAAAACTCTAAGTGTGCCACACCGGGATTCGATCCCATGACCTCTTGCATGCAAAGCCTGCACTTTCCATCTGAGCTATACTGTAGCGCCATATATGGGCATGCAGTATTGGGACCATAAGGGGTTTGATCCCCCATTGAAAAGCATTGGATGTTTGACACCTCATAGCTTGGAGATGCTTTATGCGACGTAGCCCAAATTTCTTGTGGAGCTTTCTCTCTAGAGTAAGAACAGACTCTGTGAAGCAGAAGTTGGTGAGACCTTCCTAGAGCTACTTCCGGTTAGCAACATGCTAACAGACATCATGCCAGATCCTGTTGGAAGCAAACGCCCAATAGGAAAGCATGTGAAATCCAAAATGGGACAGAAAAGTGACACATGGCTGAAAGTCACTTGAAAATTTAAAAATGTTAAGAGGAAGTGACTGTGCGAATTTCAGATTCCTACATTAATCACAGCCGCTGCAGCGGGCGTCGAAAGTTGCCATTGTATCCCAATGGAGCTTCTCCCTCTGGCCCTCAGAGTTCCGTCGTCATGGAAACTCACTCACACCTGCAGCGGGCTTGAAAATTTAAAAATGTTAAGAGGAAGTGACTGTGCGAATTTCAGATTCCTACATTAATCACAGCCGCTGCAGCGGGCGTCGAAAGTTGCCATTGTATCCCAATGGAGCTTCTCCCTCTGGCACTCAGAGTTCCGTCGTCATGGAAACTCACTCACACCTGCAGCGGGCCAGTCTACCGAAGTGCAGAGACTTTGCTCACAATAAGTCCCATTGGATTATAATGGAGAACTTTCCCCCGAACAACGCTCCATATCTCCTGATCCGTAAATGGTAGAGACGTAATTTTTTCTGCGTTTATTTCGTAACGGATAGGGGAAGAAGACAGGCTATCGGTTTTTGCTGGAAAAAGTTTAATAAAGGCGTGAAAAATTATGATATAAAGGTGATTTTTATGGATTTTTTGAAATCCTCTAAAAAAGGTCCCGAACAAATCGCTGTAGCTGAAAAAGTATAAGAGATATCAAAATAATTCTTTCACTATGAGTATCAGCAGGCTTTTGAGGACTATGGTGCCCATTTTCATGTTTGTACAAAAATCGGTGTAGGCACAGCGACGATGTAAAAAAGTGGATGATGTGGGAAAATGCAGCTGAAAAGCGTTTTCAGGAATTTGCACATTCGCTACTCCCGAACAAATTGTTCCTGCGGCAAAACCGTAACAGTTATCCAAACAATTTCTTTTTTATGAGTGCCAGAAGGGTCGGGACATTCATGTGTGAAAATCTCATGCTTGTACATGAAACGGTTTAGGAGTAGCGACGATGCGAAAACATGTGATGTTTTGGATTTTCAGAAGTCATTTTTCAAAACCGCTCCATAGGAAATGAATGGGGAGGATTTCGGGTTTGTGTCGCTCTGAGGTGATTTGCGAAAAATCTATAAATGCTACACCAATGAGGGTTACATTTCCTGAATCCAGACAAAAATACCTACGTTTTGATGTATAATTTGTCTACGTAGAGTGAAAATTGAGCGAGTAGGCTGAAGTTGTTCGGAGTTTTGAAATCTTTGAAAACGCTAGAGTGGCTCACTCTAGCGGTTGGAGAATTCCGTCATTGACTTTCATTATAAACGATGATTTCGCTGATTTTCGGACATGAGCTTTGAGGAGCACTTGTGAGGAGACGATAACAGATATCTACATCCCGTTTTCACTTCTGAGTAGTTCACAGATATGTCTACAAACTGGAAGTTAAATGGTGTTCGTAGGTGAAAGCATGACGACACAGTACAGCGTTGAAAATGGCCATTTGGAGGCTTTTTTGAGGCTTTCTTTCTACCCGATTCCATTGATTCCTATGGGATTTTTGGGGGTGGTTTTTCGCTAATTGCGTTGCCATGGTAACTCGAAACCCCAATAAAAGTAATAGCACACCATTCCCGACCGAACCGCACGTTTTGATACCTATATTGTGGGGGTGCACGCTACGGTTCGGGCCGCATTAATCGTCAAACAATTAAGAATAATATTAATAATAATAATAATAATATATAGTCCGTTTAGAGGTGAATAGTAGTAGGTGCCTCCATGCATTTGCATGGGAGGCAGTGCTGTGCTTCGCACAGCACTGCCTCCTCATTGCAAATGCTTGGCAGGCACCTAACTAGAAAATTTCTGAAGAAATTTAGCAAGGCGCCTGCCTCGTGGTGCGTACCGTACCATCAAAAATGCTAACAGGAAGTAACACTGCGAATTTCAGCTTCCTAGAGTCTTCAGAGCCCCCGCAGCGGCCGTTGAAAGGTGCCATGTTAAGTCAATGGACCTACTAGGAGCCTCTGGCTAGCTGCGTTGTCATGGAGACTCACTGACAGCTGCAGTCCACTCTGTCTGTAAAGGCAGAACAACCCTGGCTAAGCAGAAGTTGGTAGGACCTTCCTAAAGCTACTTCCGGTTAGCGTCATGCTAACCGTTAGCCGCTAGCATGGTTGTGGTCAGTCTCACCAGGTGAATGTACTCTGTGAGTTTGGTCCAAATTCTGTACTGGAAAGTGCCTCAAATAGGGTGCCAATACTTAATGTCACCAAAGGTCATGGGTCAGATCGGCCTCCGCTAACAAGGTTGTGTTCAGTCTCACCAGGTGAATGTACTCTGTGAGTTTGGTCCAAATCCTGTACTGGAAAGTGCGTCAAATAGGGTGCCAATACTTAATGTCACCAAGGGTCATGGGTCAGATCGGCCTCCGCTAACAAGGTTGTGTTCAGTATCACCAGTTGATGGTACTCTGTGAGTTTGGTCCACATGCTGTACTGGAAAGTGCCTCAAATAGGGTGCCAATACTTAATGTCACCAAGGGTCATGGGTCAGATCGGCCTCTGCTAACAAGGTTGTGTTCAGTATCACCAGTTGATGGTACTCTGTGAGTTTGGTCCAAATCCTGTACTGGAAAGTGCCTCAAATAGGGTGCCAATACTTAATGTCACCAAAGGTCATGGGTCAGATCGGCCTCCGCTAACAAGGATGTGTTCAGTATCACCAGGTGAATGTACTCTGTGAGTTTGGTCCAAATCCTGTACTGGAAAGTGCCTCAAATAGGGTGCCAATACTTAATGTCACCAAAGGACATGGGTCAGATCGGCCTCCGCTAACAAGGTTGTGTTCAGTATCACCAGGTGAATGTACTCTGTGAGTTTGGTCCAAATCCTGTACTGGAAAGTGCGTCAAATAGGGTGCCAATACTTAATGTCAAAAAGGGTCATGGGCCAGATCGGCCTCGCTAACAAGGTTGTGTTCAGTATCCCTGGGTGATGATACTCTGTGAGTTTGGTCCAAATCCTGTACTGGAAAGTGCGTCAAATAGGGTGCCAATACTTAATTTCACCAAGGGTCATGGGTCAGATCGGCCTCCGCTAAGAAGGTTGTGTTCAGTATCACCAGTTGATGGTACTCTGTGAGTTTGGTCCACATGCTGTACTGGAAAGTGCCTCAAATAGGGTGCCAATACTTAATGTCACCAAGGGTCATGGGTCAGATCGGCCTCCGCTAACAAGGTTGTGTTCAGTATCACCAGTTGATGGTACTCTGTGAGTTTGGTCCAAATCCTGTACTGGAAAGTGCCTCAAATAGGGTGCCAATACTTAATGTCACCAAAGGTCATGGGTCAGATCGGCCTCCGCTAACAAGGATGTGTTCAGTATCACCAGGTGAATGTACTCTGTGAGTTTGGTCCAAATCCTGTACTGGAAAGTGCCTCAAATAGGGTGCCAATACTTAATGTCACCAAAGGACATGGGTCAGATCGGCCTCCGCTAACAAGGTTGTGTTCAGTATCACCAGGTGAATGTACTCTGTGAGTTTGGTCCAAATCCTGTACTGGAAAGTGCGTCAAATAGGGTGCCAATACTTAATGTCAAAAAGGGTCATGGGCCAGATCGGCCTCGCTAACAAGGTTGTGTTCAGTATCCCTGGGTGATGATACTCTGTGAGTTTGGTCCAAATCCTGTACTGGAAAGTGCGTCAAATAGGGTGCCAATACTTAATTTCACCAAGGGTCATGGGTCAGATCGGCCTCCGCTAAGAAGGTTGTGTTCAGTATCACCAGTTGATGGTACTCTGTGAGTTTGGTCCACATGCTGTACTGGAAAGTGCCTCAAATAGGGTGCCAATACTTAATGTCACCAAAGGTCATTTGTCAGATTGGCCTCCGCTAACAAGGTTGTGTTCAGTATCCCTGGGTGATGATACTCTGTGAGTTTGGTCCAAATCCTGTACTGGAAAGTGCCTCAAATAGGGTGCCAATACTTAATTTCACCAAGGGTCATGGGTCAGATCGGCCTCCGCTAAGAAGGTTGTGTTCAGTATCACCAGTTGATGGTACTCTGTGAGTTTGGTCCACATGCTGTACTGGAAAGTGCCTCAAATAGGGTGCCAATACTTAATGTCACCAAGGGTCATGGGTCAGATCAGCCTCTGCTAACAAGGTTGTGTTCAGTATCCCTGGGTGATGATACTCTGTGAGTTTGGTCCAAATCCTGTACTGGAAAGTGCCTCAAATAGGGTGCCAATACTTAATGTCACCAAAGGTAATGAGTCAGATCGGCCTCCTTTAGCAACTCAGCCTCACCCTATCTGGGCCCAGAACTCAACATTTGACCAAAGTGGTGTGTAGCGCCATTTCCCACAGGTGGGTGGTGCTGTATTGGCCAATTGGGTCGTCTCTGGGCCTCATGCCAGGTCCTCTTGGAAGCAAAGGCCTAATAGGAAAGCATGTGAAATCCAAAATGGGACAGAAAAGTGACACATGGCTGAAAGTCACTTGAAAATTTAAAAATGTTAAGAGGAAGTGACTGTGCGAATTTCAGATTCCTACATTAATCACAGCCGCTGCAGCAGGCGTCGAAAGTTGCCATTGTATCCCAATGGAGCTTCTCCCTCTGGCCCTCAGAGTTCCGTCGTCATGGAAACTCACTCACACCTCTGCTGCAGGCCAGTCTACCGAAGTGCAGAGACTTTGCTCACAATAAGTCCCATTGGATTATAATGGAGAACTTTGCCCCGAACAACGCTCCATATCTCCTGATCCGTAAATGGTAGAGACGTAATTTTTTCTGCGTTTATTTCGTGACGGATAGGGGAAGAAGACAGGCTATCGGTTTTTGCTGGAAAAAGTTTAATAAAGGCGTGAAAAATTATGATATAAAGGTGATTTTTATGGATTTTTAGAAATCCTCTAAAAACGGTCCCGAACAAATGGCTGTAGCTGAAAAAGTATAAGAGATATCAAAATAATTCTTTCACTATGAGTATCAGCAGGCTTTTGAGGACTATGGTGCCCATTTTCATGTTTGTACAAAAATCGGTGTAGGCACAGCGACGATGTAAAAAAGTGGATGATGTGGGAAAATGCAGCTGAAAAGCGTTTTCAGGAATTTGCACATTCGCTACTCCCGAACAAATTGTTCCTGCGGTAAAACCGTAACAGTTATCCAAACAATTCCTTTTTTATGAGTGCCAGAAGGGTCGGGACATTCATGTGTGAAAGTCTCATGCTTGTACATGAAACGGTTTAGGAGTAGCGACGATGCGAAAACATGTGATGTTTTGGATTTTCAGACGTCATTTTTCAAAACCGCTCCATAGGAAATGAATGGGGAGGATTTCGGGTTTGTGTCGCTCTGAGGTGATTTGCGAAAAATCTATAAATGCTACACCAATGAGGGTTACATTTCCTGAATCCAGACAAAAATACCTACGTTTTGATGTATAATTTGTCTACGTAGAGTGAAAATTGAGCGAGTAGGCTGAAGTTGTTCGGAGTTTTGAAATCTTTGAAAACGCTAGAGTGGGCCACTCTAAGAGTCTGAGAATTCCGTCATTGACTTTCATTATAAACGATGATTTCGCTGATTTTTGGACATGAGCTTTGAGGAGTAACTGTGAAGAGACGATAAAAGATATCCACATCCCGTTTTCACTTCTGAGTAGTTCACAGATATATCTACGAACTGGAAGTTAAATGGTGTTCGTAGGTGAAAGCATGACGACACAGTACAGCGTTGAAAATGGCCATTTGGAGGCTTTTTTGAGGGTTTCTTTCTCCCCGACTCCATTCATTCCTATGGGGTTTTTTGGGGGTGGTTTTTGGTTAATTTCGTCGCCATGGTAACTCGAAACCCCAATAAAAGTAATAGCACACATCGGGTAATCGAGCCGGACGTTTTGATACCTATTTTGTGGGGGTGCACGCTACGGTTCGGGCCGCATTAATCGTGAAGGAAGAATAATATAAGAAGTTTAATAATAAAGAGACGCCTTTAGAGGTGAATAGTAGTAGGTGCCTCCATGCATTTGCATGGGAGGCAGTGCTGTGCTTCGCACAGCACTGCCTCCTCATTGCAAATGCTTGGCAGGCACCTAACTAGAAAATTTCTGAAGAAATTTAGCAAGGTGCCTGCCTCGTGGTGCGTACCGTACCGTCGAAAATACTAACGGGAAGTAACACTGCGAATTTCAGCTTCCTACGGTCTTCACAGCCCCCGCAACGGCCGTCCAAAGGTGCCATGTTAAGTCAATGGACCTCCTAGGAGCCTCTGGCTAGCAGCGTTGTCATGGAGACTCCCTCACAGCTGTAGCCCTCTGTCTTAATTATCATTACCTTTATCATGTGAGGTACTGAGGTGAATGTGTGATTTCAGTGTCTTTGGAGCATTTCTGCAGCATGTAACAGAGGCAAAGAGGGGTCAAAAATGGATGTTTGACACCTCATAAAATAGACATGCTTTATCTGACATGGCCCAAATTTGTTGTAGAGCCTTCTCTCTAAAGGAAGTACAGACTCTGTGAAGCAAAAGTTTGTGCGAGCTTCCTAGAGCTACTTCCGGTTAGCAACATGCTAAGCGTTAGCCGCTAACAAGATTGTGTTCAGTATGACGGGGTGATGGTACTCTGTTAGTTTGGTCCATATCCTGTGCTGGGAAGTGCCTCAAAGAGGGAGAAAATATGTTGTTTATTACGTCGCCATGGTAACTCAAAATGGCGGGTGGTCTTGGCCCTTTGAAAAGCATTGAATATTTGACACCTCCTAACATGGAGATGCTTTATCCGACATGGCCAAAATTTGTTGTGGAGCTTTCTCTCTACAGTAAGAACAGACTCTGTGAAGGAGAAGTTAGTGAGACCTTCCTAGAGCTACTTCCTGTTAGCAACATGCTAACCGTTAGCCGCTAACAAGGTTGTGTTCAGGATGACCAGGTGATGGTACTCTGGTAGTTTGGTCCATAACCTGTGCTGGGAAGTGCCTCAAAGAGGGAGAAAATACGTAGTTTATTACGTCGCCATGGTAACTCAAAATGGCGGGTGGTCTTGGCCCATTGAAAAGCATTGAATATTTGACACCTCCTAACATGGAGATGCTTTATCCGACATGGCCAAAATTTGTTGTGTAGCTTTCTCTCTACAGTAAGAACAGACTATGTGAAGCAGAAGTTGGTGAGACCTTCCTAGAGCTACTTCCTGTTAGCAACATGCTAACCGTTAGCCGCTAACATGGTTGTGTTCAGTATCACCGGGGGATTGTACTCTGTCAGTTTGGTCCAAATCCTGTACTGGGATGTGCTTCAAATAGGGAGAAAATACGTTTTTTATAACGTTGCCATGGTAACTCAAAATGGCGGGTGGTACAAAAAAATACTTCATAGGATCAGCACACATGTTTTGTTATACATATTGTGGGGATTATAACATAAAACTCTTAGTGTCCCAGACCAGGATTCGATCCCATGACCTCCTGCATGCAAAGCCTGCACTTTCCATCTGAGCTATACTGTAGCGCCATATATGGGCATGCAGCATTGGGACCATAAGGGGTTCGATCCCCCATTGAAAAGCATTGGATGTTTGACACCTCATAGCTTGGAGATGCTTTATGCGACATAGCCCAAATTTCTTGTGGAGCTTTCTCTCTAGAGTAAGAACAGACTCTGTGAAGCAGAAGTTGGTGAGACCTTCCTAGAGCTACTTCCGGTTAGCAAAATGCTAACAGTTAGCCGCTAACAGGTTTGTGTTCAGTATCACCAGGTGAGTGTACTCTGTCAGTTTGGTCCAAATCCTGTACTGGGAAGTGCCTCAAAAAGGGTGCCAATACTTAATGTCACCAAAGGTCACCAAAGGTCATGAGTCAGATTGGCCTCCTTTAGCAACTCAGCCTCACCACATCTGGGCCCAGAACTCAACATTTGACCAAAATGGTCAGTAGCGCCATTTCCCACATGTGGGTGGTGCTGTATTGGCCAATTATGTCGTGTCTGGGCATCATGCCAGATCCTGTTAGAAGCAAAGGCCCAATAGGAAAGCATGTGAAATCCAAAATGGGACAGAAAAGTGACACATGGCTGAAAGTCACTTGAAAATTTAAAAATGTTAAGAGGAAGTGACTGTGCGGATTTCAGATTCCTACATTAATCACAGCCGCTGCAGCGGGCGTCGAAAGTTGCCATTGTATCCCAATGGAGCTTCTCCCCCTGGCCCTCAGAGTTCCGTCGTCATGGAAACTCACTCACACCTCTGCTGCAGGCCAGTCTACCGAAGTGCAGAGACTTTGCTCACGATAAGTCCCATTGGATTATAATGGAGAACTTTGCCCCGAACAACGCTCCATATCTCCTGATCCGTAAATGGTAGAGACGTAATTTTTTCTGCGTTTATTTCGTAACGGATAGGGGAAGAAGACAGGCTATCGGTTTTTGCTGGAAAAAGTCTAATAAAGGCGTGAAAAATTATGATATAAAGGTGATTTTTATGGATTTTTAGAAATCCTCTAAAAACGTTCCCGAACAAATCGCTGTAGCTGAAAAAGTATAAGAGATATCAAAATAATTCTTTCACTATGAGTATCAGCAGGCTTTTGAGGACTATGGTGCTCATTTTCATGTTTGTACAAAAATCGGTGTAGGCACAGCGACGATGTAAAAAAGTGGATGATGTGGGAAAATGCAGCTGAAAAGCGTTTTCAGGAATTTGCACATTCGCTACTCCCGAACAAATTGTTCCTGTGGCAAAACCATAACAGTTATCCAAACAATTTCTTTTTTATGAGTGCCAGAAGGGTCGGGACATTCATGTGTGAAAATCTCATGCTTGTACATGAAACGGTTTAGGAGTAGCGACGATGCGAAAACATGTGATGTTTTGGATTTTCAGACGTCATTTTTCAAAAGCGCTCCATAGGAAATGAATGGGGAGGATTTCGGGTTTGTGTCGCTCTGAGGTGATTTGCGAAAAATCTATAAATGCTACACCAATGAGGGTTACATTTCCTGAATCCAGACAAAAATACCTACGTTTTGATGTATAATTTGTCTACGTAGAGTGAAAATTGAGCGAGTAGGCGGAAGTTGTTCGGAGTTTTGAAATCTTTGAAAACGCTAGAGTGGCCCACTCTAGCGGTTGGAGAATTCCGTCATTGACTTTCATTATAAACGATGATTTCGCTGATTTTCGGACATGAGCTTTGAGGAGCACTTGTGAGGAGACGATAACAGATATCCACATGCCGTTTTCACTTCTGAGTAGTTCAAAGATATGTCTACAAACTGGAAGTTAAACGGTGTTCATAGGTGAAAGCATGACGATACAGTACAGCGTTGAAAATTGCCATTTGGAGGCTTTTTTGAGGCTTTCTTTCTGCCCGACTCCATTGATTACTATGGGTTTTTTCGGGGGTGGTTTTTCGCTTATTGCGTTGCCATGGTAACTCGAAACCCCAATAAAAGTAATAGCACACTATTCCCGACCGAGCCGCACGTTCTGGTACCTATATCGTGGGGGTGCACGCTGCGGTTCGGGCCGCATTAATCGTGGAATAATAAAGAATAATAATAACTAGAAAATTTCTGAAGAAATTTAGCAAGGCGCCTGCCTCGTGGTGCGTACCGTAACGTTGAAAATACTAACGGGAAGTAACACTGCGAATTTCAGCTTCCTACGGTCTTCACAGCCCCCGCAACGGCCGTCCAAAGGTGCCATGTTAAGTCAATGGACCTCCTAGGAGCCTCTGGCTAGCAGCGTTGTCATGGAGACTCCCTCACAGCTGTAGCCCTCTCTTTGTCTGCAAAGGCAGATCAAACCTGGCTAAGCAGAAGTTGGTAGGACCTTCCTAAAGCTACTTCTGGTTAGCAAAATGCTAACCGTTAGCCGCTAACATGGTTGTGTTCAGTATCATCGGGTGATGTTACTCTGTTAGTTTAGTCCAAATCCTGTACTGAGAAGTGCCTAAAAAGAGAAAAATGCTAAAAGTCACCATAGGCCACTTTCCCATTCATTCCTATGGGAGTTTTTGGCTTCAGTTTCTGGGGTACTACGTTACCATGGTTACTGCCAGTGACAACAGAAGTAATAGCACACCTCGTGAGACCCAGCCGCACATTTTGATATATAGATTGTGGGGGTGGACGCTTCCGTTCGGGCCGCATTAATTTGCGAAGGTTGAAGTAAGTGCATAGTATATTTAACACTAGAAAATTTCTGAAGAAATTTAGCAAGGTGCCTGCCTCGTGGTGCGTACCGTACCGTTGAAAATACTAACCGGAAGTAACACTGCGAATTTCAGCTTCCTACGGTGTTCACAGCCCCCGCAACGGCCGTCCAAAGGTGCCATGTTAAGTCAATGGACCTCCTAGGAGACTCTGGCTAGCAGCGTTGTCATGGAGACTCCCTCACAGCTGTAGCCCTCTGTCTTAATTATCATTACCTTTATCATGTGAGGTACTGAGGTGAATGTGTGATTTCAGTGTCTTTGGAGCATTTCTGCAGCATGTAACAGAGGCAAAGAGGGGTCAAAAATGGATGTTTGACACCTCATAAAATAGACATGCTTTATCTGACATGGCCCAAATTTGTTGTAGAGCCTTCTCTCTAAAGGAAGTACAGACCCTGTGAAGCAAAAGTTTGTGCGAGCTTCCTAGAGCTACTTCCGGTTAGCAACATGCTAACTGTTAGCCGCTAACAAGGTTGTGTTCAGGATGACCAGGTGATGGTACTCCTTTAGTTTGGTCCATAACCTGTGCTGGGAAGTGGCTAAAAGAGGGAGAAAATGCGTTGTTTATTACGTCGCCATAGTAACTCAAAATGGCGGGTGGTCTTGGCCCATTGAAAAGCATTGAATATTTGACACCTCCTAACATGGAGATGCTTTATCCGACATGGCCAAAATTTGTTGTGGAGCTTTCTCTCTAAAGTCAGAACAGACTCTGTGAAGCAGAAGTTGGTGAGACCTTCCTAGAGCTACTTCCTGTTAGCAACATGCTAACCGTTAGCCGCTAACATGGTTGTGTTCAGTATCACCGGGGGATTGTACTCTGTCAGTTTGGTCCAAATCCTGTACTGGGATGTGCTTCAAATAGGGAGAAAATACGTTTTTTATAACGTTGCCATGGTAACTCAAAATGGCGGGTGGTACAAAAAAATACTTCATAGGATCAGCACACATGTTTTGTTATACATACTGTGGGGATTATAATATAAAACTCTAAAAGTCCCACACCGGGATTCGATCCCATGACTTCTTGCATGCAAAGCCTGCACTTTCCATCTGAGCTATACTGTAGCGCCATATATGGGCATGCAGTATTGGGACCATAAGGGGTTTGATCCCCCATTGAAAAGCATTGGATATTTGACACCTCATAGCTTGGAGATGCTTTATGCGACGTAGCCCAAATTTCTTGTGGAGCTTTCTCTCTAGAGTAAGAACAGACTCTGTGAAGCAGAAGTTGGTGAGACCTTCCTAGAGCTACTTCCGGTTAGCAACATGCTAACAGTTAGCCGCTAACAGGGTTGTGTTCAGTATCACCAGGTGAGTGTACTCTGTCAGTTTGGTCCAAATTCTGTACTGGGAAGTGCCTCAAAAAGGGTGCCAATACTTAATGTCACCAAAGGTCACCATGAGTCATGAGTCAGATTGGCCTCCTTTAGCAACTCAGCCTCACCACATCTGGGCCCAGAACTCAACATTTGACCAAAATGGTCAGTAGCGCCATTTCCCACATGTGGGTGGTGCTGTATTGGCCAATTATGTCGTGTCTGGGCATCATGCCAGATCCTGTTGGAAGCAAAGGCCCAATAGGAAAGCATGTGAAATCCAAAATGGGACAGAAAAGTGACACATGGCTGAAAGTCACTTGAAAATTTAAAAATGTTAAGAGGAAGTGACTGTGCGAATTTCAGATTCCTACATTAATCACAGCCGCTGCAGCGGGCGTCGAAAGTTGCCATTGTATCCCAATGGAGCTTCTCCCTCTGGCCCTCAGAGTTCCGTCGTCATGGAAACTCACTCACACCTGCAGCGGGCTTGAAAATTTAAAAATGTTAAGAGGAAGTGACTGTGCGAATTTCAGATTCCTACATTAATCACAGCCGCTGCAGCGGGCGTCGAAAGTTGCCATTGTATCTCAATGGAGCTTCTCCCTCTGGCCCTCAGAGTTCCGTCGTTATGGAAACTCACTCACACCTCTGCTGCAGGCCAGTCTACCGAAGTGCAGAGACTTTGCTCACAATAAGTCCCATTGGATTATAATGGAGAACTTTGCCCCGAACAACGCTCCATATCTCCTGATCCGTAAATGGTAGAGACGTAATTTTTTCTGCGTTTATTTCGTAACGGATAGGGGAAGAAGACAGGCTATCGGTTGTTGCTGGAAAAAGTTTAATAAAGGCGTGAAAAATTATGATATAAAGGTGATTTTTATGGATTTTTAGAAATCCTCTAAAAACGGTCCCGAACAAATCGCTGTAGCTGAAAAAGTATAAGAGATATCAAAATAATTCTTTCACTATGAGTATCAGCAGGCTTTTGAGGACTATGGTATTCATTTTCATGTTTGTACAAAAAACGGTGTAGGCACAGCGACGATGTAAAAAAGTGGATGATATGGGAAAATGCAGCTGAAAAGCGTTTTCAGGAATTTGCACATTCGCTACTCCCGAACAAATTGTTCCTGCGGCAAAACCGTAACAGTTATCCAAACAATTTCTTTTTTATGAGTGCCAGAAGGGTCGGGACATTCATGTGTGAAAATGTCATGCTTGTACATGAAACGGTTTAGGAGTAGCGACGATGCGAAAACATGTGATGTTTTGGATTTTCAGACGTCATTTTTCAAAACTGCTCCATAGGAAATGAATGGGGGAGGTTTCGGGTTTGTGTCGCTCTGAGGTGATTTGCGAAAAATCTATAAATGCTACACCAATGAGGGTTACATTACCTGAATCCAGACAAAAATACCTACGTTTTGATGTATAATTTGTCTACGTAGAGTGAAAATTGAGCGAGTAGGCTGAAGTTGTTCGGAGTTTTGAAATCTTTGAAAACGCTAGAGTGGCCCACTCTAGCGGTTGGAGAATTCCGTCATTGACTTTCATTATAAACGATGATTTTGCTGATTTTCGGACATGATATTTGAGGAGTAACTGTGAAGAGACGATAAAAGATATCCCCATCCCGTTTTCACTTCTGAGTGGTTCAAAGATATATCTACAAACTGGAAGTTAAACGGTGTTCGTAGGTGAAAGCATGGCGACACAGTACTGCTTTGAAAATGGCCATTTGGAGGCTTTTTTGAGGCTTTCTTTCTACCCGACTCCATTCATTCCTATGGGGTTTTTGGGGGGTGGTTTTTCGCTAATTGCGTTGCCATGGTAACTCGAAACCCCAATAAAAGTAATAGCACACATCTCGAGACCGAGCCGGACGTTTTGATGTATATATTGTGGGGGTGCACGCTACGGTTCGGGCCGCATTAATCGTGAAGGAAGAAAAATAAAGAATATTAATAAAGAGTCCGTTTAGAGGTGAATAGTAGTAGGTGCCTCCATGCATTTGCATGGGAGGCAGTGCTGTGCTTCGCACAGCACTGCCTCCTCATTGCAAATGCTTGGCAGGCACCTAACTAGAAAATTTCTGAAGAAATTTAGCAAGGTGCCTGCCTCGTGGTGCGTACCGTATGGTGTAAAATAGCAACAGGAAGTAACACCGCAAATTTCAGGTTGCTACGGTGTTCACAGCCCCCGCAGCGGCCGTCCAAAGCTGCCATGTTAAGTCAATGGACCTCCTAGGAGCCTCTGGCTAGCAGCATTGTCATGGAGACTCCCTCATAGCTGTAGCCCTCTGTCTTAATTACCATTACCTTTATCATGTGAGGTACTGAGGTGAATGTGTGATTTCAGTGTCTTTGGAGCATTTCTGCAGCATGTAACAGAGGCAAAGAGGGGTCAAAAATGGATGTTTGACACCTCATAAAATAGACATGCTTTATCTGACATGGCCCAAATTTGTTGTAGAGCCTTCTCTGTAAAGGAAGTACAGACTCTGTGAAGCAAAAGTTTGTGCGAGCTTCCTAGAGCTACTTCCGGTTAGCAACATGCTAACCGTTAGCCGCTAAAAAGGTTGTGTTCAGGATGACCAGGTGATGGTACTCTGTTAGTTTGGTCCATAACCTGTGCTGGGAAGTGCCTCAAAGAGGGAGAAAATACGTTGTTTATTACGTCGCCATGGTAACTCAAAATGGCGGGTGGTCTTGGCCCATTGAAAACCATTGAATATTTGACACCTCCTAAAATGAAGATGCTTTATCCAACATGGCCAAAATTTGTTGTGGAGCTTTCTCTCTACAGTAAGAACAGACTCTGTGAAGCAGAAGTTGGTGAGACCTTCCTAGAGCTACTTCCTGTTAGCAACATGCTAACCGTTAGCCGCTAACATGGTTGTGTTCAGGATGACCAGGTGATGGTACTCTGTTAGTTTGGTCCATAACCTGTGCTGGGAAGTGCCTCAAAGAGGGAGAAAATACGTTGTTTATTACGTCGCCATGGTAACTCAAAATGGCGGGTGGTCTTGGCCCATTGAAAAGCATTGAATATTTGACACCTCCTAAAATGAAGATGCTTTATCCAACATGACCAAAATTTGTTGTGGAGCTTTCTCTCTACAGTAAGAACAGACTCTGTGAAGCAGAAGTTGGTGAGACCTTCCTAGAGCTACTTCCTGTTAGCAACATGCTAACCGTTAGCCGCTAACAAGGTTGTGTTCAGGATGACCAGGTGATGGTACTCTGTTAGTTTGGTCCATAACCTGTGCTGGGAAGTGCCTCAAAGAGGGAGAAAATACGTTGTTTATTATGTCGCCATGGTAACTCAAAATGGCGGGTGGTCTTGGCCCATTGAAAAGCATTGAATATTTGACACGTCCTAACATGGAGATGCTTTATCCGACATGGCCAAAATTTGTTGTGGAGCTTTCTCTCTACAGTAAGAACAGACTCTGTGAAGCAGAAGTTGTTGAGACCTTCCTAGAGCTACTTCCTGTTAGCAACATGCTAACCGTTAGCCGCTAACATGGTTGTGTTCAGTATCACCGGGGGATTGTACTCTGTCAGTTTGGTCCAAATCCTGTGCTGGGATGTGCTTCAAATAGGGAGAAAATACGTTGTTTATTACGTCGCCATGGTAACTCAAAATGGCGGGTGGTCTTGGCCCATTGAAAAGCATTGAATATTTGACACCTCCTAACATGGAGATGCTTTATCCGACATGGCCAAAATTTGTTGTGGAGCTTTCTCTCTACAGGAAGAACAGACTCTGTGAAGCAGAAGTTGGTGAGACCTTCCTAGAGCTACTTCCGGTTAGCAACATGCTAACAGTTAGCCGCTAACAGGGTTGTGTTCAGTATCACCAGGTGAGTGTACTCTGTCAGTTTGGTCCAAATCCTGTACTGGGAAGTGCCTCAAAAAGGGTGCCAATACTTAATGTCACCAAAGGTCACCAAAGGTCATGAGTCAGATTGGCCTCCTTTAGCAACTCAGCCTCACCACATCTTGGCCCAGAACTCAACATTTGACCAAAATGGTCAGTAGCGCCATTTCCCACATGTGGGTGGTGCTGTATTGGCCAATTATGTCGTGTCTGGGCATCATGCCAGATCCTGTTGGAAGCAAAGGCCCAATAGGAAAGCATGTGAAATCCAAAATGGGACAGAAAAGTGACACATGGCTGAAAGTCACTTGAAAATTTAAAAATGTTAAGAGGAAGTGACTGTGCGAATTTCAGATTCCTACATTAATCACAGCCGCTGCAGCGGGCGTCGAAAGTTGCCATTGTATCCCAATGGAGCTTCTCCCTCTGGCCCTCAGAGTTCCGTCGTCATGGAAACTCACTCACACCTGCAGCGGGCTTGAAAATTTAAAAATGTTAAGAGGAAGTGACTGTGCGAATTTCAGATTCCTACATTAATCACAGCCGCTGCAGCGGGCGTCGAAAGTTGCCATTGTATCTCAATGGAGCTTCTCCCTCTGGCCCTCAGAGTTCCGTCGTTATGGAAACTCACTCACACCTCTGCTGCAGGCCAGTCTACCGAAGTGCAGAGACTTTGCTCACAATAAGTCCCATTGGATTATAATGGAGAACTTTGCCCCGAACAACGCTCCATATCTCCTGATCCGTAAATGGTAGAGACGTAATTTTTTCTGCGTTTATTTCGTAACGGATAGGGGAAGAAGACAGGCTATCGGTTGTTGCTGGAAAAAGTTTAATAAAGGCGTGAAAAATTATGATATAAAGGTGATTTTTATGGATTTTTAGAAATCCTCTAAAAACGGTCCCGAACAAATCGCTGTAGCTGAAAAAGTATAAGAGATATCAAAATAATTCTTTCACTATGAGTATCAGCAGGCTTTTGAGGACTATGGTATTCATTTTCATGTTTGTACAAAAAACGGTGTAGGCACAGCGACGATGTAAAAAAGTGGATGATATGGGAAAATGCAGCTGAAAAGCGTTTTCAGGAATTTGCACATTCGCTACTCCCGAACAAATTGTTCCTGCGGCAAAACCGTAACAGTTATCCAAACAATTTCTTTTTTATGAGTGCCAGAAGGGTCGGGACATTCATGTGTGAAAATGTCATGCTTGTACATGAAACGGTTTAGGAGTAGCGACGATGCGAAAACATGTGATGTTTTGGATTTTCAGACGTCATTTTTCAAAACTGCTCCATAGGAAATGAATGGGGGAGGTTTCGGGTTTGTGTCGCTCTGAGGTGATTTGCGAAAAATCTATAAATGCTACACCAATGAGGGTTACATTACCTGAATCCAGACAAAAATACCTACGTTTTGATGTATAATTTGTCTACGTAGAGTGAAAATTGAGCGAGTAGGCTGAAGTTGTTCGGAGTTTTGAAATCTTTGAAAACGCTAGAGTGGCCCACTCTAGCGGTTGGAGAATTCCGTCATTGACTTTCATTATAAACGATGATTTTGCTGATTTTCGGACATGATATTTGAGGAGTAACTGTGAAGAGACGATAAAAGATATCCCCATCCCGTTTTCACTTCTGAGTGGTTCAAAGATATATCTACAAACTGGAAGTTAAACGGTGTTCGTAGGTGAAAGCATGGCGACACAGTACTGCTTTGAAAATGGCCATTTGGAGGCTTTTTTGAGGCTTTCTTTCTACCCGACTCCATTCATTCCTATGGGGTTTTTGGGGGGTGGTTTTTCGCTAATTGCGTTGCCATGGTAACTCGAAACCCCAATAAAAGTAATAGCACACATCTCGAGACCGAGCCGGACGTTTTGATGTATATATTGTGGGGGTGCACGCTACGGTTCGGGCCGCATTAATCGTGAAGGAAGAAAAATAAAGAATATTAATAAAGAGTCCGTTTAGAGGTGAATAGTAGTAGGTGCCTCCATGCATTTGCATGGGAGGCAGTGCTGTGCTTCGCACAGCACTGCCTCCTCATTGCAAATGCTTGGCAGGCACCTAACTAGAAAATTTCTGAAGAAATTTAGCAAGGTGCCTGCCTCGTGGTGCGTACCGTATGGTGTAAAATAGCAACAGGAAGTAACACCGCAAATTTCAGGTTGCTACGGTGTTCACAGCCCCCGCAGCGGCCGTCCAAAGCTGCCATGTTAAGTCAATGGACCTCCTAGGAGCCTCTGGCTAGCAGCATTGTCATGGAGACTCCCTCATAGCTGTAGCCCTCTGTCTTAATTACCATTACCTTTATCATGTGAGGTACTGAGGTGAATGTGTGATTTCAGTGTCTTTGGAGCATTTCTGCAGCATGTAACAGAGGCAAAGAGGGGTCAAAAATGGATGTTTGACACCTCATAAAATAGACATGCTTTATCTGACATGGCCCAAATTTGTTGTAGAGCCTTCTCTGTAAAGGAAGTACAGACTCTGTGAAGCAAAAGTTTGTGCGAGCTTCCTAGAGCTACTTCCGGTTAGCAACATGCTAACCGTTAGCCGCTAAAAAGGTTGTGTTCAGGATGACCAGGTGATGGTACTCTGTTAGTTTGGTCCATAACCTGTGCTGGGAAGTGCCTCAAAGAGGGAGAAAATACGTTGTTTATTACGTCGCCATGGTAACTCAAAATGGCGGGTGGTCTTGGCCCATTGAAAACCATTGAATATTTGACACCTCCTAAAATGAAGATGCTTTATCCAACATGGCCAAAATTTGTTGTGGAGCTTTCTCTCTACAGTAAGAACAGACTCTGTGAAGCAGAAGTTGGTGAGACCTTCCTAGAGCTACTTCCTGTTAGCAACATGCTAACCGTTAGCCGCTAACATGGTTGTGTTCAGGATGACCAGGTGATGGTACTCTGTTAGTTTGGTCCATAACCTGTGCTGGGAAGTGCCTCAAAGAGGGAGAAAATACGTTGTTTATTACGTCGCCATGGTAACTCAAAATGGCGGGTGGTCTTGGCCCATTGAAAAGCATTGAATATTTGACACCTCCTAAAATGAAGATGCTTTATCCAACATGACCAAAATTTGTTGTGGAGCTTTCTCTCTACAGTAAGAACAGACTCTGTGAAGCAGAAGTTGGTGAGACCTTCCTAGAGCTACTTCCTGTTAGCAACATGCTAACCGTTAGCCGCTAACAAGGTTGTGTTCAGGATGACCAGGTGATGGTACTCTGTTAGTTTGGTCCATAACCTGTGCTGGGAAGTGCCTCAAAGAGGGAGAAAATACGTTGTTTATTATGTCGCCATGGTAACTCAAAATGGCGGGTGGTCTTGGCCCATTGAAAAGCATTGAATATTTGACACGTCCTAACATGGAGATGCTTTATCCGACATGGCCAAAATTTGTTGTGGAGCTTTCTCTCTACAGTAAGAACAGACTCTGTGAAGCAGAAGTTGTTGAGACCTTCCTAGAGCTACTTCCTGTTAGCAACATGCTAACCGTTAGCCGCTAACATGGTTGTGTTCAGTATCACCGGGGGATTGTACTCTGTCAGTTTGGTCCAAATCCTGTGCTGGGATGTGCTTCAAATAGGGAGAAAATACGTTGTTTATTACGTCGCCATGGTAACTCAAAATGGCGGGTGGTCTTGGCCCATTGAAAAGCATTGAATATTTGACACCTCCTAACATGGAGATGCTTTATCCGACATGGCCAAAATTTGTTGTGGAGCTTTCTCTCTACAGGAAGAACAGACTCTGTGAAGCAGAAGTTGGTGAGACCTTCCTAGAGCTACTTCCGGTTAGCAACATGCTAACAGTTAGCCGCTAACAGGGTTGTGTTCAGTATCACCAGGTGAGTGTACTCTGTCAGTTTGGTCCAAATCCTGTACTGGGAAGTGCCTCAAAAAGGGTGCCAATACTTAATGTCACCAAAGGTCACCAAAGGTCATGAGTCAGATTGGCCTCCTTTAGCAACTCAGCCTCACCACATCTTGGCCCAGAACTCAACATTTGACCAAAATGGTCAGTAGCGCCATTTCCCACATGTGGGTGGTGCTGTATTGGCCAATTATGTCGTGTCTGGGCATCATGCCAGATCCTGTTAGAAGCAAAGGCCCAATAGGAAAGCATGTGAAATCCAAAATGGGACAGAAAAGTGACACATGGCTGAAAGTCACTTGAAAATTTAAAAATGTTAAGAGGAAGTGACTGTGCGAATTTCAGATTCCTACATTAATCACAGCCGCTGCAGCGGGCGTCGAAAGTTGCCATTGTATCCCAATGGAGCTTCTCCCCCTGGCCCTCAGAGTTCCGTCGTCATGGAAACTCACTCACACCTCTGCTGCAGGCCAGTCTACCGAAGTGCAGAGACTTTGCTCACAATAAGTCCCATTGGATTATAATGGAGAACTTTGCCCCGAACAACGCTCCATATCTCCTGATCCGTAAATGGTAGAGACGTAATTTTTTCTGCGTTTATTTCGTAACGGATAGGGGAAGAAGACAGGCTATTGGTTTTTGCTGGAAAAAGTTTAATAAAGGCGTGAAAAATTATGATATAAAGGTGATTTTTATGGATTTTTAGAAATCCTCTTAAAACGGTCCCGAACAAATCGCTGTAGCTGAAAAAGTATAAGAGATATCAAAATAATTCTTTCACTATGAGTATCACCAGGCTTTTGAGGACTATGGTGCCCATTTTCATGTTTGTACAAAAATCGGTGTAGGCACAGCGACGATGTAAAAAAGTGGATGATGTGGGAAAATGCAGCTGAAAAGCGTTTTCAGGAATTTGCACATTCGCTACTCCCGAACAAATTGTTCCTGCGGTAAAACCGTAACAGTTATCCAAACAATTCCTTTTTTATGAGTGCCAGAAGGGTCGGGACATTCATGTGTGAAAGTCTCATGCTTTTACATGAAACGGTTTAGGAGTAGCGACGATGCGAAAACATGTGATGTTTTGGATTTTCAGACGTCATTTTTCAAAACCGCTCCATAGGAAATGAATGGGGAGGATTTCGGGTTTGTGTCGCTCTGAGGTGATTTGCGAAAAATCTATAAATGCTACACCAATGAGGGTTACATTTCCTGAATCCAGACAAAAATACCTACGTTTTGATGTATAATTTGTCTACGTAGAGTGAAAATTGAGCGAGTAGGCTGAAGTTGTTCGGAGTTTTGAAATCTTTGAAAATGCTAGAGTGGCCCACTCTAGCGGTTGGAGAATTCCGTCATTGACTTTCATTATAAACGATGATTTCGCTGATTTTCAGACATGAGCTTTGAGGAGCACTTGTGAGGAGACGATAACAGATATCCACATGCCGTTTTCACTTCTGAGTAGTTCACAGATATATCTACAAACTGGAAGTTAAACGGTGTTCGTAGGTGAAAGCATGACGATACAGTACAGCGTTGAAAATGGCCATTTGGAGGCTTTTTTGAGGCGTTCTTTCTACCCGACTCCATTCATTCCTATGGGATTTTTGGGGGTGGTTTTTCGCTAATTGCGTTGCCATGGTAACTCGAAACCCCAACAGAAGTAATAGCACACATCTCGAGACCGAGCCGGACGTTTTGATGTATATATTGTGGGGGTGCACGCTACGGTTCGGGCCGCATTAATCGTGAAGGAAGAAAAATAAAGAATATTAATATTAATAAAGAAGTCAGTTTAGAGGTGAATAGTAGTAGGTGCCTCCATGCATTTGCATGGGAGGCAGTGCTGTGCT
The DNA here is from genome assembly GCA_037039145.1 of Fundulus diaphanus. Classification (NCBI taxonomy): domain Eukaryota; kingdom Metazoa; phylum Chordata; class Actinopteri; order Cyprinodontiformes; family Fundulidae; genus Fundulus; species Fundulus diaphanus. The sequence continues at coordinate 1,675,655 of CM073136.1, forward strand.
TCGCACAGCACTGCCTCCTCATTGCAAATGCTTGGCAGGCACCTAACTAGAAAATTTCTGAAGAAATTTAGCAAGGCGCCTGCCTCGTGCTGCATACCGTACTGTGTAACATATCAACAGGAAGTAACACTGCAAATTTCAGGTTCCTACGGTGTTCACAGCCCCCGCAGTGGCCATTGAAAGGTACCATGTTAAGTCAATGGACCTCCTAGGAGCCTCTGGCTAGCAGCGTTGTCATGGAGACTCCCTCACAGCTGTAGCCCTCTCTTTGTCTGTAAAGGCAAATTTACCCTGGCAAAGCAGAAGTTGGTAGGACTTTCTTAAAGCTACTTCCGGTTAGCAACATGCTAACCGTTAGCTGCTAGGATGGTTGTGTTCAGTATCATCGGGTGATGTTACTCTGTTAGTTTAGTCCAAGTCCTGTACTGAGAAGTGCCTAAAAAGGGAGAAAATCCTAAAATTCAGCAAAGGTAATTTTCCCATTCATTCCTATGGGAGTTTTTGGCTTCAGTTTCTGGGGTACTACGTTACCATGGTTACTGCGAGTGACAACAGAAGTAATAGCACACCTCGTGAGATCCAGCCGCACGTTTTGATATATAGATTGTGGGGGTGGACGCTTCCGTTGGAGCCGCATTAATTTGCGAAGGTTGATGTAAGTGCATAGTATATTTAACACTAGAAAATTTCTGAAGAAATTTAGCAAGGTGCCTGCCTCGTGGTGCGTACCGTACCGTCGAAAATACTAACGGGAAGTAACACTGCGAATTTCAGCTTCCTACGGTCTTCACAGCCCCCGCAACGGCCGTCCAAAGGTGCCATGTTAAGTCAATGGACCTCCTAGGAGCCTCTGGCTAGCAGCGTTGTCATGGAGACTCCCTCACAGCTGTAGCCCTCTGTCTTAATTATCATTACCTTTATCATGTGAGGTACTGAGGTGAATGTGTGATTTCAGTGTCTTTGGAGCATTTCTGCAGCATGTAACAGAGGCAAAGAGGGGTCAAAAATGGATGTTTGACACCTCATAAAATAGACATGCTTTATCTGACATGGCCCAAATTTGTTGTAGAGCCTTCTCTCTAAAGGAAGTACAGACTCTGTGAAGCAAAAGTTTGTGCGAGCTTCCTAGAGCTACTTCCGGTTAGCAACATGCTAAGCGTTAGCCGCTAACAAGATTGTGTTCAGTATGACGGGGTGATGGTACTCTGTTAGTTTGGTCCATATCCTGTGCTGGGAAGTGCCTCAAAGAGGGAGAAAATATGTTGTTTATTACGTCGCCATGGTAACTCAAAATGGCGGGTGGTCTTGGCCCTTTGAAAAGCATTGAATATTTGACACCTCCTAACATGGAGATGCTTTATCCGACATGGCCAAAATTTGTTGTGGAGCTTTCTCTCTACAGTAAGAACAGACTCTGTGAAGGAGAAGTTAGTGAGACCTTCCTAGAGCTACTTCCTGTTAGCAACATGCTAACCGTTAGCCGCTAACAAGGTTGTGTTCAGGATGACCAGGTGATGGTACTCTGGTAGTTTGGTCCATAACCTGTGCTGGGAAGTGCCTCAAAGAGGGAGAAAATACGTAGTTTATTACGTCGCCATGGTAACTCAAAATGGCGGGTGGTCTTGGCCCATTGAAAAGCATTGAATATTTGACACCTCCTAACATGGAGATGCTTTATCCGACATGGCCAAAATTTGTTGTGTAGCTTTCTCTCTACAGTAAGAACAGACTATGTGAAGCAGAAGTTGGTGAGACCTTCCTAGAGCTACTTCCTGTTAGCAACATGCTAACCGTTAGCCGCTAACATGGTTGTGTTCAGTATCACCGGGGGATTGTACTCTGTCAGTTTGGTCCAAATCCTGTACTGGGATGTGCTTCAAATAGGGAGAAAATACGTTTTTTATAACGTTGCCATGGTAACTCAAAATGGCGGGTGGTACAAAAAAATACTTCATAGGATCAGCACACATGTTTTGTTATACATATTGTGGGGATTATAACATAAAACTCTTAGTGTCCCAGACCAGGATTCGATCCCATGACCTCCTGCATGCAAAGCCTGCACTTTCCATCTGAGCTATACTGTAGCGCCATATATGGGCATGCAGCATTGGGACCATAAGGGGTTCGATCCCCCATTGAAAAGCATTGGATGTTTGACACCTCATAGCTTGGAGATGCTTTATGCGACATAGCCCAAATTTCTTGTGGAGCTTTCTCTCTAGAGTAAGAACAGACTCTGTGAAGCAGAAGTTGGTGAGACCTTCCTAGAGCTACTTCCGGTTAGCAAAATGCTAACAGTTAGCCGCTAACAGGTTTGTGTTCAGTATCACCAGGTGAGTGTACTCTGTCAGTTTGGTCCAAATCCTGTACTGGGAAGTGCCTCAAAAAGGGTGCCAATACTTAATGTCACCAAAGGTCACCAAAGGTCATGAGTCAGATTGGCCTCCTTTAGCAACTCAGCCTCACCACATCTGGGCCCAGAACTCAACATTTGACCAAAATGGTCAGTAGCGCCATTTCCCACATGTGGGTGGTGCTGTATTGGCCAATTATGTCGTGTCTGGGCATCATGCCAGATCCTGTTAGAAGCAAAGGCCCAATAGGAAAGCATGTGAAATCCAAAATGGGACAGAAAAGTGACACATGGCTGAAAGTCACTTGAAAATTTAAAAATGTTAAGAGGAAGTGACTGTGCGAATTTCAGATTCCTACATTAATCACAGCCGCTGCAGCGGGCGTCGAAAGTTGCCATTGTATCCCAATGGAGCTTCTCCCCCTGGCCCTCAGAGTTCCGTCGTCATGGAAACTCACTCACACCTCTGCTGCAGGCCAGTCTACCGAAGTGCAGAGACTTTGCTCACGATAAGTCCCATTGGATTATAATGGAGAACTTTGCCCCGAACAACGCTCCATATCTCCTGATCCGTAAATGGTAGAGACGTAATTTTTTCTGCGTTTATTTCGTAACGGATAGGGGAAGAAGACAGGCTATCGGTTTTTGCTGGAAAAAGTCTAATAAAGGCGTGAAAAATTATGATATAAAGGTGATTTTTATGGATTTTTAGAAATCCTCTAAAAACGTTCCCGAACAAATCGCTGTAGCTGAAAAAGTATAAGAGATATCAAAATAATTCTTTCACTATGAGTATCAGCAGGCTTTTGAGGACTATGGTGCTCATTTTCATGTTTGTACAAAAATCGGTGTAGGCACAGCGACGATGTAAAAAAGTGGATGATGTGGGAAAATGCAGCTGAAAAGCGTTTTCAGGAATTTGCACATTCGCTACTCCCGAACAAATTGTTCCTGTGGCAAAACCATAACAGTTATCCAAACAATTTCTTTTTTATGAGTGCCAGAAGGGTCGGGACATTCATGTGTGAAAATCTCATGCTTGTACATGAAACGGTTTAGGAGTAGCGACGATGCGAAAACATGTGATGTTTTGGATTTTCAGACGTCATTTTTCAAAAGCGCTCCATAGGAAATGAATGGGGAGGATTTCGGGTTTGTGTCGCTCTGAGGTGATTTGCGAAAAATCTATAAATGCTACACCAATGAGGGTTACATTTCCTGAATCCAGACAAAAATACCTACGTTTTGATGTATAATTTGTCTACGTAGAGTGAAAATTGAGCGAGTAGGCGGAAGTTGTTCGGAGTTTTGAAATCTTTGAAAACGCTAGAGTGGCCCACTCTAGCGGTTGGAGAATTCCGTCATTGACTTTCATTATAAACGATGATTTCGCTGATTTTCGGACATGAGCTTTGAGGAGCACTTGTGAGGAGACGATAACAGATATCCACATGCCGTTTTCACTTCTGAGTAGTTCAAAGATATGTCTACAAACTGGAAGTTAAACGGTGTTCATAGGTGAAAGCATGACGATACAGTACAGCGTTGAAAATTGCCATTTGGAGGCTTTTTTGAGGCTTTCTTTCTGCCCGACTCCATTGATTACTATGGGTTTTTTCGGGGGTGGTTTTTCGCTTATTGCGTTGCCATGGTAACTCGAAACCCCAATAAAAGTAATAGCACACTATTCCCGACCGAGCCGCACGTTCTGGTACCTATATCGTGGGGGTGCACGCTGCGGTTCGGGCCGCATTAATCGTGGAATAATAAAGAATAATAATAACTAGAAAATTTCTGAAGAAATTTAGCAAGGCGCCTGCCTCGTGGTGCGTACCGTAACGTTGAAAATACTAACGGGAAGTAACACTGCGAATTTCAGCTTCCTACGGTCTTCACAGCCCCCGCAACGGCCGTCCAAAGGTGCCATGTTAAGTCAATGGACCTCCTAGGAGCCTCTGGCTAGCAGCGTTGTCATGGAGACTCCCTCACAGCTGTAGCCCTCTCTTTGTCTGCAAAGGCAGATCAAACCTGGCTAAGCAGAAGTTGGTAGGACCTTCCTAAAGCTACTTCTGGTTAGCAAAATGCTAACCGTTAGCCGCTAACATGGTTGTGTTCAGTATCATCGGGTGATGTTACTCTGTTAGTTTAGTCCAAATCCTGTACTGAGAAGTGCCTAAAAAGAGAAAAATGCTAAAAGTCACCATAGGCCACTTTCCCATTCATTCCTATGGGAGTTTTTGGCTTCAGTTTCTGGGGTACTACGTTACCATGGTTACTGCCAGTGACAACAGAAGTAATAGCACACCTCGTGAGACCCAGCCGCACATTTTGATATATAGATTGTGGGGGTGGACGCTTCCGTTCGGGCCGCATTAATTTGCGAAGGTTGAAGTAAGTGCATAGTATATTTAACACTAGAAAATTTCTGAAGAAATTTAGCAAGGTGCCTGCCTCGTGGTGCGTACCGTATGGTGTAAAATAGCAACAGGAAGTAACACCGCAAATTTCAGGTTGCTACGGTGTTCACAGCCCCCGCAGCGGCCGTCCAAAGCTGCCATGTTAAGTCAATGGACCTCCTAGGAGCCTCTGGCTAGCAGCATTGTCATGGAGACTCCCTCATAGCTGTAGCCCTCTGTCTTAATTACCATTACCTTTATCATGTGAGGTACTGAGGTGAATGTGTGATTTCAGTGTCTTTGGAGCATTTCTGCAGCATGTAACAGAGGCAAAGAGGGGTCAAAAATGGATGTTTGACACCTCATAAAATAGACATGCTTTATCTGACATGGCCCAAATTTGTTGTAGAGCCTTCTCTGTAAAGGAAGTACAGACTCTGTGAAGCAAAAGTTTGTGCGAGCTTCCTAGAGCTACTTCCGGTTAGCAACATGCTAACCGTTAGCCGCTAAAAAGGTTGTGTTCAGGATGACCAGGTGATGGTACTCTGTTAGTTTGGTCCATAACCTGTGCTGGGAAGTGCCTCAAAGAGGGAGAAAATACGTTGTTTATTACGTCGCCATGGTAACTCAAAATGGCGGGTGGTCTTGGCCCATTGAAAACCATTGAATATTTGACACCTCCTAAAATGAAGATGCTTTATCCAACATGGCCAAAATTTGTTGTGGAGCTTTCTCTCTACAGTAAGAACAGACTCTGTGAAGCAGAAGTTGGTGAGACCTTCCTAGAGCTACTTCCTGTTAGCAACATGCTAACCGTTAGCCGCTAACATGGTTGTGTTCAGGATGACCAGGTGATGGTACTCTGTTAGTTTGGTCCATAACCTGTGCTGGGAAGTGCCTCAAAGAGGGAGAAAATACGTTGTTTATTACGTCGCCATGGTAACTCAAAATGGCGGGTGGTCTTGGCCCATTGAAAAGCATTGAATATTTGACACCTCCTAAAATGAAGATGCTTTATCCAACATGACCAAAATTTGTTGTGGAGCTTTCTCTCTACAGTAAGAACAGACTCTGTGAAGCAGAAGTTGGTGAGACCTTCCTAGAGCTACTTCCTGTTAGCAACATGCTAACCGTTAGCCGCTAACAAGGTTGTGTTCAGGATGACCAGGTGATGGTACTCTGTTAGTTTGGTCCATAACCTGTGCTGGGAAGTGCCTCAAAGAGGGAGAAAATACGTTGTTTATTATGTCGCCATGGTAACTCAAAATGGCGGGTGGTCTTGGCCCATTGAAAAGCATTGAATATTTGACACGTCCTAACATGGAGATGCTTTATCCGACATGGCCAAAATTTGTTGTGGAGCTTTCTCTCTACAGTAAGAACAGACTCTGTGAAGCAGAAGTTGTTGAGACCTTCCTAGAGCTACTTCCTGTTAGCAACATGCTAACCGTTAGCCGCTAACATGGTTGTGTTCAGTATCACCGGGGGATTGTACTCTGTCAGTTTGGTCCAAATCCTGTGCTGGGATGTGCTTCAAATAGGGAGAAAATACGTTGTTTATTACGTCGCCATGGTAACTCAAAATGGCGGGTGGTCTTGGCCCATTGAAAAGCATTGAATATTTGACACCTCCTAACATGGAGATGCTTTATCCGACATGGCCAAAATTTGTTGTGGAGCTTTCTCTCTACAGGAAGAACAGACTCTGTGAAGCAGAAGTTGGTGAGACCTTCCTAGAGCTACTTCCGGTTTGCAACATGCTAACAGTTAGCCGCTAACAGGGTTGTGTTCAGTATCACCAGGTGAGTGTACTCTGTTAGTTTGGTCCAAATCCTGTACTGGGAAGTGCCTCAAAAAGGGTGCCAATACTTAATGTCACCAAAGGTCACCAAAGGTCATGAGTCAGATTGGCCTCCTTTAGCAACTCAGCCTCACCACATCTTGGCCCAGAACTCAACATTTGACCAAAATGGTCAGTAGCGCCATTTCCCACATGTGGGTGGTGCTGTATTGGCCAATTATGTCGTGTCTGGGCATCATGCCAGATCCTGTTAGAAGCAAAGGCCCAATAGGAAAGCATGTGAAATCCAAAATGGGACAGAAAAGTGACACATGGCTGAAAGTCACTTGAAAATTTAAAAATGTTAAGAGGAAGTGACTGTGCGAATTTCAGATTCCTACATTAATCACAGCCGCTGCAGCGGGCGTCGAAAGTTGCCATTGTATCCCAATGGAGCTTCTCCCCCTGGCCCTCAGAGTTCCGTCGTCATGGAAACTCACTCACACCTCTGCTGCAGGCCAGTCTACCGAAGTGCAGAGACTTTGCTCACAATAAGTCCCATTGGATTATAATGGAGAACTTTGCCCCGAACAACGCTCCATATCTCCTGATCCGTAAATGGTAGAGACGTAATTTTTTCTGCGTTTATTTCGTAACGGATAGGGGAAGAAGACAGGCTATTGGTTTTTGCTGGAAAAAGTTTAATAAAGGCGTGAAAAATTATGATATAAAGGTGATTTTTATGGATTTTTAGAAATCCTCTTAAAACGGTCCCGAACAAATCGCTGTAGCTGAAAAAGTATAAGAGATATCAAAATAATTCTTTCACTATGAGTATCACCAGGCTTTTGAGGACTATGGTGCCCATTTTCATGTTTGTACAAAAATCGGTGTAGGCACAGCGACGATGTAAAAAAGTGGATGATGTGGGAAAATGCAGCTGAAAAGCGTTTTCAGGAATTTGCACATTCGCTACTCCCGAACAAATTGTTCCTGCGGTAAAACCGTAACAGTTATCCAAACAATTCCTTTTTTATGAGTGCCAGAAGGGTCGGGACATTCATGTGTGAAAGTCTCATGCTTTTACATGAAACGGTTTAGGAGTAGCGACGATGCGAAAACATGTGATGTTTTGGATTTTCAGACGTCATTTTTCAAAACCGCTCCATAGGAAATGAATGGGGAGGATTTCGGGTTTGTGTCGCTCTGAGGTGATTTGCGAAAAATCTATAAATGCTACACCAATGAGGGTTACATTTCCTGAATCCAGACAAAAATACCTACGTTTTGATGTATAATTTGTCTACGTAGAGTGAAAATTGAGCGAGTAGGCTGAAGTTGTTCGGAGTTTTGAAATCTTTGAAAATGCTAGAGTGGCCCACTCTAGCGGTTGGAGAATTCCGTCATTGACTTTCATTATAAACGATGATTTCGCTGATTTTCAGACATGAGCTTTGAGGAGCACTTGTGAGGAGACGATAACAGATATCCACATGCCGTTTTCACTTCTGAGTAGTTCACAGATATATCTACAAACTGGAAGTTAAACGGTGTTCGTAGGTGAAAGCATGACGATACAGTACAGCGTTGAAAATGGCCATTTGGAGGCTTTTTTGAGGCGTTCTTTCTACCCGACTCCATTCATTCCTATGGGATTTTTGGGGGTGGTTTTTCGCTAATTGCGTTGCCATGGTAACTCGAAACCCCAACAGAAGTAATAGCACACATCTCGAGACCGAGCCGGACGTTTTGATGTATATATTGTGGGGGTGCACGCTACGGTTCGGGCCGCATTAATCGTGAAGGAAGAAAAATAAAGAATATTAATATTAACTAGAAAATTTCTGAAGAAATTTAGCAAGGCGCCTGCCTCGTGGTGCGTACCGTACCGTCAAAAATACTAACGGGAAGTAACACCGCGAATTTCAGCTTCCTACGGTCTTCACAGCCCCCGCAGCGGCCGTCAAAAGGTGCCATGTTAAGTCAATGGACCTCCTAGGAGCCTCTGGCTAGCAGCGTTGTCATGGAGACTCCCTCACAGCTGTAGCCCTCTGTCTTAATTATCATTACCTTTATCATGTGATGTACTGAGGTGAATGTGTGATTTCAGTGTCTTTGGAGCATTTCTGCAGCATGTAACAGAGGCAAAGAGGGGTCAAAAATGGATGTTTGACACCTCATAAAATAGACATGCTTTATCTGACATGGCCCAAATTTGTTGTGGCGCTTTCTCTCTACAGTAAGAACAGACTCTGTGAAGCAGAAGTTAGTGAGACCTTCCTAGAGCTACTTCCTGTTAGCAACATGCTAACCGTTAGCCGCTAACAAGGTTGTGTTCAGGATGACCAGGTGATGGTACTCTGTTAGTTTGGTCCATACCCTGTGCTGGGAAGTGCCTCAAAGAGGGAGAAAATACGTAGTTTATTACGTCGCCATGGTAACTCAAAATGGCGGGTGGTCTTGGCCCATTGAAAAGCATTGAATATTTGACACCTTCTAACATGGAGATGCTTTATCCGACATGGCCAAAATTTGTTGTGGAGCTTTCTCTCTACAGTAAGAACAGACTCTGTGAGGCAGAAGTTGGTGAGACCTTCCTAGAGCTACTTCCTGTTAGCAACATGCTAACCGTTAGCCGCTAACATGGTTGTGTTCAGTATCACCGGGGGATTGTACTCTGTCAGTTTGGTCCAAATCCTGTACTGGGATGTGCTTCAAATAGGGAGAAAATACGTTTCTTATTACGTTGCCATGGTAACTCAAAATGGCGGGTGGTACAAAAAAATACTGCATAGGATCAGCACACATGTTTTGTTATACATATTGTGGGGATTATAACATAAAACTCTAAGTGTCCCACACCGGGATTCGATCCCATGACCTCTTGCATGCAAAGCCTGCACTTTCCATCTGAGCTATACTGTAGCGCCATATATGGGCATGCAGTATTGGGACTATAAGGGGTTTGATCCCCCATTGAAAAGCATTGGATGTTTGACACCTCATAGCTTGGAGATGCTTTATGCGACGTAGCCCAAATTTCTTGTGGAGCTTTCTCTCTAGAGTAAGAACAGACTCTGTGAAGCAGAAGTTGGTGAGACCTTCCTAGAGCTACTTCCGGTTAGCAACATGCTAACAGTTAGCCGCTAACAGGTTTGTGTTCAGTATCACCAGGTGAGTGTACTCTGTCAGTTTGGTCCAAATCCTGTACTGGGAAGTGCCTCAAAAAGGGTGCCAATACTTAATGTCACCAAAGGTCACCAAAGGTCATGAGTCAGATTGGCCTCCTTTAGCAACTCAGCCTCACCACATCTGGGCCCAGAACTCAACATTTGACCAAAATGGTCAGTAGCGCCATTTCCCACATGTGGGTGGTGCTGTATTGGCCAATTATGTCGTGTCTGGGCATCATGCCAGATCCTGTTAGAAGCAAAGGCCCAATAGGAAAGCATGTGAAATCCAAAATGGGACAGAAAAGTGACACATGGCTGAAAGTCACTTGAAAATTTAAAAATGTTAAGAGGAAGTGACTGTGCGAATTTCAGATTCCTACATTAATCACAGCCGCTGCAGCGGGCGTCGAAAGTTGCCATTGTATCCCAATGGAGCTTCTCCCCCTGGCCCTCAGAGTTCCGTCGTCATGGAAACTCACTCACACCTCTGCTGCAGGCCAGTCTCCCGAAGTGCAGAGACTTTGCTCAGAATAAGTCCCATTGGGTTATAATGGAGAACTTTGCCCCGAACAACGCTCCATATCTCCTGATCCGTAAATGGTAGAGACGTAATTTCTTCTGCGTTTATTTCGTAACGGATAGGGGAAGAAGACAGGCTATCGGTTGTTGCTGGAAAAAGTTTAATAAAGGCGTGAAAAATTATGATATAAAGGTGATTTTTATGGATTTTTAGAAATCCTCTAAAAACGGTCCCGAACAAATCGCTGTAGCTGAAAAAGTATAAGAGATATCAAAATAATTCTTTCACTATGAGTATCAGCAGGCTTTTGAGGACTATGGTATTCATTTTCATGTTTGTACAAAAAACGGTGTAGGCACAGCGACGATGTAAAAAAGTGGATGATATGGGAAAATGCAGCTGAAAAGCGTTTTCAGGAATTTGCACATTCGCTACTCCCGAACAAATTGTTCCTGCGGCAAAACCGTAACAGTTATCCCAACAATTTCTTTTTTATGAGTGCCAGAAGTGTCGGGAAATGCATGTGTGAAAATCTCATGCTTGTACATGAAACGGTTTAGGAGTAGCGACGATGCGAAAACACGTGATGTTTTGGATTTTCAGACGTCATTTTTCAAAACCGCTCCATAGGAAATGAATGGGGGAGGTTTCGGGTTTGTGTCGGTCTGAGGTGATTTGCGAAAAATCTATAAATGCTACACCAATGAGGGTTACATTTCCTGAATCCAGACAAAAATACCTACGTTTTGATGTATAATTTGTCTACGTAGAGTGAAAATTGAGCGAGTAGGCGGAAGTTGTTCGGAGTTTTGAAATCTTTGAAAACGCTAGAGTGGGCCACTCTAGCGGTTGGAGAATTCCGTCATTGACTTTCATTATAAACGATGATTTTGCTGATTTTCGGACATGAGCTTTGAGGAGTAACTGTGAAGAGACGATAAAAGATATCCACATCCCGTTTTCACTTCTGAGTAGTTCACAGATATGTCTACAAACTGGAAGTTAAACGGTGTTCGTAGGTGAAAGCATGACGATACAGTACAGCGTTGAAAATGGCAATTTGGAGGCTTTTTTGGGGCTTTTTTTCTCCCCGACTCCATTGATTACTATGGGTTTTTTCGGGGGTGGTTTTTCGCTAATTGCGTTGCCATGGTAACTCGAAACCCCGATAAAAGTAATAGCACACTATTCCCGACCGAGCCGGACGTTTTGATGTATATATTGTGGGGGTGCACGCTACGGTTCGGGCCGCATTAATCGTCAAACAATTAAGAATATTAATAATAATAAATAAACCGTTTAGAGGTGAATAGTAGTAGGTGCCTCCATGCATTTGCATGGGAGGCAGTGCTGTGCTTCGCACAGCACTGCCTCCTCATTGCAAATGCTTGGCAGGCACCTAATAAAGAAGTCAGTTTAGAGGTGAATAGTAGTAGGTGCCTCCATGCATTTGCATGGGAGGCAGTGCTGTGCGAAGCACAGCACTGCCTCCTCATTGCAAATGCTTGGCAGGCACCTAACTAGAAAATTTCTGAAGAAATTTAGCAAGGCGCCTGCCTCGTGCTGCATACCGTACTGTGTAACATATCAACAGGAAGTAACACTGCAAATTTCAGGTTCCTACGGTGTTCACAGCCCCCGCAGTGGCCATTGAAAGGTACCATGTTAAGTCAATGGACCTCCTAGGAGCCTCTGGCTAGCAGCGTTGTCATGGAGACTCCCTCACAGCTGTAGCCCTCTCTTTGTCTGTAAAGGCAAATTTACCCTGGCAAAGCAGAAGTTGGTAGGACTTTCTTAAAGCTACTTCCGGTTAGCAACATGCTAACCGTTAGCTGCTAGGATGGTTGTGTTCAGTATCATCGGGTGATGTTACTCTGTTAGTTTAGTCCAAGTCCTGTACTGAGAAGTGCCTAAAAAGGGAGAAAATCCTAAAATTCAGCAAAGGTAATTTTCCCATTCATTCCTATGGGAGTTTTTGGCTTCAGTTTCTGGGGTACTACGTTACCATGGTTACTGCGAGTGACAACAGAAGTAATAGCACACCTCGTGAGATCCAGCCGCACGTTTTGATATATAGATTGTGGGGGTGGACGCTTCCGTTGGAGCCGCATTAATTTGCGAAGGTTGATGTAAGTGCATAGTATATTTAACACTAGAAAATTTCTGAAGAAATTTAGCAAGGTGCCTGCCTCGTGGTGCGTACCGTAGCGTGTAGAATAGCAACAGGAAGTAACACCGCAAATTTCCGCTTCCTACGGTGTTCACAGCCCCCGCAGCGGCAGTCGAAAGGTGCCATGTTAAGTCAATGGACCTCCTAGGAGCCTCTGGCTAGCAGCGTTGTCATGGAGACACCCTCAAAGCTGTAGCCCTCTCTTTGTCTGTAAAGGCAGAACAACCCTGACGAAGCAGAAGTTCGTAGGACCTTCCTACAGCTACTTCCAGTTAGCAACATGCTAACCATTAGCCGCTAACATGGTTGTGGTCAGTCTCACCGGGTGATGGTACTCTGTTAGTTTGGTTGAAATCCTATGCTGGAAAGTGCCTCAAATAGGGTGCCAATACTTAATGTCACCAAGGGTCATGGGTCAGATCGGCCTCCGCTAAGAAGGTTGTGTTCAGTATCACCAGTTGATGGTACTCTGTGAGTTTGGTCCAAATCCTGTACTGGAAAGTGCCTCAAATAGGGTGCCAATACTTAATGTCACCAAGGGTCATGGGTCAGATCGGCCTCTGCTAACAAGGTTGTGTTCAGTATGACCAGTTCATGGTACTCTGTGAGTTTGGTCCAAATCCTGTACTGGAAAGTGCCTCAAATAGGGTGCCAATACTTAATGTCACCAAAGGTCATGGGTCAGATCGGCCTCCGCTAACAAGGTTGTGTTCAGTATCCCTGGGTGATGGTACTCTGTGAGTTTGGTCCAAATCCTGTACTGGAAAGTGCCTCAAATAGGGTGCCAATACTTAATGTCACCAAGGGTCATGGGTCAGATCGGCCTCTGCTAACAAGGTTGTGTTCAGTATCACCAGTTGATGGTACTCTGTGAGTTTGGTCCAAATCCTGTACTGGAAAGTGCCTCAAATAGGGTGCCAATACTTAATGTCACCAAAGGTCATGGGTCAGATCGGCCTCCGCTAACAAGGATGTGTTCAGTATCACCAGGTGAATGTACTCTGTGAGTTTGGTCCAAATCCTGTACTGGAAAGTGCCTCAAATAGGGTGCCAATACTTAATGTCACCAAAGGTCATGGGTCAGATCGGCCTCCGCTAACAAGGTTGTGTTCAGTATCACCAGGTGAATGTACTCTGTGAGTTTGGTTCAAATCCTGTACTGGAAAGTGCGTCAAATAGGGTGCCAATACTTAATGTCAAAAAGGGTCATGGGTCAGATCGGCCTCGCTAACAAGGTTGTGTTCAGTATCCCTGGGTGATGATACTCTGAGTTTGGTCCAAATCCTGTACTGGAAAGTGCGTCAAATAGGGTGCCAATACTTAATTTCACCAAGGGTCATGGGTCAGATCGGCCTCCGCTAAGAAGGTTGTGTTCAGTATCACCAGTTGATGGTACTCTGTGAGTTTGGTCCAAATGCTGTACTGGAAAGTGCCTCAAATAGGGTGCCAATACTTAATGTCACCAAGGGTCATGGGTCAGATCGGCCTCTGCTAACAAGGATGTGTTCAGTATCACCAGTTGATGGTACTCTGTGAGTTTGGACCAAATCCTGTACTGGAAAGTGCCTCAAATAGGGTGCCAATACTTAATGTCACCAAAGGTCATTTGTCAGATTGGCCTCCGCTAACAAGGTTGTGTTCAGTATCCCTGGGTGATGATACTCTGTGAGTTTGGTCCAAATCCTGTACTGGAAAGTGCCTCAAATAGGGTGCCAATACTTAATGTCACCAAAGGTCATGAGTCAGATCGGCCTCCTTTAGCAACTCAGTCTCACCCTATCTGGGCCCAGAACTCAACATTTGACCAAAGTGGTGTGTAGCGCCATTTCCCACAGGTGGGTGGTGCTGTATTGGCCAATTGGGTCGTCTCTGGGCCTCATGCCAGGTCCTCTTGGAAGCAAAGGCCCAATAGGAAAGCATGTGAAATCCAAAATGGGACAGAAAAGTGACACATGGCTGAAAGTCACTTGAAAATTTAAAAATGTTAAGAGGAAGTGACTGTGCGAATTTCAGATTCCTACATTAATCACAGCCGCTGCAGTGAGCGTCGAAAGTTGCCATTCTATCCCATTGGAGCCTCTCTCTCTGGCCCTCAGAGTTCCGTCGTCATGGAAACTCACTCACACCTCTGCTGCAGGCCAGTCTAACGAAGTGCAGAGACTTTGCTCACAATAAGTCCCATTGGATTATAATGGAGAACTTTGCCCCGAACAACGCTCCATATCTCCTGATCCGTAAACGGTAGAGACGTAATTTTTTCTGCGTTTATTTCGTAACGGATAGGGGAAGAAGACAGGCTATCGGTTTTTGCTGGAAAAAATTTAATAAAGGCGTGAAAAATTATGATATAAAGGTGATTTTTATGGATTTTTAGAAATCCTCTAAAAACGGTCCCGAACAAATCGCTGTAGCTGAAAAAGTATAAGAGATATCAAAATAATTCTTTCACTATGAGTATCAGCAGGCTTTTGAGGACTATGGTGCCCATTTTCATGTTTGTACAAAAATCGGTGTAGGCACAGCGACGATGTAAAAAAGTGGATGATGTGGGAAAATGCAGCTGAAAAGCGTTTTCAGGAATTTGCACATTCGCTACTCCCGAACAAATTGTTCCTGCGGTAAAACCGTAACAGTTATCCAAACAATTCCTTTTTTATGAGTGCCAGAAGGGTCGGGACATTCATGTGTGAAAATGTCATGCTTGTACATGAAACGGTTTAGGAGTAGCGACGATGCGAAAACATGTGATGTTTTGGATTTTCAGACGTCATTTTTCAAAACCGCTCCATAGGAAATGAATGGGGAGGATTTTGGGTTTGTGTCGCTCTGAGGTGATTAGTGAAAAATCTATAAATGCTACAGCAATGAGGGTTACATTTCCTGAATCCAGACAGAAATACCTACGTTTTGATGTATAATTTGTCTACATAGAGTGAAAATTGAGCGAGTAGGCGGAAGTTGTTCGGAGTTTTGAAATCTTTGAAAACGCTAGAGTGGGCCACTCTAGCGGTTGGAGAATTCCGTCATTGACTTTCATTATAAACGATGATTTCGCTGATTTTCGGACATGAGCTTTGAGGAGTAACTGTGAAGAGACGATAAAAGATATCCACATCCCGTTTTCACTTCTGAGTAGTTCACAGATATGTCTACAAACTGGAAGTTAAACGGTGTTCGTAGGTGAAAGCATGACGACACAGTACAGCGTTGAAAATGGCCATTTGGAGGCTTTTTTGAGGCTTTCTTTCTACCCGATTCCATTGATTCCTATGGGATTTTTGGGGGTGGTTTTTCGCTAATTTTGTCGCCATGGTAACTCGAAACCCCAATAAAAGTAATAGCACACATCTCGTGATCGAGCCGCACGTTTTGATGTATATATTGTGGGGGTGCACGCTACGGTTCGGGCCGCATTAATCGTGACGGATGAAAAATAAAGAATAATAAAGAGACGCCTTTAGAGGTGAATAGTAGTAGGTGCCTCCATGCATTTGCATGGGAGGCAGTGCTGTGCTTCGCACAGCACTGCCTCCTCATTGCAAATGCTTGGCAGGCACCTAACTAGAAAATTTCTGAAGAAATTTAGCAAGGCGCCTGCCTCGTGGTGCGTACCGTAGTGTGTAGAATAGCAACAGGAAGTAACACCGCAAATTTCAGCTTCCTACGGTCTTCACAGCCCCCGCAGCGGCAGTCGAAAGGTGCCATGTTAAGTCAATGGACCTCCTAGGAGCCTCTGGCTAGCAGCGTTGTCATGGAGACTCCCTCACAGCTGTAGCCCTCTGTTTGACTGTAAAGGCAGAACAACCCTGGCTAAGGAGAAGTTGGTAGGACCTTCCTAGAGCTACTTCCGGTTAGCAACATGCTAACCGTTAGCCGCTAACATGGTTGTGTTCAGTATCACCGGGGGAT
The DNA here is from genome assembly GCA_037039145.1 of Fundulus diaphanus. Classification (NCBI taxonomy): domain Eukaryota; kingdom Metazoa; phylum Chordata; class Actinopteri; order Cyprinodontiformes; family Fundulidae; genus Fundulus; species Fundulus diaphanus. Next base: position 1,691,959 of record CM073136.1, read on the forward strand.
TGTACTCTGTCAGTTTGGTCCAAATCCTGTACTGGGATGTGCTTCAAATAGGGAGAAAATATGTTTTTTATAACGTTGCCATGGTAACTCAAAATGGCGGGTGGTACAAAAAATACTTCATAGGATCAGCACACATGTTGTGTTATACATACTGTGGGGATTATAATATAAAACTCTAAGTGTCCACACCAGGATTCGATCCCATGACCTCTTGCATGCAAAGCCTGCACTTTCCTTCTGAGCTATACTGTAGCGCCATATATGGGCATTTAGTATTGGGACCATAAGGGGTTTTATCCCCCATTGAAAAGCATTGGATGTTTGACACCTCATAGCTTGGAGATGCTTTATGCGACGTAGCCCAAATTTCTTGTGGACCTTTCTCTCTAGTGTAAGAACAGACTCTGTGAAGCAGAAGTTGGTGAGACCTTCCTAGAGCTACTTCCGGTTAGCAACATGCTAACAGTTAGCCGCTAGCAGGGTTGTGTTCAGTATCACCAGTTGAGTGTACTCTGTCAGTTTGGTCCAAATCCTGTACTGGGAAGTGCCTCAAAGAGGGAGAAAATAAGTAGTTTATTACGTCGCCATGGTAACTCAAAATGGCGGGTGGTCTTGGCCCATTGAAAAGCATTGAATATTTGACACCTCCTAACATGATGATGCTTTATCCGACATGGCCAAAATTTGTTGTGGAGCTTTCTCTCTACAGTAAGAACAGACTCTGTGAAGCAGAAGTTAGTGAGACCTTCCTAGAGCTACTTCCTGTTAGCAACATGCTAACCATTAGCCGCTAACATGGTTGTGTTCAGTATCACCGGGGGATTGTACTCTGTCAGTTTGGTCCAAATCCTGTACTGGGATGTGCTTCAAATAGGGAGAAAATCCGTTTTTTATAACGTTGCCATGGTAACTCAAAATGGCGGGTGGTACAAAAAAATACTTCATAGGATCAGCACACATGTTTTGTTATACATACTGTGGGGATTATAATATAAAACTCTAAGTGTCCCACACCGGGATTCGATCCCATGACCTCTTGCATGCAAAGCCTGCACTTTCCATCTGAGCTATACTGTAGCGCCATATATGGGCATGCAGTATTGGGACCATAAGGGGTTTGATCCCCCATTGAAAAGCATTGGATGTTTGACACCTCCTAACATGGAGATGCTTTATCCGACATGGCTAAAATTTGTTGTGGAGCTTTCTCTCTACAGTAAGAACAGACTCTGTGAAGCAGAACTTGGTGAGACCTTCCTAGAGCTACTTCCGGTTAGCAACATGCTAACAGTTAGCCGCTAACAGGGTTGTGTTCAGTATCACCAGGTGAGTGTACTCTGTCAGTTTGGTCCAAATCCTGTACTGGGAAGTGCCTCAAAAAGGGTGCCAATACTTAATGTCACCAAAGGTCACCAAAGGTCATGAGTCAGATTGGCCTCCTTTAGCAACTCAGCCTCACCACATGTGGGCCCAGAACTCAACATTTGACCAAAATGGTCAGTAGCGCCATTTCCCACATGTGGGTGGTGCTGTATTGGCCAATTATGTCGTGTCTGGGCATCATGCCAGATCCTGTTGGAAGCAAAGGCCCAATAGGAAAGCATGTGAAATCCAAAATGGGACAGAAAAGTGACACATGGCTGAAAGTCACTTGAAAATTTAAAAATGTTAAGAGGAAGTGACTGTGCGAATTTCAGATTCCTACATTAATCACAGCCGCTGCAGCGGGCGTCGAAAGTTGCCATTGTATCCCAATGGAGCTTCTCCCTCTGGCCCTCAGAGTTCCGTCGTCATGGAAACTCACTCACACCTGCAGCGGGCTTGAAAATTTAAAAATGTTAAGAGGAAGTGACTGTGCGAATTTCAGATTCCTACATTAATCACAGCCGCTGCAGCGGGCGTCGAAAGTTGCCATTGTATCCCAATGGAGCTTCTCCCTCTGGCCCTCAGAGTTCCGTCGTCATGGAAACTCACTCACACCTCTGCTGCAGGCCAGTCTACCGAAGTGCAGAGACTTTGCTCACAATAAGTCCCATTGGATTATAATGGAGAACTTTGCCCCGAACAACGCTCCATATCTCCTGATCCGTAAATGGTAGAGACGTAATTTTTTCTGCGTTTATTTCGTAACGGATAGGGGAAGAAGACAGGCTATCGGTTTTTGCTGGAAAAAGTTTAATAAAGGCGTGAAAAATTATGATATAAAGGTGATTTTTATGGATTTTTAGAAATCCTCTAAAAACGGTCCCGAACAAATCGCTGTAGCTGAAAAAGTATAAGAGATATCAAAATAATTATTTCACTATGAGTATCAGCAGGCTTTTGAGGACTATGGTGCCCATTTTCATGTTTGTACAAAAATCGGTGTAGGCACAGCGACGATGTAAAAAAGTGGATGATGTGGGAAAATGCAGCTGAAAAGCGTTTTCAGGAATTTGCACATTCGCTACTCCCGAACAAATTGTTCCTGCGGCAAAACCGTAACAGTTATCCAAACAATTCCTTTTTTATGAGTGCCAGAAGGGTCGGGACATTCATGTGTGAAAGTCTCATGCTTGTACATGAAACGGTTTAGGAGTAGCGACGATGCGAAAACATGTGACGTTTTGGATTTTCAGACGTCATTTTTCAAAAGCGCTCCATAGGAAATGAATGGGGAGGATTTCGGGTTTGTGTCGGTCTGAGGTGATTTGCGAAAAATCTATAAATGCTACACCAATGAGGGTTACATTTCCTGAATCCAGACAAAAATACCTACGTTTTGATGTATAATTTGTCTACGTAGAGTGAAAATTGAGCGAGTAGGCGGAAGTTGTTCGGAGTTTTGAAATCTTTGAAAACGCTAGAGTGGGCCACTCTAGCGGTTGGAGAATTCCGTCATTGACTTTCATTATAAACGATGATTTCGCTGATTTTTGGACATGAGCTTTGAGGAATAACTGTGAAGAGACGATAAAAGATATCCACATCCCGTTTTCACTTCTGAGTAGTTCACAGATATGTCTACAAACTGGAAGTTAAACGGTGTTCGTAGGTGAAAGCATGACGACACAGTACAGCGTTGAAAATGGTCATTTTAAGGCTTTTTTGAGGCTTTCTTTCTACCCGACTCCATTCATTCCTATGGGGTTTTTGGGGGGTGGTTTTTCGCTAATTGCGTTGCCATGGTAACTCGAAACCCCAATAAAAGTAATAGCACACATCTCGAGACCGAGCCGGACGTTTTGATGTATATATTGTGGGGGTGCACGCTACGGTTCGGGCCGCATTAATCGTGACGGAAGAAGAAGTAAAGAATATTAATAAAGAGACGCGTTTAGAGGTGAATAGTAGTAGGTGCCTCCATGCATTTGCATGGGAGGCAGTGCTGTGCTTCGCACAGCACTGCCTCCTCATTGCAAATGCTTGGCAGGCACCTAATAATAAAGAGTCCGTTTAGAGGTGAATAGTAGTAGGTGCCTCCATGCATTTGCATGGGAGGCAGTGCTGTGCTTCGCACAGCACTGCCTCCTCATTGCAAATGCCATGGCAGGCACCTAACTAGAAAATTTCTGAAGAAATTTAGCAAGGCGCCTGCCTCGTGGTGCGTACCGTACTGTTGAAAATACTAACGGGAAGTAACACTGCGAATTTCAGCTTCCTACGGTCTTCACAGCCCCCGCAACGGCCGTCCAAAGGTGCCATGTTAAGTCAATGGACCTCCTAGGAGCCTCTGGCTAGCAGCGTTGTCATGGAGACTCCCTCACAGCTGTAGCCCTCTGTCTTAATTATCATTACCTTTATCATGTGAGGTACTGAGGTGAATGTGTGATTTCAGTGTCTTTGGAGCATTTCTGCAGCATGTAACAGAGGCAAAGAGGGGTCAAAAATGGATGTTTGACACCTCATAAAATAGACATGCTTTATCTGACATGGCCCAAATTTGTTGTAGAGCCTTCTCTCTAAAGGAAGTACAGACTCTGTGAAGCAAAAGTTTGTGCGAGCTTCCTAGAGCTACTTCCGGTTAGCAACATGCTAAGCGTTAGCCGCTAACAAGGTTGTGTTCAGTATGACTGGGTGATGGTACTCTGTTAGTTTGGTCCATATCCTGTGCTGGGAAGTGCCTCAAAGAGGGAGAAAATATGTTGTTTATTACGTCGCCATGGTAACTCAAAATGGCGGGTGGTCTTGGCCCATTGAAAAGCATTGAATATGTGACACCTCCTAACATGGAGATGCTTTATCCGACATGGCCAAAATTTGTTGTGGAGCTTTCTCTCTACAGTAAGAACAGACTCTGTGAAGGAGAAGTTAGTGAGACCTTCCTAGAGCTACTTCCTGTTAGCAACATGCTAACCGTTAGCCGCTAACAAGGTTGTGTTCAGGATGACCAGGTGATGGTACTCTGTTAGTTTGGTCCATAACCTGTGCTGGGAAGTGCCTCAAAGAGAGAGAAAATACGTAGTTTATTACGTCGCCATGGTAACTCAAAATGGCGGGTGGTCTTGGCCCATTGAAAAGCATTGAATATGTGACACCTCCTAACATGGAGATGCTTTATCCGACATGGCCAAAATTTGTTGTGGAGCTTTCTCTCTACAGTAAGAACAGACTCTGTGAAGCAGAAGTTAGTGAGACCTTCCTAGAGCTACTTCCTGTTAGCAACATGCTAACCGTTAGCCGCTAACAAGGTTGTGTTCAGGATGACCAGGTGATGGTACTCTGTTAGTTTGGTCCATAACCTGTGCTGGGAAGTGCCTCAAAGAGGGAGAAAATACGTAGTTTATTACGTCGCCATGGTAACTCAAAATGGCGGGTGGTCTTGGCCCATTGAAAAGCATTGAATATGTGACACCTCCTAACATGGAGATGCTTTATCCGACATGGCCAAAATTTGTTGTGGAGCTTTCTCTCTATAGTAAGAACAGACTCTGTGAAGCAGAAGTTGGTGAGACCTTCCTAGAGCTACTTCCTGTTAGCAACATGCTAACCGTTAGCCGCTAACAAGGTTGTGTTCAGGATGACCAGGTGATGGTACTCTGTCAGTTTGGTCCAAATCCTGTACTGGGGTGTGCTTCAAATAGGGAGAAAATACGTTTTTTATAACGTTGCCATGGTAACTCAAAATGGCGGGTGGTACAAAAAAATACTTCATAGGATCAGCACACATGTTTTGTTATACATACTGTGGGGATTATAATATGAAACTCTAAGTGTCCCACATCGGGATTCAATCCTATGACCTCTTGCATGCAAAGCCTGCACTTTCCATCTGAGCTATACTGTAGCGCCATATATGGGCATGCAGTATTGGGACCATAAGGGGTTTGATCCCCCATTGAAAAGCATTGGATGTTTGACACCTCATAGCTTGGAGATGCTTTATGCGACGTAGCCCAAATTTCTTGTGGAGCTTTCTCTCTAGAGTAAGAACAGACTCTGTGAAGCGGAAGTTCGTGAGACCTTCCTAGAGCTACTTCCGGTTAGCAACATGCTAACAGTTAGCCGCTAACACGGTTGTGCTCAGTATCACCAGGTGAGTGTACTCTGTCAGTTTGGTCCAAATCCTGTACTGGGAAGTGCCTCAAACAGGGTGCCAATACTTAATGTGACCAAAGGTCACCAAAGGTCGTGAGTCAGATTGGCCTCCTTTAGCAACTCAGCCTCACCACATCTGGGCCCAGAACTCAACATTTGACCAAAATGGTCAGTAGCGCCATTTCCCACAGGTGGGTGGTGCTGTATTGGCCAATTGGGTCGTGTCTGGGCATCATGCCAGATCCTGTTAGAAGCAAAGGCCCAATAAGAAAGCATGTGAAATCCAAAATGGGACAGAAAAGTGACACATGGCTGAAAGTCACATGAAAATTTTAAAATGTTAAGAGGAAGTGACTGTGCGAATTTCAGATTCCTACATTAATCACAGCCGCTGCAGCGGGCGTCGAAAGTTGCCATTGTATCCCAATGGAGCTTCTCCCTCTGGCCCTCAGAGTTCCGTCGTCATGGAAACTCACTCACACCTCTGCTGCAGGCTTGAAATTTTAAAAATGTTAAGAGGAAGTGACTGTGCGAATTTCAGATTCCTACATTAATCACAGCCGCTGCAGCGGGCGTCAAAAGTTGCCATTGTATCCCAATGGAGCTTCTCCCTATGGCCCTCAGAGTTCCGTCGTCATGGAAACTCACTCACACCTCTGCTGCAGGCCAGTCTACCGAAGTGCAGAGACTTTGCTCACAATAAGTCCCATTGGATTATAATGGAGAACTTTGCCCCGAACAACGCTCCATATCTCCTGATCCGTAAATGGTAGAGACGTAATTTTTTCTGCGTTTATTTTGTAACGGATAGGGGAAGAAGACAGGCTATCGGTTTTTGCTGGAAAAAGTTTAATAAAGGCGTGAAAAATTATGATATAAAGGTGATTTTTATGGAATTTTAGAAATCCTCTAAAACCGATCCCGAACAAATCGCTGTAGCTGAAAAAGTATAAGAGATATCAAAATAATTCTTTCACTATGAGTATCAGCAGGCTTTTGAGGACTATGGTGCCCATTTTCATGTTTGGACAAAAATCGGTGTAGGCACAGCGACGATGTAAAAAAGTGGATGATGTGGGAAAATGCAGCTGAAAAGCGTTTTCAGGAATTTGCACATTCGCTACTCCCGAACAAATTGTTCCTGCGGCAAAACCGTAACAGTTATCCAAACAATTTCTTTTTTATGAGTGCCAGAAGGGTCGGGACATTCATGTTTGAAAATCTCATGCTTGTACATGAAACGGTTTAGGAGTGGCGACGATGCGAAAACATGTGATGTTTTGGATTTTCAGACGTCATTTTTCAAAACGGCTCCATAGGAAATGAATGGGGAGGATTTCGGGTTTGTGTCGCTCTGAGGTGATTTGCGAAAAATCTATAAAGGCTACACCAATGAGGTTTACATTTCCTGAATCCAGACAAAAATACCTACGTTTTGATGTATAATTTGTCTACGTAGAGTGAAAATTGAGCGAGTAGGCTGAAGTTGTTCGGAGTTTTGAAATCTTTGAAAACGCTAGAGTGGCCCACTCTAGCGGTTGGAGAATTCCGTCATTGACTTTCATTATAAACGATGATTTCGCTGATTTTCGGACATGAGATTTGAGGAGTAACTGTGAAGAGACGATAAAAGATATCCCCATCCCGTTTTCACTTCTGAGTGGTTCACAGATATGTCTACAAACTGGAAGTTAAACGGTGTTCATAGGTGAAAGCATGACGACACAGTACAGCGTTGAAAATGGTCATTTTGAGGCTTTTTTGAGGCTGTCTTTTTACCCGACTCCATTCATTCCTATGGGATTTTTGGGGGTGGTTTTTCGCTTATTGCGTTGCCATGGTAACTCGAAACCCCAATAGAAGTAATACCACACATCTCGAGACCGAGCCGGACGTTTTGATGTATATATTGTGGGGGTGCACGCTACGGTTCGGGCCGCATTAATCGTGAAGTAAGAAAAATAAAGAATAACTAGAAAATTTCTGAAGAAATTTAGCAAGGCGCCTGCCTCGTGGTGCGTACCGTACCGTATCAAATAGCAACAGGAAGTAACACTGCGAATTTCAGCTTCCTATGGTCATCACAGCCCCCGCAGTGGCAGTTGAAAGGTGCCATGTTAAGTCAATGCACCTCCTAGGAGCCTCTGGCTAGCAGCGTTGTCATGGGGACTCCCTCACAGCTATAGCCCTCTCTTTGTCTGTAAAGCCAGAACAAACCTGGCTAAGCAGAAGTTTGTATGAGCTTCCTAGAGCTACTTCCAGTTAGCAACATGCTAACCCTTAGCCGCTAACATGGTTGTGGTCAGTCTCACCGGGTGATGGTACTCTGTGAGTTTGGTCCAAATCCTGTACTGGAAAGTGCCTCAAATAGGGTGCCAATACTTAATGTCACCAAAGGTCATGGGTGAGATCGGCCTCCGCTAACAAGGTTGTGTTCAGTATCACCAGGTGATGGTACTCTGTGAGTTTGGTCCAAATCCTGTACTGGAAAGTGCCTCAAATAGGGTGCCAATACTTAATGTCACCAAAGGTCATGGGTCAGATCGGCCTCCGCTAACAAGGATGTGTTCAGTATCACCAGGTGAATGTACTCTGTGAGTTTGGTCCAAATCCTGTACTGGAAAGTGCGTCAAATAGGGTGCCAATACTTAATGTCACCAAAGGTCATGGGTCAGATCGGCGTCCGCTAACAAGGTTGTGTTCAGTATCACCAGGTGAATGTACTCTGTGAGTTTGGTCCAAATCCTGTACTGGAAAGTGCGTCAAATAGGGTGCCAATACTTAATGTCAAAAAGGGTCATGGGCCAGATCGGCCTCGCTAACAAGGTTGTGTTCAGTATCCCTGGGTGATGATACTCTGTGAGTTTGGTCCAAATCCTGTACTGGAAAGTGCGTCAAATAGGGTGCCAATACTTAATTTAACAAAGGGTCATGGGTCAGATCGGCCTCCGCTAAGAAGGTTGTGTTCAGTATCACCAGTTGATGGTACTCTGTGAGTTTGGTCCACATGCTGTACTGGAAAGTGCCTCAAATAGGGTGCCAATACTTAATGTCACCAAAGGTCATGGGTCAGATCGGCCTCCGCTAACAAGGTTGTGTTCAGTATCCCTGGGTGATGATACTCTGTGAGTTTGGTCCAAATCCTGTACTGGAAAGTGCCTCAAATAGGGTGCCAATACTTAATGTCACCAAAGGTCATGAGTCAGATCGGCCTCCTTTAGCAACTCAGCCTCACCCTATCTGGGCCCAGAACTCAACATTTGACCAAAGTTGTGTGTAGCGCCATTTCCCACAGGTGGGTGGTGCTGTATTGGCCAATTGCGTCGTCTCTGGGCCTCATGCCAGGTCCTCTTGGAAGCAAAGGCCCAATAGGAAAGCATGTGAAATCCAAAATGGGACAGAAAAGTGACACATGGCTGAAAGTCACTTGAAAATTTAAAAATGTTAAGAGGAAGTGACTGTGCGAATTTCAGATTCCTACATTAATCACAGCCGCTGCAGTGAGCGTCGAAAGTTGCCATTGTATCCCAATGGAGCTTCTCCCCCTGGCCCTCAGAGTTCCGTCGTCATGGAAACTCACTCACACCTGCAGCGGGCCAGTCTACCGAAGTGCAGAGACTTTGCTCACAATAAGTCCCATTGGATTATAATGGAGAACTTTGCCCCGAACAACGCTCCATATCTCCTGATCCGTAAATGGTAGAGACGTAATTTTTTCTGCGTTTATTTCGTAACGGATAGGGGAAGAAGACAGGCTATCGGTTTTTGCTGGAAAAAGTTTAATAAAGGCGTGAAAAATTATGATATAAAGGTGATTTTTATGGATTTTTTGAAATCCTCTAAAAAAGGTCCCGAACAAATCGCTGTAGCTGAAAAAATATAAGAGATATCAAAATAATTCTTTCACTATGAGTATCAGCAGGCTTTTGAGGACCATGGTGCTCATTTTCATGTTTGTACAAAAATCGGTGTAGGCACAGCGACGATGTAAAAAAGTGGATGATGTGGGAAAATGCAGCTGAAAAGCGTTTTCAGGAATTTGCACATTCGCTACTCCCGAACAAATTGTTCCTGCGGTAAAACCGTAACAGTTATCCAAACAATTCCTTTTTTCTGAGTGCCAGAAGGGTCGGGACATTCATGTGTGAAAGTCTCATGCTTGTACATGAAACGGTTTAGGAGTAGCGACGATGCGAAAACATGTGATGTTTTGGATTTTCAGACGTCATTTTTCAAAACCGCTCCATAGGAAATGAATGGGGAGGATTTCGGGTTTGTGTCGCTCTGAGGTGATTTGCGAAAAATCTATAAATGCTACACCAATGAGGGTTACATTTCCTGAATCCAGACAAAAATACCTACGTTTTGATGTATAATTTGTCTACGTAGAGTGAAAATTGAGCGAGTAGGCTGAAGTTGTTCGGAGTTTTGAAATCTTTGAAAACGCTAGAGTGGCCCACTCTAGCGGTTGGAGAATTCCGTCATTGACTTTCATTATAAACGATGATTTCGCTGATTTTCGGACATGAGCTTTGAGGAGCACTTGTGAGGAGACGATAACAGATATCCACATCCCGTTTTCACTTCTGAGTAGTTCACAGATATATCTACAAACTGGAAGTTAAACGGTGTTCGTAGGTGAAAGCATGACGATACAGTACAGCGTTGAAAAAGGTCATTTGGAGGCTTTTTTGAAGTTTTCTTTCGACCCGACTCCATTCATTCCTATGGGTTTTTTTGGGGGTGGTTTTTCGCTAATTGCGTTGCCATGGTAACTCGAAACCCCAACAGAAGTAATAGCACACATCTCGAGACCGAGCCGGACGTTTTGATGTATATATTGTGGGGGTGCACGCTACGGTTCGGGCCGCATTAATCGTGAAGGAAGAAAAATAAAGAATATTAATAATATTAACTAGAAAATTTCTGAAGAAATTTAGCAAGGTGCCTGCCTCGTGGTGCGTACCGTACTGTGTAACATAGCAACAGGAAGTAACACTGCAAATTTCAGGTTCCTACGGTGTTCACAGCCCCCGCAGTGGCCATTGAAAGGTACCATGTTAAGTCAATGGACCTCCTAGGAGCCTCTGGCTAGCAGCGTTGTCATGGAGACTCCCTCACATCTGTAGCCCTCTCTTTGTCTGTAAAGACAAATCAACCCTGGCTAAGCAGAAGTTGGTAGGACCTTCCTAAAGCTACGTCCGGTTAGCAAGATGCTAACCATTAGCTGCTAGCATGGTTGTGTTCAGTGTCATCGGGTGATGTTACTCTGTTAGTTTAGTCCAAATCCTGTACTGAGAAGTGCCTAAAAAGAGAAAAAATGCTAAAAGTCACCATAGGCAATTTTCCCATTCATTCCTATGGGAGTTTTTGGCTTCGGTTTCTGGGGTACTACGTTACCATGGTTACTACCAGTGACAACAGAAGTAATAGCACACCTCGTGAGACCCAGCCGCACGTTTTGATGTATAGATTGTGGGGGTGGACGCTTCTGTTCGGGCCGCATTAATTTCCGAAGGTTGAAGTAAGTGCATAGTATATTTAACACTAGAAAATTTCTGAAGAAATTTAGCAAGGCGCCTGCCTCGTGCTGCATACCGTACTGTGTAACATATCAACAGGAAGTAACACTGCAAATTTCAGGTTCCTACGGTGTTCACAGCCCCCGCAGTGGCCATTGAAAGGTACCATGTTAAGTCAATGGACCTCCTAGGAGCCTCTGGCTAGCAGCGTTGTCATGGAGACTCCCTCACAGCTGTAGCCCTCTCTTTGTCTGTAAAGGCAAATTTACCCTGGCAAAGCAGAAGTTGGTAGGACTTTCTTAAAGCTACTTCCGGTTAGCAACATGCTAACCGTTAGCTGCTAGGATGGTTGTGTTCAGTATCATCGGGTGATGTTACTCTGTTAGTTTAGTCCAAGTCCTGTACTGAGAAGTGCCTAAAAAGGGAGAAAATCCTAAAATTCAGCAAAGGTAATTTTCCCATTCATTCCTATGGGAGTTTTTGGCTTCAGTTTCTGGGGTACTACGTTACCATGGTTACTGCGAGTGACAACAGAAGTAATAGCACACCTCGTGAGATCCAGCCGCACGTTTTGATATATAGATTGTGGGGGTGGACGCTTCCGTTGGAGCCGCATTAATTTGCGAAGGTTGATGTAAGTGCATAGTATATTTAACACTAGAAAATTTCTGAAGAAATTTAGCAAGGTGCCTGCCTCGTGGTGCGTACCGTACTGTGTAACATAGCAACAGGAAGTAACACTGCAAATTTCAGGTTCCTACGGTGTTCACAGCCCCCGCAGTGGCCATTGAAAGGTACCATGTTAAGTCAATGGACCTCCTAGGAGCCTCTGGCTAGCAGCGTTGTCATGGAGACTCCCTCACATCTGTAGCCCTCTCTTTGTCTGTAAAGACAAATCAACCCTGGCTAAGCAGAAGTTGGTAGGACCTTCCTAAAGCTACGTCCGGTTAGCAAGATGCTAACCATTAGCTGCTAGCATGGTTGTGTTCAGTGTCATCGGGTGATGTTACTCTGTTAGTTTAGTCCAAATCCTGTACTGAGAAGTGCCTAAAAAGAGAAAAAATGCTAAAAGTCACCATAGGCAATTTTCCCATTCATTCCTATGGGAGTTTTTGGCTTCGGTTTCTGGGGTACTACGTTACCATGGTTACTACCAGTGACAACAGAAGTAATAGCACACCTCGTGAGACCCAGCCGCACGTTTTGATGTATAGATTGTGGGGGTGGACGCTTCTGTTCGGGCCGCATTAATTTCCGAAGGTTGAAGTAAGTGCATAGTATATTTAACACTAGAAAATTTCTGAAGAAATTTAGCAAGGCGCCTGCCTCGTGGTGCGTACCGTACCGTCAAAAATACTAACAGGAAGTAACACTGCGAATTTCAGCTTCCTACGGTCTTCACAGCCCCCGCAGCGGCCGTCGAAAGGTGCCATGTTAAGTCTATGGACCTCCTAGGAGCCTTTGGCTAGCAGGGTTGCCATGGAGACTCCCTCACAGCATTTTCCCTCTCTTTGTTTGTAAAGGCAGAACAACCCCGGCTAAGCAGATGTTGGTAGGACCTTCCTAGAGCTACTCCCGGTTAGCAACATGCTAACCATTAGCTGCTAACACGGTTGTGTTCATTATCACTGGCTGATGGTACTCTGTTAGTTTGGTCCTAATCCTGTACTGAGAAGTGCCTAAAAAGAGAGAAAATTGTAAAATTCACCAAAGGTCATTTTCCCATTAATTCCTATGGGAGTTTTTGGCTTCAGTTTCTGGGGTACTACGTTTCCATGGTTACTGCCAGTGACAACAGAAGTAATAGCACACCTCGTGAGACCCAGCTGCACGTTTTGATGTATAGATTGTGGGGGTGGACGCTTCAGTTCGGGCCGCATTAATTTGCGAAGGTGGAAGTAAGTGCATAGTATATTTAACACTAGAAAATTTCTGAAGAAATTTAGCAAGGCGCCTGCCTCGTGGTGCGTACCGTACCGTCAAAAATACTAACAGGAAGTAACACTGCGAATTTCAGCTTCCTACGGTCTTCACAGCCCCCGCAGCGGCCGTCGAAAGGTGCCATGTTAAGTCTATGGACCTCCTAGGAGCCTTTGGCTAGCAGGGTTGCCATGGAGACTCCCTCACAGCATTTTCCCTCTCTTTGTTTGTAAAGGCAGAACAACCCCGGCTAAGCAGATGTTGGTAGGACCTTCCTAGAGCTACTCCCGGTTAGCAACATGCTAACCATTAGCTGCTAACACGGTTGTGTTCATTATCACTGGCTGATGGTACTCTGTTAGTTTGGTCCTAATCCTGTACTGAGAAGTGCCTAAAAAGAGAGAAAATTGTAAAATTCACCAAAGGTCATTTTCCCATTAATTCCTATGGGAGTTTTTGGCTTCAGTTTCTGGGGTACTACGTTTCCATGGTTACTGCCAGTGACAACAGAAGTAATAGCACACCTCGTGAGACCCAGCTGCACGTTTTGATGTATAGATTGTGGGGGTGGACGCTTCAGTTCGGGCCGCATTAATTTGCGAAGGTGGAAGTAAGTGCATAGTATATTTAACACTAGAAAATTTCTGAAGAAATTTAACAAGGCGCCTGCCTCGTGGTGCGTACCGTACAGTTGAAAATACTAACGGGAAGTAACACTGCGAATTTCAGCTTCCTACGGTCTTCACAGCCCCCGCAACGGCCGTCCAAAGGTGCCATGTTAAGTCAATGGACCTCCTAGGAGCCTCTGGCTAGCAGCGTTGTCATGGAGACTCCCTCACAGCTGTAGCCCTCTGTCTTAATTATCATTACCTTTATCATGTAAGGTACTGAGGTGAATGTGTGATTTCAGTGTCTTTGGAGCATTTCTGCAGCATGTAGCAGAGGCAAAGAGGGGTCAAAAATGGATGTTTGACACCTCATAAAATAGACATGCTTTATCTGACATGGCCCAAATTTGTTGTAGAGCTTCCTCTCTAAAGGAAGTACAGACTCTGTGAAGCAAAAGTTTGTGCGAGCTTCCTAGAGCTACTTCCGGTTAGCAACATGCTAACCGTTAGCCGCTAACAAGGTTGTGTTCAGGATGACCAGGTGATGGTACTCTGTTAGTTTGGTCCATAACCTGTGCTGGGAAGTGCCTCAAAGAGGGAGAAAATACGTTGTTTATTACGTCGCCATGGTAACTCAAAATGGCGGGTGGTCTTGGCCCATTGAAAAGCATTGAATATTTGACACCTCCTAACATGGAGATGCTTTATCCGACATGGCCAAAATTTGTTGTGGAGCTTTCACTCTACAGTAAGAACAGACTCTGTGAAGCAGAAGTTGGTGAGACCTTCCTAGAGCTACTTCCTGTTAGCAACATGCTAACCGTTAGCCGCTAACATGGTTGTGTTCAGTATCACCGGGGGATTGTACTCTGTCAGTTTGGTCCAAATCCTGTACTGGGATGTGCTTCAAATAGGGAGAAAATACGTTTTTTATAACGTTGCCATGGTAACTCAAAATGGCGGGTGGTACAAAAAAATACTTCATAGGATCAGCACACATGTTTTGTTATACATACTGTGGGGATTATAATATAAAACTCTAAGTGTCCCACACCGGGATTCGATCCCATGACCTCTTGCATGCAAAGCCTGCACTTTCCATCCGAGCTATACTGTAGCGCCATATATGGGCACGCAGTATTGGGACTATAAGGGGTTTGATACCCCATTGAAAAGCATTGGATGTTTGACACCTCATAGCTTGGAGATGCTTTATGCGACGTAGCCCAAATTTCTTGTGGAGCTTTCTCTCTAGAGTAAGAACAGACTCTGTGAAGCAGAAGTTGGTGAGACCTTCCTAGAGCTACTTCCGGTTAGCAACATGCTAACAGTTAGCAGCTAACAAGGTTGTGTTCAGGATGACCAGGTGATGGTACTCTGTTAGTTTGGTCCATAACCTGTGCTGGGAAGTCCCTCAAAAAGGGAGAAAATACGTTGTTTATTACGTCGCCATGGTAACTCAAAATGGCGGGTGGTCTTGGCCCATTGAAAAGCATTGAATATTTGACACCTCCTAACATGGAGATGCTTTATCCGACATGGCCAAAATTTGTTGTGGAGCTTTCTCTCTACAGTAAGAACAGACTGTGTGAAGCAGAAGTTGGTGAGACCTTCCTAGAGCTACTTCCGGTTAGCAACATGCTAACAGTTAGCCGCTAACAGGGTTGTGTTCAGTATCACCAGGTGAGTGTACTCTGTCAGTTTGGTCCAAATCCTGTACTGGAAAGTGCCTCAAATAGGGTGCCAATACTTAATGTCACCAAAAGTCACCAAAGGTCATGAGTCAGATTGGCCTCCTTTAGCAACTCAGCCTCACCACATCTGGGCCCAGAACTCAACATTTGACCAAAATGGTCAGTAGCGCCATTTCCCACATGTGGGTGGTGCTGTATTGGCCAATTATGTCGTGTCTGGGCATCATGCCAGATCCTGTTAGAAGCAAAGGCCCAATAGGAAAGCATGTGAAATCCAAAATGGGACAGAAAAGTGACACATGGCTGAAAGTCACTTGAAAATTTAAAAATGTTAAGAGGAAGTGACTGTGCGAATTTCAGATTCCTACATTAATCACAGCCGCTGCAGCGGGCGTCGAAAGTTGCCATTGTATCCCAATGGAGCTTCTCCCTCTGGCCCTCAGAGTTCCGTCGTCATGGAAACTCACTCACACCTCTGCTGCAGGCTTGAAAATTTAAAAATGTTAAGAGGAAGTGACTGTGCGAATTTCAGATTCCTACATTAATCACAGCCGCTGCAGCGGGCGTCGAAAGTTGCCATTGTATCCCAATGGAGCTTCTCCCCCTGGCCCTCAGAGTTCTGTCGTCATGGAAACTCACTCACACCTGCAGCGGGCCAGTCTACCGAAGTGCAGAGACTTTGCTCACAATAAGTCCCATTGGATTATAATGGAGAACTTTGCCCCGAACAACGCTCCATATCTCCTGATCCGTAAATGGTAGAGACGTAATTTTTTCTGCGTTTATTTCGTAACGGATAGGGGAAGAAGACAGGCTATCGGTTTTTGCTGGAAAAAGTTTAATAAAGGCGTGAAAAATTATGATATAAAGGTGATTTTTATGGATTTTTTGAAATCCTCTAAAAAAGGTCCCGAACAAATCGCTGTAGCTGAAAAAGTATAAGAGATATCAAAATAATTCTTTCACTATGAGTATCAGCAGGCTTTTGAGGACCATGGTGCTCATTTTCATGTTTGTACAAAAATCGGTGTAGGCACAGCGACGATGTAAAAAAGTGGATGATGTGGGAAAATGCAGCTGAAAAGCGTTTTCAGGAATTTGCACATTCGCTACTCCCGAACAAATTGTTCCTGCGGTAAAACCGTAACAGTTATCCAAACAATTCCTTTTTTATGAGTGCCAGAAGGGTCGGGACATTCATGTGTGAAAGTCTCATGCTTGTACATGAAACGGTTTAGGAGTAGCGACGATGCGAAAACATGTGATGTTTTGGATTTTCAGACGTCATTTTTCAAAACCTCTCCATAGGAAATGAATGGGGAGGATTTCGGGTTTGTGTCGGTCTGAGGTGATTTGCGAAAAATCTATAAATGCTACACCAATGAGGGTTACATTTCCTGAATCCAGACAAAAATACCTACGTTTTGATGTATAATTTGTCTACATAGAGTGAAAATTGAGCGAGTAGGCGGAAGTTGTTCGGAGTTTTGAAATCTTTGAAAACGCTAGAGTGGCCCACTCTAGCGGTTGGAGAATTCCGTCATTGACTTTCATTATAAACGATGATTTTGCTGATTTTCGGACATGAAGCTTTGAGGAGTAACTGTGAAGAGACGATAAAAGATATCCACATCCCGTTTTCACTTCTGAGTAGTTCACAGATATGTCTACAAACTGGAAGTTAAACGGTGTTCGTAGGTGAAAGCATGACGATACAGTACAGCTTTGAAAATGGCAATTTGGAGGCTTTTTTGGGGCTTTTTTTCTCCCCGACTCCATTGATTACTATGGGTTTTTTCGGGGGTGGTTTTTCGCTAATTGCGTTGCCATGGTAACTCGAAACCCCGATAAAAGTAATAGCACACTATTCCCGACCGAGCCGGACGTTTTGATGTATATATTGTGGGGGTGCACGCTACGGTTCGGGCCGCATTAATCGTCAAACAATTAAGAATATTAATAATAATAAATAAACCGTTTAGAGGTGAATAGTAGTAGGTGCCTCCATGCATTTGCATGGGAGGCAGTGCTGTGCTTCGCACAGCACTGCCTCCTCATTGCAAATGCTTGGCAGGCACCTAACTAGAAAATTTCTGAAGAAATTTAACAAGGCGCCTGCCTCGTGGTGCGTACCGTACAGTTGAAAATACTAACGGGAAGTAACACTGCGAATTTCAGCTTCCTACGGTCTTCACAGCCCCCGCAACGGCCGTCCAAAGGTGCCATGTTAAGTCAATGGACCTCCTAGGAGCCTCTGGCTAGCAGCGTTGTCATGGAGACTCCCTCACAGCTGTAGCCCTCTGTCTTAATTATCATTACCTTTATCATGTAAGGTACTGAGGTGAATGTGTGATTTCAGTGTCTTTGGAGCATTTCTGCAGCATGTAGCAGAGGCAAAGAGGGGTCAAAAATGGATGTTTGACACCTCATAAAATAGACATGCTTTATCTGACATGGCCCAAATTTGTTGTAGAGCTTCCTCTCTAAAGGAAGTACAGACTCTGTGAAGCAAAAGTTTGTGCGAGCTTCCTAGAGCTACTTCCGGTTAGCAACATGCTAACCGTTAGCCGCTAACAAGGTTGTGTTCAGGATGACCAGGTGATGGTACTCTGTTAGTTTGGTCCATAACCTGTGCTGGGAAGTGCCTCAAAGAGGGAGAAAATACGTTGTTTATTACGTCGCCATGGTAACTCAAAATGGCGGGTGGTCTTGGCCCATTGAAAAGCATTGAATATTTGACACCTCCTAACATGGAGATGCTTTATCCGACATGGCCAAAATTTGTTGTGGAGCTTTCACTCTACAGTAAGAACAGACTCTGTGAAGCAGAAGTTGGTGAGACCTTCCTAGAGCTACTTCCTGTTAGCAACATGCTAACCGTTAGCCGCTAACATGGTTGTGTTCAGTATCACCGGGGGATTGTACTCTGTCAGTTTGGTCCAAATCCTGTACTGGGATGTGCTTCAAATAGGGAGAAAATACGTTTTTTATAACGTTGCCATGGTAACTCAAAATGGCGGGTGGTACAAAAAAATACTTCATAGGATCAGCACACATGTTTTGTTATACATACTGTGGGGATTATAATATAAAACTCTAAGTGTCCCACACCGGGATTCGATCCCATGACCTCTTGCATGCAAAGCCTGCACTTTCCATCCGAGCTATACTGTAGCGCCATATATGGGCACGCAGTATTGGGACTATAAGGGGTTTGATACCCCATTGAAAAGCATTGGATGTTTGACACCTCATAGCTTGGAGATGCTTTATGCGACGTAGCCCAAATTTCTTGTGGAGCTTTCTCTCTAGAGTAAGAACAGACTCTGTGAAGCAGAAGTTGGTGAGACCTTCCTAGAGCTACTTCCGGTTAGCAACATGCTAACAGTTAGCAGCTAACAAGGTTGTGTTCAGGATGACCAGGTGATGGTACTCTGTTAGTTTGGTCCATAACCTGTGCTGGGAAGTCCCTCAAAAAGGGAGAAAATACGTTGTTTATTACGTCGCCATGGTAACTCAAAATGGCGGGTGGTCTTGGCCCATTGAAAAGCATTGAATATTTGACACCTCCTAACATGGAGATGCTTTATCCGACATGGCCAAAATTTGTTGTGGAGCTTTCTCTCTACAGTAAGAACAGACTGTGTGAAGCAGAAGTTGGTGAGACCTTCCTAGAGCTACTTCCGGTTAGCAACATGCTAACAGTTAGCCGCTAACAGGGTTGTGTTCAGTATCACCAGGTGAGTGTACTCTGTCAGTTTGGTCCAAATCCTGTACTGGAAAGTGCCTCAAATAGGGTGCCAATACTTAATGTCACCAAAAGTCACCAAAGGTCATGAGTCAGATTGGCCTCCTTTAGCAACTCAGCCTCACCACATCTGGGCCCAGAACTCAACATTTGACCAAAATGGTCAGTAGCGCCATTTCCCACATGTGGGTGGTGCTGTATTGGCCAATTATGTCGTGTCTGGGCATCATGCCAGATCCTGTTAGAAGCAAAGGCCCAATAGGAAAGCATGTGAAATCCAAAATGGGACAGAAAAGTGACACATGGCTGAAAGTCACTTGAAAATTTAAAAATGTTAAGAGGAAGTGACTGTGCGAATTTCAGATTCCTACATTAATCACAGCCGCTGCAGCGGGCGTCGAAAGTTGCCATTGTATCCCAATGGAGCTTCTCCCTCTGGCCCTCAGAGTTCCGTCGTCATGGAAACTCACTCACACCTCTGCTGCAGGCTTGAAAATTTAAAAATGTTAAGAGGAAGTGACTGTGCGAATTTCAGATTCCTACATTAATCACAGCCGCTGCAGCGGGCGTCGAAAGTTGCCATTGTATCCCAATGGAGCTTCTCCCCCTGGCCCTCAGAGTTCTGTCGTCATGGAAACTCACTCACACCTGCAGCGGGCCAGTCTACCGAAGTGCAGAGACTTTGCTCACAATAAGTCCCATTGGATTATAATGGAGAACTTTGCCCCGAACAACGCTCCATATCTCCTGATCCGTAAATGGTAGAGACGTAATTTTTTCTGCGTTTATTTCGTAACGGATAGGGGAAGAAGACAGGCTATCGGTTTTTGCTGGAAAAAGTTTAATAAAGGCGTGAAAAATTATGATATAAAGGTGATTTTTATGGATTTTTTGAAATCCTCTAAAAAAGGTCCCGAACAAATCGCTGTAGCTGAAAAAGTATAAGAGATATCAAAATAATTCTTTCACTATGAGTATCAGCAGGCTTTTGAGGACCATGGTGCTCATTTTCATGTTTGTACAAAAATCGGTGTAGGCACAGCGACGATGTAAAAAAGTGGATGATGTGGGAAAATGCAGCTGAAAAGCGTTTTCAGGAATTTGCACATTCGCTACTCCCGAACAAATTGTTCCTGCGGTAAAACCGTAACAGTTATCCAAACAATTCCTTTTTTATGAGTGCCAGAAGGGTCGGGACATTCATGTGTGAAAGTCTCATGCTTGTACATGAAACGGTTTAGGAGTAGCGACGATGCGAAAACATGTGATGTTTTGGATTTTCAGACGTCATTTTTCAAAACCTCTCCATAGGAAATGAATGGGGAGGATTTCGGGTTTGTGTCGGTCTGAGGTGATTTGCGAAAAATCTATAAATGCTACACCAATGAGGGTTACATTTCCTGAATCCAGACAAAAATACCTACGTTTTGATGTATAATTTGTCTACATAGAGTGAAAATTGAGCGAGTAGGCGGAAGTTGTTCGGAGTTTTGAAATCTTTGAAAACGCTAGAGTGGCCCACTCTAGCGGTTGGAGAATTCCGTCATTGACTTTCATTATAAACGATGATTTTGCTGATTTTCGGACATGAAGCTTTGAGGAGTAACTGTGAAGAGACGATAAAAGATATCCACATCCCGTTTTCACTTCTGAGTAGTTCACAGATATGTCTACAAACTGGAAGTTAAACGGTGTTCGTAGGTGAAAGCATGACGATACAGTACAGCTTTGAAAATGGCAATTTGGAGGCTTTTTTGGGGCTTTTTTTCTCCCCGACTCCATTGATTACTATGGGTTTTTTCGGGGGTGGTTTTTCGCTAATTGCGTTGCCATGGTAACTCGAAACCCCGATAAAAGTAATAGCACACTATTCCCGACCGAGCCGGACGTTTTGATGTATATATTGTGGGGGTGCACGCTACGGTTCGGGCCGCATTAATCGTCAAACAATTAAGAATATTAATAATAATAAACTAGAAAATTTCTGAAGAAATTTAGCAAGGCGCCTGCCTCGTGGTGCGTACCGTACCGTGTAAAATAGCAACAGGAAGTAACACCGCAAATTTCAGGTTCCTACGGTGTTCACAGCCCCCGCAGCGGCCGTCCAAAGGTGCCATGTTAAGTCAATGGACCTCCTAGGAGCCTCTGGCTAGCAGCGTTGTCATGGAGACTCCCTCACAGCTGTAGCCCTCTCTTTGTCTGTAAAGCTAGAACAACCCTGGCTAAGCAGAAGTTGGTAGGACCTTCCTAGAGCTACTTCCGGTTAGCAACATGCTAACCATTAGCCGCTAACATGGTTGTGGTCAGTCTCACCGGGTGATGGTACTCTGTTAGTTTGGTTGAAATCCTATGCTGAGAAGTGCCTAAAAAGAGAGAAAATCCTGAAATTCACCAAAGGTAATTTTCCCATTCATTCCTATGGGAGTTTTTGGCTTCAGTTTCTGGGGTACTACGTTACCACAGTTACTGCCAGTGACAACAGAAGTAATAGCACACCTCGTGAGACCCAGCCGCACGTTTTGATGTATAGATTGTGGGGGTGGACGCTTCCGTTCGGGCCGCATTAATTTGCGAAGGTTGAAGTAAGTGCATAGTATATTTAACACTAGAAAATTTCTGAAGAAATTTAGCAAGGCGCCTGCCTCGTGGTGCGTACCGTACCGTCAAAAATACTAACGGGAAGTAACACCGCGAATTTCAGCTTCCTACGGTCTTCACAGCCCCCGCAGCGGCCGTCAAAAGGTGCCATGTTAAGTCAATGGACCTCCTAGGAGCCTCTGGCTAGCAGCGTTGTCATGGAGACTCCCTCACAGCTGTAGCCCTCTGTCTTAATTATCATTACCTTTATCATGTGATGTACTGAGGTGAATGTGTGATTTCAGTGTCTTTGGAGCATTTCTGCAGCATGTAACAGAGGCAAAGAGGGGTCAAAAATGGATGTTTGACACCTCATAAAATAGACATGCTTTATCTGACATGGCCCAAATTTGTTGTGGCGCTTTCTCTCTACAGTAAGAACAGACTCTGTGAAGCAGAAGTTAGTGAGACCTTCCTAGAGCTACTTCCTGTTAGCAACATGCTAACCGTTAGCCGCTAACAAGGTTGTGTTCAGGATGACCAGGTGATGGTACTCTGTTAGTTTGGTCCATACCCTGTGCTGGGAAGTGCCTCAAAGAGGGAGAAAATACGTAGTTTATTACGTCGCCATGGTAACTCAAAATGGCGGGTGGTCTTGGCCCATTGAAAAGCATTGAATATTTGACACCTTCTAACATGGAGATGCTTTATCCGACATGGCCAAAATTTGTTGTGGAGCTTTCTCTCTACAGTAAGAACAGACTCTGTGAGGCAGAAGTTGGTGAGACCTTCCTAGAGCTACTTCCTGTTAGCAACATGCTAACCGTTAGCCGCTAACATGGTTGTGTTCAGTATCACCGGGGGATTGTACTCTGTCAGTTTGGTCCAAATCCTGTACTGGGATGTGCTTCAAATAGGGAGAAAATACGTTTCTTATTACGTTGCCATGGTAACTCAAAATGGCGGGTGGTACAAAAAAATACTGCATAGGATCAGCACACATGTTTTGTTATACATATTGTGGGGATTATAACATAAAACTCTAAGTGTCCCACACCGGGATTCGATCCCATGACCTCTTGCATGCAAAGCCTGCACTTTCCATCTGAGCTATACTGTAGCGCCATATATGGGCATGCAGTATTGGGACTATAAGGGGTTTGATCCCCCATTGAAAAGCATTGGATGTTTGACACCTCATAGCTTGGAGATGCTTTATGCGACGTAGCCCAAATTTCTTGTGGAGCTTTCTCTCTAGAGTAAGAACAGACTCTGTGAAGCAGAAGTTGGTGAGACCTTCCTAGAGCTACTTCCGGTTAGCAACATGCTAACAGTTAGCCGCTAACAGGTTTGTGTTCAGTATCACCAGGTGAGTGTACTCTGTCAGTTTGGTCCAAATCCTGTACTGGGAAGTGCCTCAAAAAGGGTGCCAATACTTAATGTCACCAAAGGTCACCAAAGGTCATGAGTCAGATTGGCCTCCTTTAGCAACTCAGCCTCACCACATCTGGGCCCAGAACTCAACATTTGACCAAAATGGTCAGTAGCGCCATTTCCCACATGTGGGTGGTGCTGTATTGGCCAATTATGTCGTGTCTGGGCATCATGCCAGATCCTGTTAGAAGCAAAGGCCCAATAGGAAAGCATGTGAAATCCAAAATGGGACAGAAAAGTGACACATGGCTGAAAGTCACTTGAAAATTTAAAAATGTTAAGAGGAAGTGACTGTGCGAATTTCAGATTCCTACATTAATCACAGCCGCTGCAGCGGGCGTCGAAAGTTGCCATTGTATCCCAATGGAGCTTCTCCCCCTGGCCCTCAGAGTTCCGTCGTCATGGAAACTCACTCACACCTCTGCTGCAGGCCAGTCTCCCGAAGTGCAGAGACTTTGCTCAGAATAAGTCCCATTGGGTTATAATGGAGAACTTTGCCCCGAACAACGCTCCATATCTCCTGATCCGTAAATGGTAGAGACGTAATTTCTTCTGCGTTTATTTCGTAACGGATAGGGGAAGAAGACAGGCTATCGGTTGTTGCTGGAAAAAGTTTAATAAAGGCGTGAAAAATTATGATATAAAGGTGATTTTTATGGATTTTTAGAAATCCTCTAAAAACGGTCCCGAACAAATCGCTGTAGCTGAAAAAGTATAAGAGATATCAAAATAATTCTTTCACTATGAGTATCAGCAGGCTTTTGAGGACTATGGTATTCATTTTCATGTTTGTACAAAAAACGGTGTAGGCACAGCGACGATGTAAAAAAGTGGATGATATGGGAAAATGCAGCTGAAAAGCGTTTTCAGGAATTTGCACATTCGCTACTCCCGAACAAATTGTTCCTGCGGCAAAACCGTAACAGTTATCCCAACAATTTCTTTTTTATGAGTGCCAGAAGTGTCGGGAAATGCATGTGTGAAAATCTCATGCTTGTACATGAAACGGTTTAGGAGTAGCGACGATGCGAAAACACGTGATGTTTTGGATTTTCAGACGTCATTTTTCAAAACCGCTCCATAGGAAATGAATGGGGGAGGTTTCGGGTTTGTGTCGGTCTGAGGTGATTTGCGAAAAATCTATAAATGCTACACCAATGAGGGTTACATTTCCTGAATCCAGACAAAAATACCTACGTTTTGATGTATAATTTGTCTACGTAGAGTGAAAATTGAGCGAGTAGGCGGAAGTTGTTCGGAGTTTTGAAATCTTTGAAAACGCTAGAGTGGGCCACTCTAGCGGTTGGAGAATTCCGTCATTGACTTTCATTATAAACGATGATTTTGCTGATTTTCGGACATGAGCTTTGAGGAGTAACTGTGAAGAGACGATAAAAGATATCCACATCCCGTTTTCACTTCTGAGTAGTTCACAGATACAGTTGTGTTCGAAATAATAGCAGTGCCTCAACAGCAGCAAGAAAATCACTGGTGTTATTAACATTTCAAACTCTATACCCCAGATAAGTTTCTGGGGGGTAAAATAAAGGTATAGAAAACCAACAAACCCAACAGGACAGCCATGCATACTGTGGATTCTGTGAAATTGAATGATTAACTGAAAAGGGTGTGTTCAAAAAAATAGCAGTGGTGAGTTCAATTAGAGAGGGCATCAATTAGGGAGGGTATTCTGGGAAAAAAGGGTGTTAACAGGTGATCCGTATTTAAGGATCAAGACAACTGGCATGCTGGCTGTGCATTTGTCCTGAAAAAACAAGGAAAATGGGTCGTTCAAAACACTGTTCTGAAGATGAGCGTTTCCTAATAAAAAAATTGATTAAAGAAGGGAAAACATACAAAGAGGTGCAGAAAATCATTGGCTGTTCAGCTAAAATGATCTCAAATGCCCTGAAATGGGAGCAAAAAACTGAAAAACGAGGAAGAAAAAGAAAGACAACCCCTCGAATGGACAGAAGAATAGCCAAACTGGCGAAGACTCAGCCAATGATGGGATCCAAGAGGATCAAGCAAGACCTTCAGTTGACAGTGAGTACTGTGACAATCAGAAGACGTCTTACTGAGGTTAACCTTCCAGCAAGAAGCCCCCGCAAAGTCCCACTGCTGAGAAAAAGACATGTGCAGAAGCGTTTACAATTTGCCAAAGAGCACATTGACTGGCCTGAAAAGAAATGGCATAATATCTTGTGGACAGATGAAAGCAAGATTGTTCTTTTTGGGTCTAAGGGTCACAGGCAGTATGTCAGACGCCCTGCAAACACAGAATTCAAGCCACAGTACTCACTGAAGACCATTAAGCATGGTGGTGCAAGCATCATGATATGGGGATGTTTTTCATACTATGGTGTTGGTCCGATTCACCGCATACAAGGGATCATGGATCAGTTCCAGTACATCAGGATCCTGGAAGAGGTCATGCTGCCATATGCTGAGGAGGAAATGCCTTTGAGGTGGACCTTTCAACAGGATAATGACCCCAAACACACCAGCAAGCGAGCAAAAGCATGGTTCCAGATGAACAAGATTCAACTGATGGAGTGGCCAGCACAATCCCCGGACCTTAATCCCATTGAAAACTTGTGGGCTGACATAAAAAGTGCAGTGCATGAGGCAAAACCAAGAAACGCTGAGGAATTGTGGAATACAGTGCAATTATCCTGGGCTGCAATACCTGTGGAACGATGCCAGAAGTTGGTTGACTCCATGCACCACAGATGTGAAGCAGTCATCAGAAACCGTGGTTTTGCAACAAAATATTAGTTTAGGATACTCAGCTAGGTTCACTTATCAAGAATTTCTTTGTTTGTACAGTACATTTTTGAGTTTCCAAGGAAAGATGGCAACACTGCTATTCTTTTGAACATGCCATTTCTTACTTTATTTGAAATATTATTATTATTATTTAAGTTTTGATGACTTTGCGCAATTGTTTTGCTTTGGAATAGAATGTACTGTGTCCCCAATGTATCTGTGTTCATTAAAGTACAATTTCTTTGAAGAATTTTGACATTTACTCATTTTTCTAAAGGCACTGCTATTATTTCGAACACAACTGTATGTCTACAAACTGGAAGTTAAACGGTGTTCGTAGGTGAAAGCATGACGATACAGTACAGCGTTGAAAATGGCAATTTGGAGGCTTTTTTGGGGCTTTTTTTCTCCCCGACTCCATTGATTACTATGGGTTTTTTCGGGGGTGGTTTTTCGCTAATTGCGTTGCCATGGTAACTCGAAACCCCGATAAAAGTAATAGCACACTATTCCCGACCGAGCCGGACGTTTTGATGTATATATTGTGGGGGTGCACGCTACGGTTCGGGCCGCATTAATCGTCAAACAATTAAGAATATTAATAATAATAAATAAACCGTTTAGAGGTGAATAGTAGTAGGTGCCTCCATGCATTTGCATGGGAGGCAGTGCTGTGCTTCGCACAGCACTGCCTCCTCATTGCAAATGCTTGGCAGGCACCTAATAAACCGTTTAGAGGTGAATAGTAGTAGGTGCCTCCATGCATTTGCATGGGAGGCAGTGCTGTGCTTCGCACAGCACTGCCTCCTCATTGCAAATGCTTGGCAGGCACCTAATAATAAAGAAGTCCGTTTAGAGGTGAATAGTAGTAGGTGCCTCCATGCATTTGCATGGGAGGCAGTGCTGTGCTTCGCACAGCACTGCCTCCTCATTGCAAATGCTTGGCAGGCACCTAATAAATAAGCCGTTTAGAGGTGAATAGTAGTAGGTGCCTCCATGCATTTGCATGGGAGGCAGTGCTGTGCTTCGCACAGCACTGCCTCCTCATTGCAAATGCTTGGCAGGCACCTAATAATAATAATAATAATAATAAAGAAAAACAGGAAAACAATAAGTGAGAATGCTGTATAGCATTCTCACTGATAATAATAATAAAGAAAAACAGGAAAACAATAAGTGAGAATGCTGTATAGCATTCTCACTGATAATAAAGAAAAACAGGAAAACAATAAGTGAGAATGCTGTATAGCATTCTCACTGATAATAATAATAAAGAAAAACAGGAAAACAATAAGTGAGAATGCTGTATAGCATTCTCACTGATAAAGAAAAACAGGAAAACAATAAGTGAGAATGCTGTATAGCATTCTCACTGATAATAATAATAATAACTAGAAAAAGCTGTTCCTACGCAACAGCGAGTGAGAATGCTAATCTGCAAAATGATTTGAGGAGAAGATGCAGAAGATCCATGCCGAAGAAAACAAATAGCTGAAAAACATTGAAGAATTTAAAAAAATTGAAAAATTTGAACAATTTGAAGTAATTTGTAGTAGTAGTTGTATCAGTAGTAGTAGTATTAGTTTTTAAAGAATTTGAAGGAATTTGAAGGTATTTGTAGTAGTAGTAGTAGTATCAGTAGTACTAGTAGTAGTAGTATCAGTAGTAGTAGTAGTAGTAGTAGTAGTAGTAGTATCAGTAGTATCAGTAGTAGTAGTATTAGTTTTTAAAGAATTTGAAGGAATTTGAAGGTATTTGAAGAATTTGAAGGAATTTGTAGTAGTAGTAGTAGTAGTAGTAGTAGTATCAGTAGTAGTAGTAGTAGTAGTTGTATTATTAGTAGTAATAGTAGTAGTATCAGTAGTAGTAGTAGTAATATCACTAGTAGTAGTAGTAGTATCAGTTTTTAAAGAATTTGAAGGAATTTGAAGGAACTTGTAGTAGTAGTAGTAGTAGTAGTAGTATCAGTAGTACTAGTAGTAGTAGTAGTTGTAATAGTAGTAGTAATAGTAGTAGTATCAGTAGTAGTAGTAGTAGTATCAGTAGTAGTAGTAGTATCAGTTTTTAAAGAATTTGAAAGAATTTGTAGTAGAAGTAGTATCAGTAGTACTAGTAGTAGTAGTTGTATTAGTAGTAGTAATAGTAGTAGTAGCAGTAGTAGTTGTTGTAGTA
The DNA here is from genome assembly GCA_037039145.1 of Fundulus diaphanus. Classification (NCBI taxonomy): domain Eukaryota; kingdom Metazoa; phylum Chordata; class Actinopteri; order Cyprinodontiformes; family Fundulidae; genus Fundulus; species Fundulus diaphanus. Next base: position 1,719,920 of record CM073136.1, read on the forward strand.
GCAGTAGCAGCAGTAGTATCATTAGTAGTATCATTAGTAGTAGTAGTAGTATCAGTAGTAGTAGTAGTAGTAGTATCAGTAGTAGTAGTATTATCAGTAGTATCAGTAGTAGTAGTAGAAGTATCAGTAGTAGTAGGAGTAGTATCAGTAGTAGTAGTAGTATCAGTTTTTAAAGAATTTGAAGGAATTTGAAGGAATTTGTAGTAGTAGTAGTAGTAGTATCAGTAGTACTAGTAGTAGTAGTAGTAGTAGTAGTAATAGTAGTAGTATCAGTAGTAGTTGTTGTAGTATCAGCAGTAGCATCAGTAGTAGAAGCAGTAGTGGCATTAGTAGTAGTAGTAGTGGTAGTAGTATCAGTAGTAGTAGTAGTAGAATCAGTAGTAGTAGTAGTAGTATCAGTAGTAGTAGTAGTAGTAGTAGTAAGAGTAGTATCTGTTGTAGTAGTAGTATTAATATCAGTTGTATCAGAAGAATTAGAAGGAATTTGAAAAATTTGAAGAATTTGTGAAAAATTTGAAGAATTTGAAGTATTTGAAAAATTTGAAAAAAATTGAAAAATTTGAAGAATTTGAAGTATTTGAAAAATTTGAAAAATTTGAAAAAAATTGAAAAATTTGAAAACATTTGAAAAATCTGAAAGATTTGAACCATTTGAACCATTTGAACAATTTGAATAATAAGAATGATTACAAGAATTTGAAGGAATTTGAAGGAATATGAAAAATTTGAAGAATTTGAAGGATTTTGCATTGATTTCAATGGGAGCAACCAAAAACGCACAAAAAGTGAAATATTTTAAAAAGTATAAAAGTTAGCATAACCATGAGATATAGCAGGCATGCCGGGAACGAGCCGAACGTTTTGACACCAAAATTGTTGAAATTGGTTGAAGTATGCGGGAGTAGTTAGACGCCGACGGAATAATAATAATAATAATAAAGAAAAACAGGAAAACAATAAGTGAGAATGCTGTATAGCATTCTCACTGATAATAAAGAAAAACAGGAAAACAATAAGTGAGAATGCTGTATAGCATTCTCACTGATAAAGAAAAACAGGAAAACAATAAGTGAGAATGCTGTATAGCATTCTCACTGATAATAAAGAAAAACAGGAAAACAATAAGTGAGAATGCTGTATAGCATTCTCACTGATTAGAATACATTTTCAGCAGAAGTACGGACTCTCCCGCTGGGGGGGAGGAGGGGCAGAGTGATTTTCACCTGGAGAACAGGTGACCGGCTGAGCAGTTTGCAGCTGGTCCATTAAAGTCCTCTTGTCTTGGGTTTGTGCAAGAGGCTGTCCACTTCTGTTGTGGATGAAAGCGACAGGGATGCTTAAGTCCTTGACTGTTGCGAAGACGTTTGCAGCTTTGATAAGTGGGGACCCCGACCATTGTACCAAAAAGGCGACCATCGGATGTGAGGCCTTTCATTTAGTTGGTCGATCGTGCTAAGGACGAGTAGAAAATAATAATAAAAACACAAAAAAAGAATAAAATACATAAAAAGTAATAAAAAAAAGTCTGGAAGCAGAAGAGTCCGTGTAATGGGTCAAAGGCAGAGTTCTCGGGGTCCAGCCTTGCCCCAGGGTGAGACGTTCGATTTCATGCTGAAAAAGTATGGGCCCGAAAGCATGACATGCATAAATGATTGGATTAAACATGCAGATTTCCCACAAGGGGGGTCATTTAATATGGCAGTGCTAAAAAGGATTGAAGACAAAATAAAAGAACAAGAAAATAAATTAGAAACAAAAAAGACAGTCAAACAAAAAGAACTATTGGGAATACGGAGACAACGGGCGTGCCTTGAATGTTGGAAAGATGAAGCTGAGAGACGGCAAAGAAAACAAAATAGTAAATGGTTGGCTGGGAGACTGGACGTGACAGGAAGCGTGTGTGGTCGTGAAGACAATTGCTCTGTCCCCTCCGCTTCTGTCCCTAATGTCCAGACTGACTCTGGCGTTTCTGCAACACACACACACACACACACACTAGAGAGAAAACACCTCCTCCATACAAAGCTTCTGAAAAACAGGATTTGTCTAATAACCCTCCTTTCTCTTCTACTTCCATGTATCCTGATCTGAGCGCCCTCACAAGCGTGATGGACCACAACCTCGACTCGTACGCCTTTGGCCCGGGGCAACCACAAGCCAACCCCACAACCCCAGCATGTGAGCAGCAGCAGCCACCCAGACGACACATCTTCTGAGGCGGGGGGATCTGCATCAGCATCGGCCCCCACGCAGCGGGCAGCCTCAAAGACTGAGGCCGATACACCAAGAGGGGCTACTGGGTCAGGTCGCTCCTACGAACTGAGACCAGACATCAAACCTCCTGACCGCTACACGGACATCAGTGCCCCGATGGTTGAAGTTATGGGCCCGAATGGACGAGACCTGGTTTTCAGGGCCTGGACACCACAGGACATTGAAGAGAACGCTAAGTCTCTCCCTGATCCCACCCTCTGTGGTGAGAAGTTTGCCACTGCTTTCACTGACTTCTGCAAGGAACTGCGTCCAACGGGCGCTGAGATTCGCAGGGTTCTCGCACGCAAACTAAGAGCAACTGAACTGGCAAAGATTCATAACAAATTGCCTGAAATGGGACTGCGAGTTCTTAACCCAGATTGGGATCATGTGGACAATCAAGGGTTCATGAATGCAGTCAGCCTGGCCGAAGAAATTAAGAAAACTTTCCCCACAAAAATCAACATGACAAACATCTACTCCTGCAAGCAGAAGGCTGACGAGTCCACAGACGACTTCATCGAAAGAGTGATAGAGTGTGTCACACGTCACAGTGGACAGCCAAAACCTTCCACACTGGGGGTGGATGGTAACATCACAGTTTGGGAAACCCTGGTTTGTGATTCGGTCATTAAAGGGCTTCTCCCACAAGTTGCCGAGGCATTCAAAGCAGCCTACGTGGGGTGGGCTGAGGAACCAAAACTGTCTGAAGTCCGGAAACACGCCAGACATGCAGCCAGTCTGGTGGATGAGCAAAAAAGAACAAAAAAGGACAAGACTGAGAAAGAACTGCATCTGGCTGCCATCTCCAGGTATCAATACATCGGCAGAGGAGGAAGAGGTCAGGGAGGGAGAGGCAGAGGAGGAAGAAACCGAGAAAGATCCTGGCCAGAACAGGGGAACCCGGGGCAAGAGGATGTCTGTCATCGCTGTGGGAAAAGAGGCCATTGGTGTGTAGTGGATTAATATCTCACAATGCATATCTTATAATAAATATATTCTTATCACAATAGGTATAGGGTGTGCTGTAAACATTCACCTAAGAAACATGTGTGTGTCATGCAACAAGCCCAGAATAAGAATTAGGGGGTCAATGGAATTTACCAATTTACCAGGGGAAATTGAAAAACCTCTGGGTCAAAAGGGCAAGCCATTCGCAATGTAAAGCAGAACATGAAAGACTCCAAAATGAACACAGAAAATGCAAGGTCCAAGTCCGAAAAGGTAATGACGTGTAACCATATGGAAATGAGCAGGGGCCATGATTGGGAGGAGCTGTGATGTGTAACCTTGTTTTTTAAAAAGCACGCCCCATGAAAGTTTCTACTGATAGGTAAAAAATTAACAAAGATATCCGTGGAAAAAGCAATGGAAATTATGTAAAAAAAGGAGGAGCTCAAAGATCCAGAGAATGTATTTAAACCGACCGCTTTCTGTATGTTGTCAGATGATGTTGTCCGGAGCACATCTCACGTGTGGTTGTCTTGTGTTGTTGCAATAAACCACCCTGGACTGAGACTCAGCTACTTTTGTTCACTTTTTGACTACTGTTTGATATTTTTAACTGCCTTACCAAGAACTTAGAATTTTTGAAGGACTTAGTGCAAATCATTACGTTGTGGGGAGGCCCATCCACAACATTTTGGCGAGCCGAGCCAGGAGGACGCGTGATCCCGGACGACTGCTGCCATCGGTCGGACGCCAGGAACCCCAAGGGCCCTTAAGAATCCACCAATACAGGTGAGATACTAATTTGTTATAATTATCTAAATTTGTGGGGAACCGGCCTCCGGCAGGTGGCTAGTGGATGTCAGGTATCACAAAGCCTTCCTAAAAGAACCTAGTAATCTAAATTTAGTAATATACACAAAACAATAACATAACAAGAAGAATATATACAAAATAACATAAAGGAAGAACAGAATAAGCTGGGGAGCGGTCCAGAGGTGTGTGTGTGTGTGTGTGTGTGTGTGTGTGTGTGTGTGTGTGTGGCTGCATTGTCGTTTTTATGTGTATGTGAATATATGGCTAATTGTATGTGGCTGCATGTTTGTTTAAAAGCGTTGAATGTATGGCTAATTGTATGTGGCTGCATGTTTGTTTAAAGTGTTGAATATATGGCTAATGTAAACTGCTGCAATTTTGTTTAAGGTATCAATTGATGAAAAAAGTATATGTGCATGAATATATGGCTAACGAAAAACTGATGCATTTTTGTGTAAGGTATTGATTGATGCAAAGAACTGTTTTGTATCTGAAATAGATAATAGGTAGAGAAGTAGGGACAGACCGGTCAAAGTGATTGACATAAGTCTGGTGAGATAGCCGCTCGGAGCAGTGGATGCATTTAGTGTATGGTTCATATCTGTGGCAGAATAAGGGTATTAGTGACTAAGTGATAGTCGTAGTGTGCTATGAAGTTGTGCAAAAGTATTGATGATTAATAAGGCCTGGCTAAGCGATAGTCCAGAGTATAAAAAGTACCGCTCGAAGGAGACGTCCCTCACTTGTCCAGCGTGAAAGTGGGGCCAGGAAGCTGGGAAAAACGCGTATGCCACTGTAAGAGACAGTAAGGAAAGTTATTGTAAGAATAATATAGACCTGCAGAGTAACGCACAAGAAGTGCAATAGGTGAGAGCTAAAATACATGTCTGTCTGTGTTAGTGTATGTAAAGTGTAGATTAATTGTTAAAAAGGGAAATAAGGGAAAAACGGGAACTATAATAATAATACATAGAAATAAGATAATAATAAATAATAAATTGACAGTGATAAGGATACAGATATATATTCGAAAGAAACAAAGTATAGAACAAAATAAAATTTAAGCAATAAAGCATAAAAAGATAAGATAATGATAAACAATAATAACTGATAGTAGTAAAATATATATAATAAAAAACTATAAAACAAAGGATAAAACAAGAAAAGTTCAGCATAACAGAAATACCCTAACCCTAGATTGTTGAAATATAACAGATCGAAAAAGGTAAAAAGTTAAAAAAGGACACATCTATATTGGAAAGAGCAGGACCCGATAAAAAAACCAGACAAATAGGGACTAAGAGGGTTAGTAAATAGCTGGGCTGGACAAATAATAGCAGTCTTAATATAAACGTAATTTCCAAAATCACAGAGTTTACAATTTGTAGCTACTAACAATTATAAAACTAAAACGTGTCCATTAGGTGTTGACAAAAACGTTAGCTAAAAGAAAGACAATAGCAGCAGGGAGATAATCTAATTTTATTACTGGATTTGGAAGTCTCTATAATCATACGTAGCATAAAAATACAGATCAATTAGTTTAAAGCTAGACTTGCCTGTAGACTGCACCTTAAATTTAACAAGGATTAAATGTCCAAATTAACTAAAAGCTAGTCTATTGAATAACATTCTGATTAATAGAAACAATAAAGGTTCTAGGTGTAACTAGTCCTTGGGTACAAACAACTCTAGGTATAGGCCATTCTTTCTTTACTTACGATTAATAAAGAGAAAGGTAAAAAATTGCAACCTAGGTTAAAATATAGTTAGGTTAAAACACAATCATTGCTGTTCTGAATTTAGATGCGGTGAGTCTTTTAACAATTGAGCTGCACAGCAAGGAAACAAAGTAGATTTGTTGTTTATATGTGAGTAAAATTAGATTGGAAATAATCACATCAAAATTACAGTAGCAAGGAGAAGCATAATTAGATTATTTCCAAAATCGTTCAGCCCTAAGTAAATAGACACAGGCCACAGTGTCCGCTGACTGCTAAGTGCCATGGGAACCAATGTGAGCAAACAGACTAAGGAACTGACGCCTGCTAAATTAGTAATGATAACACATCCTTCTAACAAACGCAGAATTCAAAAATGCATGACGGAATGGCATAAAATAACATCTGGGAAAAACCGCTGGCCTATAGAAGGTAGCTTTGATCCGTTATGCTATGATGAAGTAGAATAAAGGCTGCGGCATAACGATGCAAGAAATGACCAAACGCAGTTGCGTAAGAAACAGAAACATGCTGAACAGAGAGATATCTTGCGATATTTTAAAGTTGAAAGTAATAAAATCCCAACAGCACCTGAGTTTACTGGTTCTAAGCCACCACCTTACCATGCCACAGCAGCAGGGCAGTACCCAGTGTGTACAGATAAAATTAGTAGGGGTAAAATCACAGGGAGGTTAAAATTAGTAATGGATAACGAGGGGGAGGGAGAAAAAGGAAAAAGAGATAGACAGCAGAGAAATTGGGGAAATATAAGCCAAGAAGAGATGCCAAGTTGCTCGTTAGATGAGGAGGAGGATAGTGCCTGCTCCAGCCCACCGACACCTCCTAGGGCTCATTTGCCCGCATCAGTCGGATGGCCCACGACTCTCCCTCAGGCACTTAGAAAATCAAATCCAAAAGAAAGGTCAGAATCAGTGGAAGAAAGAACAACTGCAGAGCTGGAGGAATTGCAGGAGCGTCTTAAATTAACCCGAAGCTGGGGGAAACATAGGGAACGTTTGGAGAGACAGAGGGAAGCAGAAAGTCGGAAAAAAGAGGAACAAGAGGAGGTGGAAAGACTGAGAAAAGAAGTAAAGGAATATGAGGGAAACTTAAAAGAATTACAGAGATGTGCAAGAAAGCAACGAGAAGAGAAGCAAAGACAGGAGATTGAGCAGCGGATGGAGGAGGCAGCCCAGATTGACCTCGCAGACCACCCTGACCAGCACTTCAAAACTATGCTCACAGAAGCAGAAAAAGAGGAAGAGGATGAAAGAGAAAGAAATATGGAACTATGGGACACAGCTGAACGTCTGGATGATGGGAACGACATAATATCCCCACATTTTGTCAGCAGGACCAGACAGAGCGGGAAGGGCCCAGCTGTAAGACCTCGGGAGGTCACGGAAAGGAGAGCGATGCTTTCAGGTGTGAAAAAACAACTTGCAACTGAACTTGAGGTGGATGTGGAGGTGGAAGAGCACCGCAATCATGCAATGGAAACGAGATCGCAAGCACATCTACGTGCAGCAGCACAGGGGCAGGAGGCTAAGATCATGCCTTTAATTTCCAAGGGACCTAATGATGACAGGTACATGCCATGGTCATTTATGGACATGATAACGCTTGCAGGAAGACTAACTCCGCTGGCAGACGGAGCCGACAAATGGATAGAAAAGCTAGAAGAAATCACGGGGGGCATCAACTTGGCAGCAGGAGACATCAAAGCACTGCTAATAAAAATGGCAGGACACTCAGCAGCCAAAGAAGTGTTTGTGGAGGCTGTGCTTCCAGGGGTCATGCGCGGGCACCGGTGTGATGGGTTACCCTTCAACCATATGAGACCCCGAGTATGGGAAGCCCTGAGAAACAAATATCCCTCACGCAGAGACCCAACCAAGCTGAAAGAAGAATGTCTAAAAGATGATGAGAGCCCAGCCCAGTTTCTGCACAAGTTTCAACAAATGTGGAAAGCAGAGACAGGAAGTGAATGGGATGAGCAAGAATCAACCAAGGCACTATTTAAAATGTACGTTAAAGGTGCCATGCCCAAAGAAGTACAGGCCAAACTGGATGGAGTGGTGGGACTCATAAAAATGGACTGGCCTGCGTTCTCTGAGCATGTCATACATTATGTAAACATGCACCGAGCTGAAAAACAAGCGCTTGAAGACCAAAGCAAGATGCTGGCCACAAAGTTGACCCAACTGCAAATTGGAGAATTAACAAAAGCAAAGAGAGACAGAGAGAAGCCCAAACATCAAGCCGCGCTGACAGTGGCAGCCCCTCCCACAGCTGAGAGTGGACCAGCAGGAGGTGAAGTCGTTCAAGCCCCAGTGATATCTCCCACCATCCCTCCACCCACACAGCAGATGCAGTATCCAACAGCACCACCTGCAGGAGGGGCCCAAACTCAACAGGTTCCCCCTATCCATGTGCATCTAAATCAGGGAACAGGTCCCCCGCACGTGATGACTGGAAGAGGAAGAGGGGGGCCACCCATGCGGGGAAGATGGAGAGGACAACAAGGAGCCCCGAGGAGGCCCCCTCACGGACAATACCAGCGGATGCCCCAGGCGGGTCCAGAAATGGGACAACAGCAGCTGAGGCTGCAGTGCTGGGGATGTGGTCAAGTCGGACACATGCAAAGAGACTGCCCAACCAATCCATGGATGGGACCCCAGCACCCTGCCACAGGACCTGCCAGCAGTGGAGCAGGGCCTGAAGCGTACTGGCAATAGGGGTGCCCAGAGAAACCTGAAAGAGAGGCCATTCTACCTGTATTAACACAACGCCCACAAACGGAACCCACAATTGATGTCACAATATACGACAGCCATCATCAATTCATGATTGATACAGGTGCTGCGTACTCCTGCATAGGAAAAAGTGGAATTGGTCTGCCTCTCTCAGCATCAAAGATTCGAACGGTAGGTTTCTCTGGGAAAACCCAAATAATACCCATGACTGAGCCAGTTCCCATGATTATAGGAGAAAAGACTGTGTATGCACCACTACTTTATTCAGCAGATACGCCAATTAATCTGCTGGGCAGAGATGTGTTATGCCAGCTCAACGCAAAGATTAAATGCACTCCAAATGGAATTTATTTTGAAGCAACTGACAACAGCAAAGCCTTCATGATGCCACTGGGCCCACAGATGACCCTACAAATGAAAAATCATGACCCCGAAGACCAAGTATTTTGGATGAAACTCACGTCACCTACTTCTTTCCTCCAATTGGAGTGGGAAACATGGAGACCTCTGATAATGAACCACTACGATGAATCCAAAGAGCCTTTCCTACCCCTCTATTGCACCATGTTTTATGATAAAGGACAGAAACATGAAGACTATGAGAAAAGCTGGGATGAAGAAATTAACAACAAAACAACTGTCATCCAATATGCTGACATAATGGTTGGGCCACAAGGAGCCGCAGCCGTTGTCAAGTTTCCTGAAAAAGACATTGCCGAATGGTTCCAGGTCACTGACTCAGCGCCGCATGTCACATTGCTGATTGCTGACCAGTACGAGTCACATGACCTGGGTCCCATGATTCAAGAAGCCAAGAAAGTCACGGAATGGATCGATACTGCATGGAACCGGATTGGTGTATCAAAAGATGGACTATTCTTCAAAATCTCATTTTCACAAGCAGATGAAGTAATAGCAGAACACATCAAAGTGCCTGGGAAAAGACAAATGGCGGTGACTGAGGAGCACGCATCACTATTAGAACAAGTTCCTGAGCAGGTGTGGTCCAAAAGCAAAACAGATGTAGGTTTAGTAAAATCAGCTGACCCCATCAAATTCACCACCAAATTAAATGCTAAATTACCCTTTCAAAGACAATACCCCCTCAAACATGAAGCAGTAGAAGGCATACAGCCCATTATAACAGGATTAGAAACTGTAGGCGTTCTAAAACCGACAGTAAGCCCCTGTAACACACCAATTTTTCCCATAAAAAAGCCTAACGGTAATGAATATAGATTAGTCCATGATCTAAGATTAATCAATGCCATTGTAGCAGAAGAAATACCGATAGTACCAGACCCCCATACACTGTTAAGCAACATACCCCCGGGTACTAAATGGTTCACTGTGATAGATCTGTGTTCAGCATTTTTCAGTGTGCCTGTGCATCCAGATTCCCAGTATCTGTTTGCATTTACGTACAAAGGTCAGCAATATACGTACACACGATTACCCCAAGGGTTTGTACATTCACCATCTATTTTCAATCGTGTGCTGGCAAATGATCTGAATCACTTAGACTTACCATCCACCATGTTGATGTATGTTGATGACATTTTGATCTGTTCTGCCTCAAAAGAGCAGTGTGAAAAAGACTCCATTACGGTGTTGACTTCATTGGCAGAAGGAGGACACAAAGTAAGTAAACCAAATTTACAATTCTGCCAACAAACAGTAGAATACCTCGGCAGGCAACTCAGTGGGGACAAGAGGTCTATCGCACCGTCCCAAATAGAAGCCATTACCAAATTGCCCAAACCTCAAACTGTTGGTCACATGTTGTCTTTCCTTGGCATGGCAGGTTACAGCAGACCGTGGGTGTGTGGTTACGCCATCAAATCTGCTCCATTGAGAGCACTTATTAAAGCCGCAGGCCAAGGACACCAGTCGGCTCAGTTACAGTGGACAGACGAGGCAGAGGGAGCGTTTCAGCTGCTAAAACAAGATCTCCAAACGGCTCCTGCTCTGGCCAATCCAGATTATGGCAAACCATTTCATCTGTACGTGGCAGAGCGACAAGGGTATGCATGTGCAGTATTGATGCAAGACACCCCCACAGGTAAACAACCAATTTCTTATTACAGTACAAAATTAGATGGAGTTGAAGAAGGCCTGCCTCCTTGTTATCAAGGCTTGGCAGCAGCGGCATTTGCATACAAAAAGGCCTCAGTAATTACTATGGGCCACCCTATTTTCTTGTATACATCACATCAATTACATGCACTGCTCACAAGCCCACGCTTCGTGATAACCCAAGCTCGTCGCACTGGTTATGAAGTTCTGCTTTCAGGACCTGACCTTACCGTGCAACGTTGTGTCACGATCAACCCGGCCACTAGGATGGTATTGCCAACAGAAGGTGAGCCCCATGATTGTCTCAAGGAGACGGACGCCTTCATGAAAGTAAGGGAGGATTTATACAATCACCCAATCCCGTCCGATCTAACATTGTTTGTTGACGGGTCATGCGTCAGAGGTGAGACGGGGAACAAAGCAGGATATGGAGTGGTCCGGCTTGACCCCGACGGCACCTATACAAAAGTTCAGTCCATGAGCCTTGACCAACCTTGCTCTGCCCAATTGGCAGAGATAAAAGCATTAACAGCTGCATGTAAATTAGCTACAGGTAAAAGAGTCACCATTTATACAGACAGTGCGTATGGTTATGGGGTATGCCATATAAACGCGAGCATCTGGAAACAGCGAGGTTTTGTTCGAACTGATGGCACCCCGGTGACACATGGGCAGGCTGTCATGGAATTAATACAAGCCATGCAGCTCCCATCTGCGTTAGCTATTGTAAAATGTACGGCACATCAGACAGCAAAAACACCTATAGCAATAGGAAATAACTTAGCAGATGAGGCAGCCAAAGAAGCCACAGGACCTGCAATACAAGGACCAATGGTTCTTGCAGCTGACTGTGGACCCATCACTAATTTAGCCTCATTAATTGAGGCACAGAACAGCGTCTCTGAAGCAGAAAAACGATTGTGGGTGCAAAGGGGGGCGGTACGCACATCACACCCCCATGCAGGGTTGTGGCGAAGTTTCCGAGGACATTTTGTACTTCCTTTGTCCTTATTACCAACAGCTATCAGAATAATGCATGAACCTGATCATTGTTCGCGAGCCCAGGTTGTTCGAAAATTGCAGGCAGTATGGTGGTCACCTTATTTGACACCTATGGTAGACAGAGAATTAGCTATATGCCCACACTGCCCCAAGTACAATGTGCGAAAAATGTTCACACAACCTTTAGCACATATCCCCATGCCGGATGGCCCTTTTCGTCATCTGATTATGGATTATGTTGACATGTTAACTCGTGTGCAGGGAAAGAGATACATGCTTGTGGTTGTTTGTCGTTTCAGCAGGTGGATAGAAGCCTGCCCCACTGCTAAAAACGATCACAAATCAGCAGCAAGGTTTTTATGTAAATAAGTGTTTCCCAGGTTTGGTATGCCTGATACTATTTCGTCTGATAACGGACCTCACTTTATTTCACAGGTCATCCAGGCGATGTTCACCCAGTTGTGTATAAAACAAAAGTTTGGTTGTGTTTATCATCCCCAGTCCCAGGCTTCCGTCGAACGAGCCAACGGTGTGCTCAAAACCAAGATTGCAAAGATTATTGCTGATAGCAATAACCGCCTGACGTGGGTGGATGCGTTGCCGATTGCACTGATGGCAATGCGTTCTCAAACTAACCGATTAACCCATCTTACTCCTCATGAAATGCTTACAGGTCGACCTATGCCTCTCCCACAGGTGCGAGGGCCCCAGGAGGAGATTTCCCTGGCGCAACTTGAACGTGAACTGGGGGACTACCTCAGGTCCCTAACCCGTATTCACAGACTTATATTTCAACAGGTGAAAGCAGCTCACAACCGAGACGAGACACGTATTCCAGTGGACGTCAGAGACGTCCAAGTCGGTGACAGAGTGTTCATACGAGTATTTAGACGTCAGTGGAACGAACCTCGTAGGGAAGGGCCCTTTAAAGTTGTTCTTACCACCCCCACTGCCCTAAAAGTTGAAGGTAAGCCCTTCTGGTTCCATAAGAACCACTGCACACGTCATCGTCCACCAGACCCACCTGGCCTTGATCCAGGACCGACGGGCTCTGCGCATGCTGAAAGGGCAGCAGCAAGTCTCCCTCCGCATACTAACATAGCACATTCACAGGCGTCTGATGTCGTACCTGGGGCGAGCACTGATGCATCCTCAGCCCCGTCATCGTCTGATGGCCAGAGACGATCAGCCCGCTTGGCAGCCCGACGGGCTTCACTGTCAGGGGACTCTGAGAATGATTATGTTCATTCTTTTGCTTCCGATTCGCCTTCTGACTTTGGCAGCAGTAATGCTGATTCTCCTGCCACTCAGACTCCTAGCAGGTCTGTCTCAGACTCACCCAGCTCTGAGGCACTGGAAGAACCTTTTTCTCATCACTCATCAGACAGTGCTGGAATTGTTTCCCCTTCTCCACATCCCTCACCTTCACCTTCCCCACCCCCTCCCTCCCTATCCACTCCCTCGGACGGCACGTCTGGGTCGGCGAGCGGGTCGTGTCCGCCCACTCCATCGCCGTCTGGGCGTCACTCGTATGCGTCTTCTTCCGAATCTGACTCGTTTTCTTCTTTTGTTAACCCTTGTTGGGTTAACAAGGGGGGACCTTATTAAGCTCATCACTAACAATGCACACTCACATGTAAAGCGTCAAACAGAGACATGTGCACTAGCAATGATAACACTAGCTACTAACCAGGGGATAATCAGTAATAACGGTGGGGAGAATAAATCATTAATGCATGTGCAAACCGAAGGTTATGACTATGTGATGTCTGAGGAAATTTTAGGAGACGAGTCAATGGGAAAACATTGGCTTGGAACTCCACAAAGCATGGACTGCCGTGGGGATGGGATGGTGATCATTACGGTAAGATGCAAAACAAACATGTGTCAAAACATACTAACAAAACAAATAATGACGATAGAAAGAGCTCATAGAGTAGTAAAATTAATAAACAAAAGACAGAAAAGGGATCTGAATAAATTAAAAACGTCACAATGGCAAATGAACATGTTTCAACAATGGATACAATTTTCGGTTCAAGCTATGTTTACAGCTAAAAAGCGCCCTAAAGATGATTGTATAGCCTGTTATAATGCTAAGCAGTTACCGACCCTTCAGAGTATACCCGGGAGTAAAATAGGCGACTGCCCAGACATATCAGAATGTTTTGCTCACTGTGTTATGCATATGGCTGCAGGTTTACAATCATGGACAAAAGACAGGAAAAGATGCCCCGAAGCAATAACCTCCTCAATAAATACAGTAATGAGTACATCTTCCCTCCCTCCAGTAGTGCAAAAGCCGGCTAAACTAAGCTGTCCATTTTGTATAGCACGAGGAACAGAATTAGAAGAGGTGACCGACAGAACCTCTAGCAAAATGGAGACTGCAGATGAGATGGTGAAATGTGATAAAATACCGTGGTACCCACCGGCAGCAGGAGGGAACATTAGCTACATCAAACTATGTGAAACTAGCCTTAAAAGTAATATAAGTTGTAAACAAGTAGTACCAGATGGAGGAAATATTATCTATGACTTCCAACCTACAGCAGTAGCTCAATACCGAGTAAAGAGTCTGGCGCAAGGATCTGTCCCTTTAGGAGACATTTTTTGGTTGTGTCACAATACTGAGCAAATACTATCCTCACTGCCTCCTCAGTGGGAAGGTATCTGTGCTCCAGTAATGCTTACAGGACAACTAAAATTAATAATAGATAATCAAAAAATCAGCAACAAAACACCTAATGAAATGAGAAACCGTACAAAAAGAAGTACTCCTACTGAGCACAAACAGAATTGGCAAATGTCAGATGAAGTATACATTACATGGGATCAGGTCCCATTAGGGGTGCCAGAGAAATATGCTGCTATAGGAAGTGATTGGATAAAATCTGGGAGAGGGGTCGGCTCGTTACCATTCGTCGGAACAATTACCAATGCGCAATACATAGCTCGAAATAGTAGGTGGATAAATCTCCTGTGGTACAATCAACAAAGGTTTATAAATTTTACAATAAAGGGCGTAGACCTTATAAAAGAACAATTACATGCTACATCACTAATGGTTTTACAACACAGGTTCGTACTGGAATCCCGTATGGCCGGAGACCAGGGACTATGTGATTATATCGGGACAGATTGTTGTACTTTAATCCCTATGCATACTGATATTAACGGCAGCCTGACAGGTGTTCTTCAAGAAATGAAGCGCATGAGAGATGAACATGTGGAGAGATCCAACTGGAATACTCAGCTGAAGGGGTTTTGGGATTGGTTCAATAAGCTTGGGTGGACAAGATACCTCAAAGCGGCAGGAATAATACTAGGAACTATAATATTGATAATATTAGTAGTTGTCTGCTGCATCGTACCCCTCATTCGGGGGTTGGTCTCAAAACTTATTGTGAATGTAACTGGTCAATTCCCCATAATAGAGGTACAGATAGACCAAGACATATAAAGTAATACCATGATCCCCTCTCACCCCCACCAGGTACGTGCATTTTTTTTTTTTATATATTACATATATAGTACATGGCATGCCAAGTCTTTATAATCAACTGTAGATATAATTATTTGTATATCAAGTATTTATAGATTAGCTTAGAAATAGTAATTTGCATGCTAAAAGTATTTATAAATTCTTTTAGGAAAAGTATGTGCCTCATGTGGATATATACCTATAACATACTATGTCTCCACATGCAGACTGCTGAAAATGGCGGACGCTTATTTTAATGTGCACCACACACCCGCTGAGGATTGGCAGGGACGTGCAAATAGAGGAAATACAGACGCCGCACATGCGTCGTTAGGCACACAAGCATATGTAGGTACAGGCACTGGTCTCCCTAATAGGCGTCCAGACGATCCAGCAGAGGGGCCTAGCGCTGCACTACCGGGAGGAATGGTGGACCTGGGAGAGCTACACATGGATGACCCACCATCACCAGGGGCCCTGAGGATCATCTTCAGCCCACTCAGCCCCGAGGACCCAGCAGACCGAGGATTGCCGGACACAGCTGCCTTGGAGTTTCCATCCACACCGGGCCAAGGAAGGCCAAACGGAGCCGGTCATGAGAGGCCATCTACATCGGGCACGAGGACGACGGGTCCAACCGCGATGGGAAATCCTGCACTGGAGCCTACTGTTAATATTTTTCAGCAGATGCAACTGAGCTCCCTCGAGATGAGCCACGTCCAGGGGTTTCTAATGAGCCCTCTGGATCGTTACAGAACCGTCCAGGACCTAAAAACTGAAATTGCCTCCATGGATACTGGAGTGTACACTCTGCTGGTCAAAGGTCTATCTCCGGCGTCAAAGAAGCACATATTCGCAATTCGCCGCAGCACATACAAAGCCAAATATAAGGCTAGAGTATGCCAGTTAACCCAGGAACAGGACAATCTGACACGACGACTTCAAGAGGCTCAACAAACTATTGTCAATTTACAGGAAAAACTGCTGCAAATGACAGCAGAACGGGACACAGCAAGACGGCAAGTACTGCAGTGGCGTTTAGCTACTACGACACTAGCACAGCTACAGGGACAAGCTCCTGGGACTTCCACAGAAGGACTGGGGAATCGACCTCCAAGGGGGGTGGTTTTCCCTAATCCCCAACCTTAGAACTTTCAATAAAAAAAAAAGAAAAGAGAAAACTAAGCTGATGTGAATGATGAAATGATGTGAATGATGAAATGATTATGTATACTTCAATAATAAATATGATGGTGCATGCTTAAAAAGATAAATATAATTAGGTATGTCTATAACCTATGTGACAGTACTAATGCTGTGCAGGGAGCATCGATAGGATTGCTCATATGTTGGTTGTAATGAAGGTCTACTGACCATTAAGTGACTGGTTAGCCTGATACAGCGGGCATGATGGAGTATTGGTATTAATATTTAAACATCAACTCGTTTGATGAAGGGTGTGCAGGGCCCTCTGGGTAAGGGTTGTGGTGTCCTAACAGGTGTTCAAGCTGCACGGATATGTCAACCTGAGGCCCAGTATCATTGCTGAAACAAATCCTGAAAATCCTTCTATAAAAAAAGTAAGCAAGAGAAAAAGTCCTCACAAGAGTGCCAAGGGGGGTTCCCTCTTTGTTTAACTATAAATCTTATGTTTTACTGTGTGATCATAGTTTTGTGTATCCCTTACTACTAGTAGAAGTGTGTTTTGATCTTAGACGTTGGTATTAATCATGGTACGTTTGTGATGTGCTAAGTATTAATTACAATTAACCTTTGTTGTACTAGTAATATTTACTCTAGACATTCATAGTCATGATAAATAGACAATCATTTGTAGAGTGTGATTTATTTTGTGACCCTTTACAGGATCACAGGGGGGAATGTAGTGGATTAATATCTCACAATGAATATCTTATAATAAATATATTCTTATCATAATGGGTATAGGGTGTGCTGTAACATTCACCTAAGAAACATGTGTGTGTGTCACGCAACAAGCCCAGAATAAGAATTAGGGGGTCAATGGAATTAACCAGGGGAAATTGAAAAACCTCTGGGTCAAAAGGGCAAGCCATTTGCAATGTGAAGCAGAACATGAAAGACTCCAAAATGAACACAGAAAATGCATGGTCCAGGTCCAAGAGGTAATGACGTGTAACCATATGGAAATGAGCAGGGGCCATGATTGGGAGGAGCTGTGATGTGTAACCATGTTTTTAAAAAAGCACGCCCTATGGAAGTTTCCACTGATAGGTAAAAAATTAACAAAGATATCCGTGGAAAAAGCAATGGAAATTATGTAAAAAAGGAGGGGCTCACAGGAGGAGCTCAAAGATCCAGAGAATGTATTTAAACCGACCGCTTTCTGTATGTTGTCAGATGATGTTGTCCGGAGCACATCTCACGTGTGGTTGTCTTGTGTTGTTGCAATAAACCACCCTGGACTGAGACTCAGCTACCTTTGTTCACTTTTTGACTACTGTTGGATATTTTTAACTGCCTTACCAAGAACTTAGAATTTTTGAAGGACTTAGTGCAAATCATTACGTTGTGGGGAGGCCCATCCACAACACTATCAGTGCTGCAATTAATGTCTTTCCTGGAAGTAATTTCTCCCTCACATCTGTGTGAAACATATCCAACAGCTGTTTGTTTCTATTTAGAATATGCACTTAGTTTAAACGCTCCCTTCAGTGACAGGTAGGGGAAGCTGAGGATCAAACCAACAACCCCTGGCTGCTGAACAACCTGGAGTTCATCATTTCATTTCAATGATCTTAACAGGTCAGCGTTTAGCACAATATATGGGTTCAGTTCTGTTGGTGGGGACTTATTTCCATGCTGCCAGTAGTTGGAATATGTGATCCTGAGCTGCTCTTTCCCTTCTAAGCCACAGCAGCCTTAAATAAGAAAAAAACATCATCTTTGCTTTTCTATTTTTAAATAGAAGGTTGAAACTTTAATGACATGAAATATTGATCAAGAAAATTTATCAAGTATTGAATAATTAGGAAGGTCCCTAATATCAAAAGCATGATCTAGTTATTTTCTATGGTGTGTTGTGCAACTGAGTAATGTAAAGTTGTGTTCAACATAATAGTATGTTTATAAAAAAAGAAAAAGTCAAAAGTTTGCTCTGTTTCTCTGTAAATCAGTCAAGCTGATTTTGGGAAAATCCTTAAACCTCTGTGGTGCACGTCTCTTTCAGCAGTGGGATTTTGTGGGGGCTTCTTCCTGATCGCTTCACATCTTACACCCCTTCTGATCACCCTGGAGCGGATCAGGATTGAATCTTCGCTCCTTTGCCCATCCTGTAAATTGCTTGAATAGTATATTTTTCTGTTTTCTTTAACATCGTTCTTGTTTTTTTTTCTATCTTAAAGCATTTGAGACAACGCTTTAACATTTTATTGAAAGTACACTCGACCAATTTTCTCTGATCCTCAGAGAGGACTGCACTACAATCAACATGTAAAACATTTGCTGCCTTTAGCAAGGCCACCTGTTTGAAACCAGTTTTTTCTACAGAACAACCTCACAGACAGATCGCCATACTGCTGTTATTTTGAATTAATCCCTCTCAATAATTCAATTACGCCCAATCAGCAGCACGCAGGTCATGTCTGCTGCATCTGGAGGTTTTCTGTTACTCTACTACACCTACCACTAAATAAGTTGCCAATGTAGAAAAGAAATTTGCACCACGAACACAGAGACTAATCTGGTTGGTGGTGTTGGACTGCTACTTTGGATCCAGATGTACATGTGATCAGGACACAAGGGAAGTTATTGTCCACTTTTTTAACATCGGATTTGAGTGACACTGGTCTGAGAGTTGGACTGGGTTGAATGAAAGAATGAGCGCCTGTCTGTCTCCACATTTTCACCTCATCGCTGGACCAACTTTAAAGAGAAAGGTGGCAGGGGACTGGAACTGCTCTGAAATAAACTAGAGTAGTAACTGGTAGATAATGAATAATGTAGTTTTGTTACTTTACTGGAACAAACAAGAAAGGGAAATAAAAGTTTTTGCGCATCATTAAAAAAAATCATACTTTCTGTGTGAGAGAAAAGCAAAGAATCTCTGGACACAGTCTCAGGTTGCTGTAACTGCTGTGGCGCACTGAATGGAGAGAGAAAAATCAAACTGAACCTCAGTGCTGGTGTTTGTCCAGCAGAGGGAGATGTTGAACCACAGTCCCCCCACCTGTGAAGCCTCACAGTGACTGCTGCTGTCAGCACGTTCAATGTATGATTCTAACACATATTGAACATACTGATTGAATATGATTATTCTCAGAAAGCTGTGCTGACTGAGCCCCAGCAGTGTCCTGCAGTAACAATACGAACAGCAGGGGGCAGCTGAACCATCTCTGTAATCGGCTGCTGGGGCTTCTTGACATCTTGATGAAATCCAGTGACACCCTCATACAGTTGTCTGACAACCAGTTACCGCATGGTTAATGCTGTGTCTGGATCCCACATGAGAGAGTGACGCGTGGTTATGCCCTCCCAGAGGACAAGCATCACAGAGAGAAGCGGGGACCCCAGGGGGCTGCAGAAGGAGTCAACATGGTACTGGGCTGTTATTTCTACACTGAACCTCACATGGATGCTGGATTTGGGAAGTCAGCGGGGACCCTAGCCCAGCAAAATATACACACAGACTAATGACAGCAGCTGAGACAACTAAAGGACATCTTTGATAAGGATCTGGCTATGCGGCATGCCTTTTAGCCCCATGGGGCCCGCCTCAGTATGCTCATAAATGGCTGCGTTTCAGCTGGCTTTCGTCGTGGTTCACATGAAAAGCAACCAGTACTGCTTACAGTGCGGGAGGCTCTAAGAGGAGCAGCATCCAAACCGGCAGCCTGGCTAGAGGAAACTTCAAAAATGCTTTTGGGAGTCATTGTGCTGTGAGGACGGACACTTTTGCCAAGGAACCGATTGAACTTGCTATGAACTCACACGTCCTCACCCTAGATGGGAAAGTGGTTCTGTAAGCCACGGCTGGCTCATTGGTGTTAAATATGAGACGTCAATTAATGTAATGCAGAGTTGTCACAGAAGGCCAGCTCGAAGAAAAATTGTGCCATTTTGTATCATTTAAACTGCCGCAAAGAAACACTGTTTTGTTCAAAGGCACTAGAAGGAAACATGCAAGCATCAGAACAGCCAGCGACAAGAGGTAAGTCTATTCACTAAACAGAGTACGAGCAGAGCAGAGACAGAAGTGTGAATAAAGGGTGAATAAAGGGTGTTAGTTAGTAAGAGAGGTGTTGGCAGCGGAGGTTTTCCTGTTAGAGAAAAGCCAAAGAGATCTTAAAAAAGTAAAGAAGGATGTCCTTGCTCTGATAGTGTTTGGTAGCTCACGCCCCATCATGCAACCAGTTCTAAGGCTCAGAGTGAGGGCAGCTTTGGGATGGCCGTGCCAGATCCATGTAACGATCTTAACTCTGTTTATGTCAAGAGTTTCTTTTCTGTTAGATGTTCAAAGCTTCCTGAGTTATAGTGATGGCACTAGCAGCACAAGATGTTGCTGGATGTTGCCAACAAGTGGAGGTCTGTGGGTCTTTGAGTATACACGCACTCTGTAACGGATAGATTAGATGTGATAAGAAGGTCTCATTATTAAAATGATGATGTGTTGGAGAGGTATTCATACCCCTTAAACCTTTCCGGTTCGTTACAAACACAAATTTAAATGCAAATATAAATTCAGACACAAAGTAGTGCTTACCTAACCTGACCCTAGCCAGATTGATATCGCTCCGCCTAGCTTCACTCACATCCATCTGGGACCTCTCCCATAGAGAGGGATTTCTCCAACCAATTTTATTGTCCAGCCAATCAGGACGCAGGGCTGGAGTTTCATAGATGTGACATAATGGAGAAGCGACCGTGAGACTGTTTTGATTCAGACAATGGCGGCTCGCATCGAGGAAGCAAGCGTTAGCATTGATGCTGCTATTTCTTCCGTCTTGTCCAATCTACCTAATATTATTTTATTAAAAGAACATCAGAGAACGGCTCTGAAGGCTTTTGTTGGTGGAAACCATGTTTTCGCCCTTCTCCCAACCGGATTTGGCAAGTTTTGTTTTCCGAGGCGCGCCCGCGGCAGAGCGCTAAGCGTGAACCATATTAGGAGGCCTTTAGTCCTCGACGCGGTCGGCCCGGGATCGACTCCGACCCGCGGCGCTTTGCCGCCTGTCTTCCCCCCTCTTCCTATCAGCTCACTGTCAATAAAACGCGTGCCACTAGAGCCGCAAACACATTTAAAAAAAAAAAGTTTTGTTTTTTCCTGCGTCGCTCTCACAGCGTCACGGGTTAGCTTCGGTGTGAGTGGTTGAAATAGCACGTCAATAAAGATGACAGACAAGTGGCTTATCCAATCATATGCAAGGATTTTTGATAAGGCCCAGCCTTCAATAAAGGCCATTCCTATGGAGAGGTCCCAGATGGATGAATGGAGCTAGGCGGAGAGAAATACATCTGGCTAGAGTCAGGTTAGTGCTTACCTGGGAGGTGGAAGGAAATCGATGCATAGTTTTTCCCATTTTTTCACAGATCAAACTCTGAAAAGCGTGGTGTTTACTTATATTTCTATTCAATTCAATTTTATTTATATAGCGCCAATTCATGAAACATGTCATCTCGAGGCACTTTACAAAGTCAAATCAATCATATTATACAGATTGGGTCAGATTATACAGATTGGTCAAAAATTTCCTATATAAAGGAAACCAGTTGATTGCTTCAAAGTCCCGACAAGCAGCATTCACTCCTGGAGAAGCGTAGAGCTACAGGGAGAGTCGTCTGCATTGTACATGGCTTTTCTGCAATCCTTCATACTGAGCAAGCATGGAGCGACAGTGGGAAGAAAAACTCCCCATTAACGGGAAGGAAAACCTCCAGCAGAACCAGAACCAGGCTCAGTATGAACGGTCATCTGCCTCGACCGACTGGGGTTACAGAAGACAGAGCAGAGACACAACAAGAGAGACAAAAAAGCACAGAAGCACACATTGATCTAGTAATCTGTTCTACATTAGATGGTAATAGTCGGTGATCTGTCCTCCCTGGATGATTTCACAGTCAACAGAACGTCAGACCAGGTGTACCTACTATGAAGAAAAAAGAGAGAGAACAAAAAGTTAAAAGCTGAAATGACAACAGTCATTTCAATGTAATGCAATGCAAATCTGGAGAACAGTAGAAATCAGTAGAGTGAGAAAAATAGGCCCTGATGTCCTCCAGTAGCCTAAGCCTATAGCAGCAAAACTATAAAGGTAGCTCAGAGTAACATGAGCCACTCTAGTTATAAGCTTTGTCAAAAAGGAAGGTTTTAAGATTAGTCTTAAAAGTAGACAGGACCAAAACTGGGAGTTGGTTCCACAGGAGAGGAGCCTGATAGCTAAAGGATCTGCCTCCCATTCTACTTTTAGAGACTCTAGGAACCACCAGCAGACCTGCAGTCTGAGAGCGAAGTGCTCTGTTAGGAACATACGGAGTAATCAGAGCTCTGATATATGATGGAGCTTGATTATTAAGGGCTTTGTACGTTAGAAGAAGAATTTTAAATTCTATTCTTGATTTAACAGGAAGCCAATGAAGGGAAGCTAAAATAGGAGAAATATGATCCCTCTTGTTGATTTTCATCAGAACTCTCGCTGCAGCATTTTGGATCAGCTGAAGACTTTGAACTGCATTTTGTGGACTTCCTGATAGTAAAGAATTACAATAGTCCAGCCTTGAAGTAACAAATGCATGGACTAGTTTTTTTCACATTTTGGACAAAGAAGACAGATGGTTTGAAAGAGGCGTGAAGGAAGCCATCTACGTTAAGAGAGAAAAACCAACCTTAAACAGAGGAGGAGGCCTTAGGTTCCAGCTCTCAAAAACTTACAATACAGCAATGGGATTAATTCCGGCCAATCTTCACCTTAACTCTCACCCTCATTCGGGTGATCAAAACATTGTTCCTTTAAGGCAAGCCAATAACAACCCTAATGACTCCTCGTTACAGAGGAGTGTACCAGTTTCGGTCCATTCTGCTGGCTTAATGGCTTTAACGACTGCCCATCACTAAGGGGTGGACCTGTTTCGGTTGAATTTGCATGTTATCTAAGCCATTACAAGGCCTTTGTTTGGTAATGGTATAAAGCTTGTTACTCCTCATTACTCCAGACTTTTTGAATTGAGAATGCTTCCTGGAGAGGAAGCGAAACGTCTTCTACTACGGATAACAAGTCCAGTTGCTTTGTTTTTTACTTTTTTTGGAATGACCATGACCTGGATGACTGAGAATCTTCACCAGCTAGATCAACTCTGCACACCTTCGTAAAAATGGTGTTTTCGTATCAGACAGTAAACACAAGTCATCATCTACTAAGCTCACAATGTGCCAACTACACACTGATGGTATGAATACAAAACACATCTGGCTTTCTTTCTCTGTGTACAGATGTCAATTTGAGGTCATACTTTTGTCATAGTGTCATGTGAACATACAAGGATCCAAACTTCAAGTGTTGGTGTTTATTCACACTCATCAAAACCAAGACAAAGTCAGAACTCAAAATAGTCGAAGGACCCAGCCTACACAGCCTTAGGAGGACCCAGCCATCGGAGGATGCTCCGGAGGATCCTCAGCCGTTGGTAAATGGGACCACAGACATGAATATGTAGACGCCGCGTCGTCGGGTGAGAGGCGTGCCGACAGAGCGGCCACCTTAGATCAGACCAAGCTGCGCTCAGACAGAATACAAGTCAATTCAGGAAAATGTACTTTATGTTTTCAGACACTCTGAATCCGGTGAATTCTCACCCGATTTCCAGATAAATCAACTGACTGAAAACGTCACCCCTTTAGGGGCTACATGGGACCAATTGATTGAATTAAATGATTGTCTAACTTAATAAATAATTTCGATTTTGTATTGAAAGTAAGCAAACTTCCAGAGCTACGTCCCAGGAAGACAGACTTTTACTCCGCTTATGGGTGCGCAAATAAAAGGACACTAGGAACCAGATCCTGGGGAATTACCTTCCATAAGTAAGATTTTATGATAGATCATCCTCATGCTTTACAGTTACAGTTTTCCGGCATAAACGCAATATGTGCTAATGGGTAGCAGGGATGAAAGCAGAGAAAAGTACATTAAACACCAAAAACAAACAAAATGGTCCTAAATTACTGGATATACATGATTTATGGGGGGGGGATATTATACAGTATTTTTGGTTTTGCTATGATTTTCTAATGTATTTGATTCTAAGATGCGTTATTAGGTTTTTTGCTGATTTTTTCCCCCCAAATCGCGGTTTGTATTATATCATTTTTAAATGCTGTTATGAACACTTTTGCTCTCACTTGTCTGTATATAGTTTTGCTCCTATGTAGATAAGTGCTGTTGTCTGTAGATCAGTGTCTGTGTATATAGCCTATATATACAGTGTGTATATATATATATATATATATATATATATATATATATATATATATATTGGAAGAAAGAAAGAGAGATTTATGTGTGTATAATTTGTGTGTATATTAGATTAATATGTAACTGCAAAATATGTGTGTGCGTGTACATTTTTCATCCAGTTTGACTTCAGTTTAAATAGTTTTGGTTCTGAATTAATATGTTTAATCTGTCTGAAAGGTCACCAGCATGGTGAACATGTGATTAAAATGAGATCTGAGCTGCCTCCTATTAATTTTGACAGCAGCTGTCTGATCTGTGGTCTGACCCAAGATGGCCGCCCTGTAGGCACGTCAGCCTAGCGGCCGGCAGCGTCCAATGGGGCGTCTACGTATAGGTGGCTACTGTGAAGAACCTAGAATATAAGACATGTTTTCAGTTGTTTCACACTTTTTTGTTAAGTATATAATTCCACATGTGTTAATTCATAGTTTTGATGCCTTCAGTGTGAATCTACCTTTTTCATAGTCATGAAAATAAAGAAAACTCTTTGAATGAGAAGGTGTGTCCAAACATTTGGTCTGTACTGTATGTTGCATTATACTTTCACTTTTATGTATTCCAGTAGGTTATTTTTCAGCTGTTGCTCATACTGTATCTACAGCTGCTTGTTTAAAAAAAATGTCCCAGTGAGACATTTGGGACAAAGCTTTGATTCAGAAACGCCTTTTTAGAATTACTTTAGAAAAAGAAAAACATATCGAGATTAATATTGTATATCGGCATTCAGCCTAAAAATATAGAGAAACAATTTTTGGACCATGTCGCCCAGGCCTGAAACATGTGGCAGAAAACTAACACTTCACATCACCCTGAACACACCATCGCCACAGTGAAATATGGTGGTGGCAGCATCATGCTTTGAGGAGAAAGGAGAGGGAAGCTGGTCTAACTGTGGCAAGGCCTGAAAAACGCAGTTCACAGACTCTCTGCATCCAGTCTGAGCTTCAGCTGTTTTGGAGAGAGGAATGAGCCAAAACGTCTCCAGATGTGTAAAGCTGGTAGAGACATACCCTAAAGGACGTGTAGCTGTAATGGCAATGGCCCTAAAAGTACTGACCCAAGGTGGGCTGAACATAAATGCAGAACGCTTTTCAGATTTTGTTTTTAAAGTTTCAGAACCCGTTTACATCCTTCATCCACCCTTACGTGGATCATCCAACTCACACTTAGGCACTTTTTGTTCGTCTACTGCATGAAATCCTAAAGTGACTCATTTCAAGCGCTATGAAAACTTTTGCAAGCACTGCATTTACAAAACAAAAACAATCTCATTGCTCAGCAGCCGTTAGAACAACACAAAACATCACGCGCAGCGGACTAATTGCTGCTGTGTTACTTAATGATCAACTTGCAGCTCTTACCGGCCGTAGATGACCTTGGCCAGGCAGTCCCGCCTCACTCCGCACTCGGCCTGGGAGCAGGGCTTCAGCACGCTTTGCTTCCCTGCCTTCAGGGTCCTCACTCTCAGACATGTCCCAAGCTTCTCTGCCGGGACGCCCAGCAGCTCGGAGGCTCTCTGCAAGAAGTCTACAGAGATGTGGTTTGAGTCTATTAGTAGCAGAAATGTTACTCAAGTGATTTGTTAAATCAAACATAATGATCAACACCGGGATTTATGAGATTTCATAACATTTGTCGATTAGTTTACGTGTCCCAAACATAGGGCTTTTTGCGTATTTGTTGAGTTGGTGATAAACCTGCAGAATCAAAGCTACCTTCAGAGCGTTCATCCAGGTCGCAGGGCTGTGATTCATTCGTTGAAGGGCAGAAACTCAGGTTCCCCAACTGCAGAATCCCTGCTAAAACCTGCGGTAGGAAAAAACAAACGTTATGTATGTGCAGTTTAAAAACAAAAGGAGCTCAAGTTATTTGATATTAAAACGTATTCTAATGTTTAATAAAAGAGAATAGGTTAACCTTACCCGAAATATTTGTCTTTGCATTTCTATATTAATCCCAAGGTGAACCATCGCCTCAACGGTTTCATGGAAACTATCCTCTATAAAACAAAGTTATTTGTACGCAGGGCATTACAAATAGCTCATAGAAAGCAAAAGTAGGCTTTCACACACATAAAAATTAAATACCAACCCTCGATTTGTTTGTCACTGTTCGGCAGCCACACGAAACACTGACTTTGTGGCATCTTCCAGTCTTTCCTCTGCTCGTCTGTGGCTCCGTTCATCATCTAGAAAACGGCACCCAGCTTTGTAAACACATGAAGAGGAGAGTCCCGTGGGCATCAGGCGGCGGGACTCACCTGGTAGAAGATGTGGAAGTTCCTCTCACTGGCTGGCTGGCAGGCCACCCGGGTCTTCACCAACAGATACGTCTGCACAGAAGCACCAACCAACAGCTGATCCCTTGACGTGACACAAGTTGAACAGGGTCAGCTAACCCAATCATGCAACGGATCAAGTTATGAGGAGAGAAAGAGGCCCAGGTACCTGTCGAGCTGCAGCTGGTTGGACTTTCCAAAGCGACTGCTGTTATTGTTACGCAGCGTGCAAGCGTTGCCTGCGGGGCGATAAGTGACTGCTCACACCAGTACATGTCACAATAAAAAAAATTAAAAAAAAACATGCCCAGATAAAGTATCTCTAGCCCTGAAACTTTTTGCCATTTTCTCACAATACAAACACAAACCTTTAGCTTTGTTGTGAAGTGGAAGGAAAACCGTAATGGGTTTTAATAAAAACTGGAAAGTGTGCTTTTTACCCTGTTCTGTTTTAGGTCTGAACTTTGACTAGGCCATTCTAACACATAAATCTTCTTTGATTTAAACCTGTCCATCGCAGCTCTGGCTGCATGTTTAGGGTTCCTGTCCTGCTGGAAGGTGAACCTCTACCCCAGTCTGAAGTCTTTGCAGCGTCTCTAAAAGTTTTCCCTCCAGCATTTTCCTTTAAAACATGAATTTATGACCTAATCCTTTTTTAAGCTTCTCTGTAACTTTCTCCCTAACCTGATCTGCTCATTCTTGGTCTTTATGATGCCGGGTGTCCCCTGATGTTCTTTGGCAAACTTTTTAATCCTCCATAAAACACCTGAATTTATAATGAGACTATATTACATAAAGGCTGACTATCTACTAATAAGGTGACTTATTAGATTAGATAGTCTTCAAATAGCGCTAAACGGGGCGGTTTTCAGCGGGGCGGGCGGGCACAACCTCCGTGGAGCGCGCATTATAACAGAAGCAGCACAGCGCAATCAAGTTTGATCAAGATGCAAACTTGATCACATTCATGTAAAACAATATTATTACTGTATGAAAAAAGCTGGACGGTCGCTATACAAGCTAGCGACAGACACAACGGCTAAAAGTGAGACGTCACAGAAAGAGTTTGTATCAGTCTGCCGTCTTTATCAGCATGCTCGGTATTTCTTAAAAAACAAAGAGAGAATATTCATATATATTTAAAACTTACCGCTCGGCAAACTAGTCGATACAGTTTACTTATGAAGGATCCGAGAGCTGGAAGGCGATTGGTCAAAAGTAAGCCCACCAGCTGGGCAGGTGATTGGCTGAGCGCCGCCTGAGGGCGCGCAACGATTGGCTGGAGTGGGCATACTTTTTTCCTTACGCTGCTCTTAATAAGTGAGCGCAACACAACGGCCACAGTTTAACGGGAGTCTCAGGATTGTCAGAAGTCTCAGAAGTGTTTTCGAGGAAAAAATGGTAAGAGTGACTTTAAAGGCTTAAGGAGATATTTTTAATGGAATGTAAGCTTGTACAGTAATTTCAGGCAAGATGAACCGGTTATTCATTGAGTCAAAAAGGACAAACGATGCACATTTGAGCTAAAATCCGTTGCACTGCTCCCGAATAGTGAGAATATTAGCACAATATAAAAGTATTGAAACTATAATTTATAATACTCCGAAAATGAGAGCATTTTGGGTTTATCCGAAACAGTTTTAATAACCACCGTTATTGCGGTTAGCCTTTTTAAAATGTTCTAACGTCTCTTAACGGGTGAGAGGCGTGTCGACAGAGCGACCGCGGTGAAGTTGGTTTGATATTGGACATTGGACATTCAAGCTCCGCGGAGTCAGCGGGATCTAGCTCACGGTTGATCCGGTTGAAGGACTCCGATTTCGGCCAGCGTCTCTCAGCTGCTCCCTTCTTCCACATGCGGTGGTGCAGTTAGGGACCGTCAAAAAAGTTTTGAACCAAGCACTCTTGAGAAATAAAAATCAATAAATTCCTTATCTAGTGACCAGCTAAGACAAAACTAATAGAAAATAATTCCAATAAATAACATCTCTAAGGCACACTAATTTTTATCCCATTTTAAGCCATTGTTTATTTTTAAAGAATTTTTATAATAAAAATAATTGATCTTTCTTCAATAGCTTCCAGGTCATGTGACCCACTGTCTCCAAATGATGTCAAATTGTTCTACTATTTTACCTTGATGGGGCACACTCATTTTTATCCCATTTTAAGCTTTTTTCTATTTTTAAAGAATTTTTATTATAAAAATAATAGACATTTCTTCAATAGCTTCCAAGTCATGTGACCCACTGACTCCAAAATGATGTCAAATTGTTCTACTATTTTACCTTGATGGGGCACACTCATTTTTATCCCACTTTAAGCTTTTTTCTATTTTTAAAGAATTTTTATTATAAAAATAATAGACATTTCTTCAATAGCTTCCAGGTCATGTGACCCACTGACTCCAAAATGATGTCACATTGTTCTACTATTTTACCTTGATGGGGCACACTCATTTTTATCACATTTTAAGCTTTTTTCTATTTTTAAAGAATTTTTATTATAGAAAAATGTGATATTTCTTCAATAGCTTCCAGGTCATGTGACCCACAGACTCCAAAATGATCTCAAATTGTTCTACTATTTTACCTTGATGGGGCACACTCATTTTTATACCACTTTAAGCTTTTTTTCTATTTTTAAAGAATTTTTATTATAAAAATAAGTGATATTTCTTCAATAGCTTCCAGGTCATGTGACCCACTGACTCAAAATCTGTGTCAAATTGTTCTGCTAATTTACCTTGATGGGGCACACTCATTTTTATCCCTTTTTAAGACTTTGTTTATTTTTAAAGAATTTTTATTATAAAAATAAGTGATATTTTTTCAATAGCTTCCAGGTCATGTGACCCACAGACTCCATAATGATCTCAAATTGTTCTACTATTTTACCTTGATGGGGCACACTCATTTTTATCCCACTTTAAGCTTTTTTCTATTTTTAAAGAATTTTTATTATAAAAATAAGTGATATTTCTTCAATAGCTTCCAAGTCATGTGACCCACTGACTCAAAATCTGTGTCAAATTGTTCTACTATTTTACCTTGATGGGGCACACTCATTTTTATCCCATTTTAAGCTTTTTTCTATTTTTAAAGAATTTTTATTATAGAAAAATGTGATATTTCTTCAATAGCTTCCAGGTCATGTGACCCACTGACTCAAAATCTGTGTCAAATTGTTCTGCTAATTTACCTTGATGGGGCACACTCATTTTTATCCCTTTTTAAGACTTTGTTTATTTTTAAAGAATTTTTATTATAAAAATAATAGATATTTCTTCAATAGCTTCCAGGTCATGTGACCCACTGACTCCAAAATGATCTCAAATTGTTCTACTATTTTACCTTGATGGGGCACACTCATTTTTATCCCACTTTAAGCTTTTTTCTATTTTTAAAGAATTTTTATTATAAAAATAATAGACATTTCTTCAATAGCTTCCAAGTCATGTGACCCACTGACTCCAAAATGATGTCAAATTGTTCTACTATTTTACCTTGATGGGGCACACTCATTTTTATCCCACTTTAAGCTTTTTTCTATTTTTAAAGAATTTTTATTATAAAAATAAGTGATATTTCTTCAATAGCTTCCAAGTCATGTGACCCACTGACTCCAAAATGATGTCAAATTGTTCTACTATTTTACCTTGATGGGGCACACTCATTTTTATCCCACTTTAAGCTTTTTTCTATTTTTAAAGAATTTTTATTATAAAAATAAGTGATATTTCTTCAATAGCTTCCAGGTCATGTGACCCACTGACTCCAAAATGATGTCAAATTGTTCTACTATTTTACCTTGATGGGGCACACTCATTTTTATCACATTTTAAGCTTTTTTCTATTTTTAAAGAATTTTTATTATAGAAAAATGTGATATTTCTTCAATAGCTTCCAGGTCATGTGACCCACAGACTCCAAAATGATGTCAAATTGTTCTACTATTTTACCTTGATGGGGCACACTCATTTTTATCCCACTTTAAGCTTTTTTCTATTTTTAAAGAATTTTTATTATAAAAATAAGTGATATTTCTTCAATAGCTTCCAGGTCATGTGACCCACTGACTCAAAATCTGTGTCAAATTGTTCTGCTAATTTACCTTGATGGGGCACACTCATTTTTATCCCTTTTTAAGACTTTGTTTATTTTTAAAGAATTTGTATTATAAAAATAAGTGATATTTTTTCAATAGCTTCCAAGTCATGTGACCCACTGACTCAAAATCTGTGTCAAATTGTTCTACTATTTTACCTTGATGGGGCACACTCATTTTTATCCCATTTTAAGCTTTTTTCTATTTTTAAAGAATTTTTATTATAGAAAAATGTGATATTTCTTCAATAGCTTCCAGGTCATGTGACCCACTGACTCAAAATCTGTGTCAAATTGTTCTGCTAATTTACCTTGATGGGGCACACTCATTTTTATCCATTTTTAAGACTTTGTTTATTTTTAAAGAATTTTTATTATAAAAATAATAGATATTTCTTCAATAGCTTCCAGGTCATGTGACCCACTGACTCCAAAATGATGTCAAATTGTTCTACTATTTTACCTTGATGGGGCACACTCATTTTTATCCCACTTTAAGCTTTTTTCTATTTTTAAAGAATTTTTATTATAAAAATAATAGACATTTCTTCAATAGCTTCCAAGTCATGTGACCCACTGACTCCAAAATGATGTCAAATTGTTCTACTATTTTACCTTGATGGGGCACACTCATTTTTATCCCACTTTAAGCTTTTTTCTATTTTTAAAGAATTTTTATTATAGAAAAATGTGATATTTCTTCAAAGGCTTCCAGGTCATGTGACCCACAGACTCCAAAATGATCTCAAATTGTTCTACTATTTTACCTTGATGGGGCACACTCATTTTTATCCATTTTTAAGACTTTGTTTATTTTTAAAGAATTTTTATTATAAAAATAAGTGATATTTTTTCAATAGCTTCCAGGTCATGTGACCCACAGACTCCATAATGATCTCAAATTGTTCTACTATTTTACCTTGATGGGGCACACTCATTTTTATCCCACTTTAAGCTTTTTTCTATTTTTAAAGAATTTTTATTATAAAAATAAGTGATATTTCTTCAATAGCTTCCAAGTCATGTGACCCACTGACTCAAAATCTGTGTCAAATTGTTCTACTATTTTACCTTGATGGGGCACACTCATTTTTATCCCATTTTAAGCTTTTTTCTATTTTTAAAGAATTTTTATTATAGAAAAATGTGATATTTCTTCAATAGCTTCCAGGTCATGTGACCCACTGACTCAAAATCTGTGTCAAATTGTTCTGCTAATTTACCTTGATGGGGCACACTCATTTTTATCCCTTTTTAAGACTTT
This sequence comes from Fundulus diaphanus, assembly GCA_037039145.1. Classification (NCBI taxonomy): domain Eukaryota; kingdom Metazoa; phylum Chordata; class Actinopteri; order Cyprinodontiformes; family Fundulidae; genus Fundulus; species Fundulus diaphanus. The sequence goes on from CM073136.1 coordinate 1,752,112, forward strand.
GTTTATTTTTAAAGAATTTTTATTATAAAAATAATAGATATTTCTTCAATAGCTTCCAGGTCATGTAACCCACTGACTCCAAAATGATGTCAAATTGTTCTACTATTTTACCTTGATGGGGCACACTCATTTTTATCCCACTTTAAGCTTTTTTCTATTTTTAAAGAATTTTTATTATAAAAATAATAGACATTTCTTCAATAGCTTCCAAGTCATGTGACCCACTGACTCCAAAATGATGTCAAATTGTTCTACTATTTTACCTTGATGGGGCACACTCATTTTTATCCCACTTTAAGCTTTTTTCTATTTTTAAAGAATTTTTATTATAAAAATAAGTGATATTTCTTCAATAGCTTCCAAGTCATGTGACCCACTGACTCCAAAATGATGTCAAATTGTTCTACTATTTTACCTTGATGGGGCACACTCATTTTTATCCCACTTTAAGCTTTTTTCTATTTTTAAAGAATTTTTATTATAAAAATAAGTGATATTTCTTCAATAGCTTCCAGGTCATGTGACCCACTGACTCCAAAATGATGTCAAATTGTTCTACTATTTTACCTTGATGGGGCACACTCATTTTTATCACATTTTAAGCTTTTTTCTATTTTTAAAGAATTTTTATTATAGAAAAATGTGATATTTCTTCAATAGCTTCCAGGTCATGTGACCCACAGACTCCAAAATGATGTCAAATTGTTCTACTATTTTACCTTGATGGGGCACACTCATTTTTATCCCACTTTAAGCTTTTTTCTATTTTTAAAGAATTTTTATTATAAAAATAAGTGATATTTCTTCAATAGCTTCCAGGTCATGTGACCCACTGACTCAAAATCTGTGTCAAATTGTTCTGCTAATTTACCTTGATGGGGCACACTCATTTTTATCCCTTTTTAAGACTTTGTTTATTTTTAAAGAATTTGTATTATAAAAATAAGTGATATTTTTTCAATAGCTTCCAAGTCATGTGACCCACTGACTCAAAATCTGTGTCAAATTGTTCTACTATTTTACCTTGATGGGGCACACTCATTTTTATCCCATTTTAAGCTTTTTTCTATTTTTAAAGAATTTTTATTATAGAAAAATGTGATATTTCTTCAATAGCTTCCAGGTCATGTGACCCACTGACTCAAAATCTGTGTCAAATTGTTCTGCTAATTTACCTTGATGGGGCACACTCATTTTTATCCATTTTTAAGACTTTGTTTATTTTTAAAGAATTTTTATTATAAAAATAATAGATATTTCTTCAATAGCTTCCAGGTCATGTGACCCACTGACTCCAAAATGATGTCAAATTGTTCTACTATTTTACCTTGATGGGGCACACTCATTTTTATCCCACTTTAAGCTTTTTTCTATTTTTAAAGAATTTTTATTATAAAAATAATAGACATTTCTTCAATAGCTTCCAAGTCATGTGACCCACTGACTCCAAAATGATGTCAAATTGTTCTACTATTTTACCTTGATGGGGCACACTCATTTTTATCCCACTTTAAGCTTTTTTCTATTTTTAAAGAATTTTTATTATAGAAAAATGTGATATTTCTTCAAAGGCTTCCAGGTCATGTGACCCACAGACTCCAAAATGATCTCAAATTGTTCTACTATTTTACCTTGATGGGGCACACTCATTTTTATCCCACTTTAAGCTTTTTTCTATTTTTAAAGAATTTTTATTATAAAAATAAGTGATATTTCTTCAATAGCTTCCAAGTCATGTGACCCACTGACTCAAAATCTGTGTCAAATTGTTCTACTATTTTACCTTGATGGGGCACACTCATTTTTATCCCATTTTAAGCTTTTTTCTATTTTTAAAGAATTTTTATTATAGAAAAATGTGATATTTCTTCAATAGCTTCCAGGTCATGTGACCCACTGACTCAGTACTGTCTAATTTGTCTAACATAGTCAATTAATAAAGTTTCATAAACTTACCTAGAAAACAGTTTTCTAATGACATGTAGTACAAATACTGAACACTAGGTGGCTTCAAGTTAAACCATCTATATGACGAGGTGGATTTAATTCCGAGAGAAAACCGCATCAGGAAAAACAGCACTTGGTTGGCTTTTTCAACTCCTGGTAAAAATGGGTCGTTTCAAAAAAGGACAGAGCCTTAAAAACACAAATCTTTGGCAAAAGGCTGGGGGTTTACATGCCATTACTCAGTGTTTTCTTTCTTTGGGTTTTGGCGAGGCAGTTGTTACTCATGAACAGTGGTTATCTCTTGCTCTTGCTCTGTTTAAAACGAATGAGAAAAGTTATATAAAGTGGCTGAAGGTCATATGGTCTGCAGATCGACAAGGAATACGGACTACGGTTCTTAATGCAGGTAATTTTTTTTACGTTTTATTAGGTTGTATTTAGATTTTTACCTAGCACTTAAAGGGACATTGAAAAACAGTGTTGTGCACATGCGCACGACTGCTAATCTCGAGATGCTGTCTGATGTCTGTAAAATATGGGTCATTCCTGCCTACTGGTAACTTTTCATCGCCCTTTTTCAAAAATAGTATTTTTTTCATGCTTTTGCAATTATAAGTGGTGAATGACATATCTAACCTTTATGAACCTTTGTTGATATAGCTTAAGCATTTAAATAATTATATTTATGGAAGTATTTTTGCAGCATGAACTGTAAGAGTGTTCCACCCTGTTAGGGACATATTCAAACAAAATAATAATAAACCAAGTTATTTTATATCATTTTACAACTCTGGATAATCAAGCTAAATCACTTTTATCTAAACTAAGTGATCTAAAATGTTTTTGCTGTAATTTGCTTCTTTTAGGAAGCCATGTAACTTGTTATAATCTCAGGTTTAGGACAGGCGTAATGTAGCCTCAGTGTGCTCGTGTGATGCTCAAAGAGATCAAGTGAACGCTCAGGGAGTTTGTGTGTTTGCTCAGATACATGAAAAATTTGGGGAACATTGGCCCTAACCCATTACCTAACCCTGATCTTAATATTCACCATAATCACAACACTTGCCTGTAGAGTTAAGCAACTTCATAGTAGGGAACAGAGAAATGTAAAAATACTATTGTAAGAATGTGGTGCGCTTGAAAAAAAATTATTTTAAATGTTATCCTTCAATATGTCTGTTTTCGTTCAATGTTCATTTAGAGGCTCTGTATGTTTGTCTTTTATGTATGTGTCAAACAAATATCTAAACCTAATAATATTTAATTTCAAATATGTTCCTTGTTAGGTAGAGAAATCAGTGACAAGGGCAATGCTAAGGGCTTTCCCATAACCAGAGGGAGTGGAAAAAAGGATGAAATAAAGAGTAGCGCAGGAGCACAAGTGTCCTCTCACTACCCAGGACAACATACCAGTGAGGACAGGGACCAATCACAGGACAAAACAGAAATCCATCCAAAACAGGTGCAGCCAGAACAGCAGACAGGAACAGAGAACAGAACAGAGGATGAAACAGAGAACAGAACAGAGGACAGAACAGAGGATGAAACAGAGAACAGAACAGAGGAAGAAAAAGAGAACAGAACAGAGGATGAAACAGAGAACAGAACAGAGGATGAAACAGAGAACAGAACAGAGGATGAAACAGAGAACAGAACAGAGGATGAAACAGAGAACAGAACAGAGGATGAAACAGAGAACAGAACAGAGGACAGAACAGAGGATGAAACAGAGAACAGAACAGAGGATGAAACAGAGAACAGAACAGAGGATGAAAAAGAGAACAGAACAGAGGATGAAACAGAGAACAGAACAGAGGATGAAACAGAGAACAGAACAGAGGATGAAACAGAGAACAGAACAGAGGATGAAACAGAGAACAGAACAGAGGATGAAACAGAGAACAGAACAGAGGATGAAACAGAGAACAGAACAGAGGATGAAACAGAGAACAGAACAGAGGATGAAAAAGAGAACAGAACAGAGGATGAAACAGAGAACAGAACAGAGGATGAAACAGAGAACAGAACAGAGGATGAAACAGAGAACAGAACAGAGGATGAAACAGAGAACAGAACAGAGGATGAAAAAGAGAACAGAACAGAGGATGAAACAGAGAACAGAACAGAGGATGAAACAGAGAACAGAACAGAGGATGAAACAGAGAACAGAACAGAGGATGAAACAGAGAACAGAACAGAGGATGAAACAGAGAACAGAACAGAGGATGAAACAGAGAACAGAACAGAGGATGAAAAAGAGAACAGAACAGAGGATGAAGCACAGGACAGAAAAGGCACTAAATCAAAGAGAAAACAAATGAAGACAAGGGACAGAAAAGGAGAAGCAGATAAAGACAACAAAACTGACTTCAGGAAGTGCATTCCAGGGCCTAAAAAATTTAAAATTATGATCACAAGGAAACAGTGGAACAAAATAAAACCAAAAGATGGGGAGAGTAAACTACGTCCCCCTTGGACTGACACATTATATCAACAGTTCATGGAAAAGAACCCATGCTGTATACTTTCTTTTAAATACCAGCATGTGAAAAAGAACAAAAGTCGTAAGAAGAAGTCTCAATTTTTTTATGCTGCTGCAAAATGCACTTTTGGAGGATGCAATGCAACGTACACTTTTAAGAAAAAAACAACTCCCAAATCACAAGACCAAAGAATCAGTTTCACAGTGGAACGCTTTGGTGAGGTCACGCACCATAAAAAACATCGACGATTCAGGCCAGCAAAATACCAGAGAAGAAGCAAAATTGGCAAAGCTTTGGCAGTTGGTGTCAGCCATTATTTTTATTCAATGTTGAAGCAAACACCCACTGAAGAAATTATGGCTGGGAACATAACAAGAAGTCTAAGCAAAGATGTGCTGAAAATAATTTCATCTGAGTTGAAAAAGAGTACAAGGCTCCATAATGACATTATGCTTGAACTCATGTTAACTCAAAAAATAATAAAATCAACAAGTTCTCAAGCATCATCTAAGGGTTACTTTCAGCATCTTCAAATAGACCCATTTGCAGTACACCTATACACAGACACTGGTTTAAGCATTTTGACACAACATTTAAGGAAGTCATCACCGGTTACCCTCCACCTTGATGCAACAGGCAGCGTTGTCCAGAAAATCCCTGATCAAGACAAGCAAGTTTTATACTACGCTTTAGTTTTGCCAGGCATGGGCAAGGATAAACCACCTTTGCCTGTCACAGAACTGATCACCAACAGCCACAGTATTCCTTCCATTTCACATTGGTTAATGGAATTCAAAAGAAAGCTGTCACAAATGACAAAACTACAAATTGCACAGGTTGAGACAGACTACAGTTGGGCTCTAATGAGTAGCGTGCTGATATCTTTTAACAAGGAAGATATTTCTGCGTACCTTGCCAGAGCATTTAACATTGTGCACTGGTGGCATGACAAACTTCACTGTGTTGCATCTATGCTCTGCCCATGTCTTGAAAGCTGTGACACAAGCATTTGGCAGAAAAACATCAGACCGAAGCATACAAGAGTATGCAACATTTTGCTTCGCTTACTTACTCAACTTCCAGAGTATGCAGCTTGCCACTGAGGTGTTTTATAACATGTGTGTACTATTTGATGCAAAAGATTGTACCCATTTGGTTAAAACAAGCCAAACCTACCTCAACAGCTGCATTTCTCAAAGAGAGAAAAACAGGGATGAAGAAAGCTACTATGCACCAGAAGCTGAGGAAATGATCTCTGATAATAGTAACAGCATTGTCGGAAAGTCACCTTTCACACATACTTTTCAAGTAATACGGGACCAAGCAGAGTGTGACTTTCTGTCCGATGATTCAGCCAACATTAAAAACTCTTACACTTGTCCTGGTATTATTGATGTTCTGCTGAAAAACTACATGGGGATCATCCCACTGTGGAGTGGTTTGTTGCTTGGAGATCTGACACGACATGAAGCACCAACAACCGGTGAAAGAAATACAACTAGCAAAACCAGAGAAACTAACTGCCATGTGGAGCTATGGTTGGGTTTGGTGAAACGGAACATCCTGGCAAAGAAGAAGTACCTCAGACCAGCAGAGTTCATCTCCAAAATGTTTTCCTCTTTACAAGGAAGATACATAGAGCACATTATGCAGCATGGTCTTCCAATGAAAATTCTGGACAAAGCTGTTACAGTTTCTAACAGAAATGCAGATGATGCAGAAGAAAAATGGAAGAAGAGGGAAAGTTCTGCTGCTCAATCTAAGTCCAAGTCCAAATACTTCAATGCCCCCAAGAAAATACCGAATCCGAAAACTTCACAACACAAAAAAGCAAAGATCAAAGGAGCAGATGCCGATCACCACAATACAAACTCTCAGGTTAATATGGTTTCACCGTTAAGGAAATATTTCTGTTAAACTTAAAAAAAAATACCACTATACTTATATAATCTAAAAAGGATTTTGTTTAACCTAAAATTTTAAAAAGTTACATCAAATGTGGTTAGTGTAAAATGACATTGGTGATGACAGATATGCAGTATGCAGCACTCATAATGATTTTGTGGGGGTTTGAAAGTTTCTTTATTCTAGACGACTGTTAACAGATATGAGAGATACCATGAGCATCTCCGCTTATCAACATCTATTACAGCACCGAATTTGGCTTGTTAAGTCAGAAGTACTGTCAGGAGCTTAGTGAATAAAAACCGGAAAATATCTTGTTGAAATAACATAAATTAAAAAGGGAGAGGGGTGAAACTACATCCAACATGTATTCTGTCACAATAATAACCATAGAATTTACAAACAACCAAGTACTTTAAACATTTTGTTGTCTGTGTCAATTCAACAATTCTAAAACCATGTACAGAGTATGTATTTGAGAGGATCACTCTTAATTGTTTGTTGAAAATATCAATTTCTAGAGAATAACTTCTGCTGTATGAACTGTTTTCCTCATGTGCCTGATTTCCAGTTAACCCAGCTTTGGAGAAAGACAGATACAGAAGTTGTTGTTGCTGTTGTCCCTTCACAAATTAAGGGTCGGAGCTTTGTCATTCACCATTCAGAGCTGTGCTCTCTTCGTCCACATGAGTGGCTGAATGGGGAGGTATGTGTCTGATCGTCTTTTGTCATTTTTTTCCACTAATTTCTGCAACACTTTGCATCCAAATCTGAATATTTGTTAGTATGACTCTTTACATTACAAAGACTTTTGTTGCCGATTAAGAAGGTCTGATGCGCTTAGGAAAAAAATTAATTAAAAAGCCTTTATTGGTATAAGGCTAATACAATAGTTTCTTCTTGGATCCCTACTGAAGAGCACCAGAGGAACACCTTCTCACTCCCTAGAAGCACTCTATGCTCAGTTTCTTTGACTTTTGCTGGCACATAATCTAAACATTGTGATATTACTTTTGCAGATCATTGAAACTCTGTTTCATGTGGCTGCCCACGCATCGGGAGTGGTGGACACCATTTATATCCTTAACCATTACACTGCTGGTGCCATTTTGTTTGGGCACAGAACAGAGCTTCCTCGTCAAAGTTTACCAAAGGTAATATATATTGTTTTTAGTTGTTGTATTGTATCGGATGGATAAATACAACTTTCATGTTAACACATCTGCGAAATCGAGTAAAACATGAAAAGTCAAATAATCTGTAATGTATTGTGTTTAAGAAGGTGTGTGATTATTGATCAAAAAAGATTTAGCCTTTTATGTTCAACACGGTTTCAATCAAGACCAGGATCTGTTTTACTGGTCTTATCTGAAAGAATTTCCCTGTTTAAAACAATGCATGGATGTGTAAATCAAAATATAACATGTGACAACTTGAAATAATTTTGAATTGAGATGTGTGGTTGAAATGTGAATGAAACAGATGGGTTTGCAAAAAGATTAGTTAAATCTGGATAGCACATCCTTTAAAAAAATAACATAGTACTCATGTTAACCTTGTTCTCTTATATCACAAAATGTCACTTCTATGTTTCTTAATTAATAACATCATTATCACTGCAACTTTAACCCCGCTACCCGTGGTGGACTTTTTTTCATAGCATCTAAGTGTAGCATAGTTGTCACTAAATGAGATTTTTTACGTGAGTGGAAAGATTAAATTTGAGATAAGAGCTTCAGAATTGTCTTCAGAATTTGACATAACTTTTTGAGATATGTGTCAATGCTATTGTAGGTGAACTTTGACAACTATGAAGCAGTTCTGTCATTTGTGCTGGTGAATAACAACCACTGGAAGTTGCTGGTTTGTGGTTTTACCTTGCTTACAATGAATATATATTTTTTCATGTTAGATTAGAGCCATATTGACATATGTTTCAACAACATTATTTCCTGTTACGTAACTTTGCCTTTATTGCTCTTTTTCAGTACATCAACACAAAAGCCAGCACAGTATTCCTAATGGATCCTGCACAACTGTCATCAGAGCTCCAGGACTCCAAAAGTGCAGCTAAAAGAATACAGTAATTCTACCTTTAAGACATGTCTAAAGTGATTGGAGAAATAAAAACATAACTTGAACAATTATGACATAATCCATAAACTAAAGTGCTTGTCATTTTGAAAAGTTGATAGTAACATAACATGGTGACATCAGTTGTCATGAATGGAATGACAAAATAAAATTGCTCTTACACAAATCATTTCATTCCTTATCCAGGGAATACTTCAAGATGAGAAGGACATGCCATGGCAAAACAGACTGGGTCGATGTCCAATGGAAAGGGGGGGCTATGAGCCACCCTATTCAGCAGGATGGAAGCAGCTGCGGAGTCATTGTTGTCCAAGTACATTGAATAGTTAATGTTTGGTATTGCCAAGTATGACAGTTGTGAAAGTAAAAATAATATTTATGTTATGATATGGAAATGTAATTTTCAATCAAACAACGGTTTGTCTGGCTAGACTGTGTGTGTTTTCTACATTTTGGTAAGTTTTAAGTCATTCTCCAAGGGATCCTATAGGGGGAAAGAAAAGAAACAACAACATAATGTTGGACAGTGTAACATGTCCAACATTCTTTGTCATACATAATGTGTGTCCACAAGTACCTGTTACAGTCTGTTGCAGTATTATGCAATGAAAATCAGTGTCTTTCAAAGCAGTGCTGTTTCTTTAGATGGCGAAAGCATTGATGGAAGCCTTTCCTTTTATTCCAAATATGGAATTTGACACAACCAAGAAGGCAATAAAAGAAGAAAGAAGAGCTCTGGCTCTTCAAATCCTTGAAGCATCAGGTGCATAATATATACCCCATTCATTCATTCATTCATATATCTATCTATCTATCTATCTATCTATCTATCTATCTATCTATCTATCTATCTATCTATCTATCTATCTATCTATCTATCTATCTATCTATCTATCTATCTATCTATCTATCTATCTCTCTCTCTTTATATATATATATAAATACACACGTTCTTAATAATAATGGTTGTTTTTCCTTTGGTGATCAGTGTTTGATGACCAGACATGCTGTGCAATGTGTGCTGCCTCCAAGCCCCCAGTTTTTGGACCTCCAATTACAGACTGGGTGAGAGTATGAGTTGTTACTGTGTAAATTTCAAGCATAAATAAGGACAAACTCCCGATAGTCATGAAGTTGTAATTTATAGAAGACTGAACAGGTATCTTTTCTGTTGTATTTTAACAGATCCAGTGTGACAGCTGCGACAGGTGGTTCCATGCTCTGTGCCTTGATATAAAGAGCACTGATTATGAGAAAGCAAAGAAAAAAAGCTGGAACTGCCCACTGTGCAACTGAAATGCAAACTTTTTACTTAGTTCAACATTGTTAAAAATAAATACTTTAGAGTTATATGTTGTCAATTGAACTATTTTGTTTCTGCATCAAGACTGTGCCCCATCAAGGTAAAGTAGTAGAACAATTTGACACAGATTTTGAGTCAGTGGGTCAAATGACCTGGAAGCTATTGAAGAAATATCACTTATTTTTATAATAAAAATTCTTTAAAAATAGAAAAAAGCTTAAAGTGGGATAAAAATGAGTGTGCCCCATCAAGGTAAAATAGTAGAACAATTTGACATCATTTTGGAGTCAGTGGGTCACATGACCTGGAAGCTATTGAATAAATATCTATTATTTTTATAATAAAAATTCTTTAAAAATAGAAAAAAGCTTAAAATGGGATAAAAATGAGTGTGCCCCATCAAGGTAAAATAGTAGAACAAATTGACATCATTTTGGAGTCAGTGGGTCACATGACTTGGAAGCTATTGAAGAAATGTCTATTATTTTTATAATAAAAATTCTTTAAAAATAGAAAAAAGCTTAAAGTGGGATAAAAATGAGTGTGCCCCATCAAGGTAAAATAGTAGAACAATTTGACATCATTTTGGAGTCAGTGGGTCACATGACCTGGAAGCTATTGAAGAAATATCTATTATTTTTATAATAAAAATTCTTTAAAAATAAACAAAGTCTTAAAAAGGGATAAAAATGAGTGTGCCCCATCAAGGTAAATTAGCAGAACAATTTGACACAGATTTTGAGTCAGTGGGTCACATGACCTGGAAGCTATTGAAGAAATATCTATTATTTTTATAATAAAAATTCTTTAAAAATAGAAAAAAGCTTAAAATGGGATAAAAATGAGTGTGCCCCATCAAGGTAAAATAGTAGAACAAATTGACATCATTTTGGAGTCAGTGGGTCACATGACTTGGAAGCTATTGAAGAAATGTCTATTATTTTTATAATAAAAATTCTTTAAAAATAGAAAAAAGCTTAAAGTGGGATAAAAATGAGTGTGCCCCATCAAGGTAAAATAGTAGAACAATTTGACATCATTTTGGAGTCAGTGGGTCACATGACCTGGAAGCTATTGAAGAAATATCTATTATTTTTATAATAAAAATTCTTTAAAAATAAACAAAGTCTTAAAAAGGGATAAAAATGAGTGTGCCCCATCAAGGTAAATTAGCAGAACAATTTGACACAGATTTTGAGTCAGTGGGTCACATGACTTGGAAGCTATTGAAGAAATATCACTTATTTTTATAATAAAAATTCTTTAAAAATAGAAAAAAGCTTAAAGTGGGATAAAAATGAGTGTGCCCCATCAAGGTAAAATAGTAGAACAATTTGAGATCATTATGGAGTCAGTGGGTCACATGACCTGGAAGCTATTGAAAAAATATCACTTATTTTTATAATAAAAATTCTTTAAAAATAAACAAAGTCTTAAAAAGGGATAAAAATGAGTGTGCCCCATCAAGGTAAATTAGCAGAACAATTTGACACAGATTTTGAGTCAGTGGGTCACATGACCTGGAAGCTATTGAAGAAATATCACTTATTTTTATAATAAAAATTCTTTAAAAATAGAAAAAAGCTTAAAGTGGGATAAAAATGAGTGTGCCCCATCAAGGTAAAATAGTAGAACAATTTGAGATCATTTTGGAGTCTGTGGGTCACATGACCTGGAAGCTATTGAAGAAATATCACATTTTTCTATAATAAAAATTCTTTAAAAATAGAAAAAAGCTTAAAATGGGATAAAAATGAGTGTGCCCCATCAAGGTAAAATAGTAGAACAATTTGACATCATTTTGGAGTCAGTGGGTCACATGACTTGGAAGCTATTGAAGAAATGTCTATTATTTTTATAATAAAAATTCTTTAAAAATAGAAAAAAGCTTAAAGTGGGATAAAAATGAGTGTGCCCCATCAAGGTAAAATAGTAGAACAATTTGAGATCATTTTGGAGTCTGTGGGTCACATGACCTGGAAGCTATTGAAGAAATATCACATTTTTCTATAATAAAAATTCTTTAAAAATAGAAAAAAGCTTAAAATGTGATAAAAATGAGTGTGCCCCATCAAGGTAAAATAGTAGAACAATTTGACACAGATTTTGAGTCAGTGGGTCACATGACCTGGAAGCTATTGAAGAAATATCACTTATTTTTATAATAAAAATTCTTTAAAAATAGAAAAAAGCTTAAAGTGGGATAAAAATGAGTGTGCCCCATCAAGGTAAAATAGTAGAACAATTTGACATCATTTTGGAGTCAGTGGGTCACATGACCTGGAAGCTATTGAATAAATATCTATTATTTTTATAATAAAAATTCTTTAAAAATAGAAAAAAGCTTAAAATGGGATAAAAATGAGTGTGCCCCATCAAGGTAAAATAGTAGAACAAATTGACATCATTTTGGAGTCAGTGGGTCACATGACTTGGAAGCTATTGAAGAAATGTCTATTATTTTTATAATAAAAATTCTTTAAAAATAGAAAAAAGCTTAAAGTGGGATAAAAATGAGTGTGCCCCATCAAGGTAAAATAGTAGAACAATTTGACATCATTTTGGAGTCAGTGGGTCACATGACCTGGAAGCTATTGAAGAAATATCTATTATTTTTATAATAAAAATTCTTTAAAAATAAACAAAGTCTTAAAAAGGGATAAAAATGAGTGTGCCCCATCAAGGTAAATTAGCAGAACAATTTGACACAGATTTTGAGTCAGTGGGTCACATGACCTGGAAGCTATTGAAGAAATATCACATTTTTCTATAATAAAAATTCTTTAAAAATAGAAAAAAGCTTAAAATGGGATAAAAATGAGTGTGCCCCATCAAGGTAAAATAGTAGAACAATTTGACACAGATTTTGAGTCAGTGGGTCACATGACTTGGAAGCTATTGAAAAAATATCACTTATTTTTATAATAAAAATTCTTTAAAAATAGAAAAAAGCTTAAAGTGGGATAAAAATGAGTGTGCCCCATCAAGGTAAAATAGTAGAACAATTTGAGATCATTTTGGAGTCTGTGGGTCACATGACCTGGAAGCTATTGAAGAAATATCACATTTTTCTATAATAAAAATTCTTTAAAAATAGAAAAAAGCTTAAAGTGGGATAAAAATGAGTGTGCCCCATCAAGGTAAAATAGTAGAACAATTTGACATCATTTTGGAGTCAGTGGGTCACATGACTTGGAAGCTATTGAAGAAATGTCTATTATTTTTATAATAAAAATTCTTTAAAAATAGAAAAAAGCTTAAAGTGGGATAAAAATGAGTGTGCCCCATCAAGGTAAAATAGTAGAACAATTTGACATCATTTTGGAGTCAGTGGGTCACATGACCTGGAAGCTATTGAAGAAATATCTATTATTTTTATAATAAAAATTCTTTAAAAATAAACAAAGTCTTAAAAAGGGATAAAAATGAGTGTGCCCCATCAAGGTAAATTAGCAGAACAATTTGACACAGATTTTGAGTCAGTGGGTCACATGACCTGGAAGCTATTGAAGAAATATCACATTTTTCTATAATAAAAATTCTTTAAAAATAGAAAAAAGCTTAAAATGGGATAAAAATGAGTGTGCCCCATCAAGGTAAAATAGTAGAACAATTTGACACAGATTTTGAGTCAGTGGGTCACATGACTTGGAAGCTATTGAAGAAATATCACTTATTTTTATAATAAAAATTCTTTAAAAATAGAAAAAAGCTTAAAGTGGGATAAAAATGAGTGTGCCCCATCAAGGTAAAATAGTAGAACAATTTGAGATCATTATGGAGTCAGTGGGTCACATGACCTGGAAGCTATTGAAAAAATATCACTTATTTTTATAATAAAAATTCTTTAAAAATAAACAAAGTCTTAAAAAGGGATAAAAATGAGTGTGCCCCATCAAGGTAAATTAGCAGAACAATTTGACACAGATTTTGAGTCAGTGGGTCACATGACCTGGAAGCTATTGAAGAAATATCACTTATTTTTATAATAAAAATTCTTTAAAAATAGAAAAAAGCTTAAAGTGGGATAAAAATGAGTGTGCCCCATCAAGGTAAAATAGTAGAACAATTTGACATCATTTTGGAGTCAGTGGGTCACATGACTTGGAAGCTATTGAAGAAATGTCTATTATTTTTATAATAAAAATTCTTTAAAAATAGAAAAAAGCTTAAAGTGGGATAAAAATGAGTGTGCCCCATCAAGGTAAAATAGTAGAACAATTTGAGATCATTTTGGAGTCTGTGGGTCACATGACCTGGAAGCTATTGAAGAAATATCACATTTTTCTATAATAAAAATTCTTTAAAAATAGAAAAAAGCTTAAAATGTGATAAAAATGAGTGTGCCCCATCAAGGTAAAATAGTAGAACAATTTGACACAGATTTTGAGTCAGTGGGTCACATGACCTGGAAGCTATTGAAGAAATATCACTTATTTTTATAATAAAAATTCTTTAAAAATAGAAAAAAGCTTAAAATGGGATATAAATGAGTGTGCCCCATCAAGGTAAAATAGTAGAACAATTTTACATAGATTTGGAGTCAGTGGGTCACATAACCTGGAAGCTATTGAATAAATATCACATTTTGCTATAATAACAATTCTTTAAAAATAGACAAAGCCTTAAAATGGAATAAAAATTAGTGTGCCTTACAGCTGTTATTTATTGGCATGATTTCCTATTAGTTTTGTCTTAGGTAGTCACTAGATAAGGAATCTATTAATTTTTATTTCTCAAGAGTGCTTGGTTCAAAACTTTTTTGACGGTCCCTAACTGCACCACCGCGTGTGGGAGGAGGGAGCAGCTGAGAGACGCTGGCCGAAAACGGAGTCCTTCAACCGGATCAACCGTGAGCTAGATCCCGCTGACTCCGCGGAGCTTGAATGTCCAATGTCCAATATCAAACCAAGTTCACCGCGGTCAAGCACCAGATGATCAATGGGATGGGAGCAGCTTAGCTCATTCTTTCTCTCTCTGCCACCTACTTCTCTCTTTCCCTCTTTTCTCCAACTAGTTATGATTTTTGTTAAATAAATCCCGTTTTAAGTTATCCCATGCGAGACTTCTCTTTGTTATGGTCCAAGAGCCAGGCCATAACAAAAAAATCTATATGTATAGCAGCTGCTCTGTGAAGGCATCAGAGCTTTGTTAGACATTAGTGAATAATATATATATATATATTCATTGGTGAATATATTATTCACCAATGTCTAAAGCTCTAGATGCAATTTTGGAGAGATTAAGTCACAAAAACTTGGATGTGTAGACCTGTATCTCTCTGTCTAATATTAGAAAAATCACATTATAAACAATATATTTTAATCTTACTTGTGAAAAGTTATCCCTCGAGCCCTGACGTCAATAGTCCGTCGATTTAAACAATAATACGCCGCCCAGTGCTGAGGTATAATTATTGTGTTCAGCTTGAATCAGCAGGTTAGTGTAGCAGGTCGACCGCCCCAAGATGGCGGCCGTAACTCTTGCGCCGCGACAGTCAATGCGGGGTCTACTCTTATATTATGGCCGTTTCTCAATTCACGAGAACGCGAGTCCGTACTCGCGTTCTCGTGAAGTCTGTTCTTGGTAAGAACACAGGAAGATCGGACTTGACGAGAACGCGAGCACGCAGCACGCATTGTGCATTGGAACAGAAGTATACTCGTGACGTCATCACATCCACAGCGCTTGAGCATTTCTTTAACGTTCAAAACTGTTTATACACTACACCATCATATCTTATTGAAAACGTTTTTTTTATTAATTTCTAAAAATTATAAAAAATATCTAAAATAATTACAGAACTGTGGGTTTAAAACCAGCAATAGCGGGAATTTCTTTGTTGGGAGTTGTAATTGTTGTAGTTGTAGAGGCCATTGAATCTTCTTTAAAAATCAGCACTTTATAGAACCTAAATGAGCGATACGAGCAATATAGCTGTTGCTTCGGTCGTTGGTCAGCTTTACCAGCAGGCTGAAGAGGAGGTGATGCAGTTGAGGAGGAAAATCCGAGCAAGGAGAAGATTGATGCAGCAGAGGAGGCTCAGAAGGCAGGCTTTGCTCACCCATCTATTGCCAACTGGTAGGCATTTTAAGATTGACAGCCTATTTCCTACTTTTATCTTTAAAAAAACATTGAGGATGGTATTAAAAACGTGATCAGGTTGAAATTGTGACTGTTTTTCTATAAATAATTAAAATGAAGACCCAATTTTAACATTAATAACAGTAGGGTTAAGCTACTTTATTGCACCTACTGACCTTCACAGCATTGATTAAGAAAGGAAAAAACATATTTTTATGTCTGCCCACCTTTACAGTGATTAATCTATAAATTATGTGCAGTTAGTTCAGCCCATTTTTTCAGTGAAATGGTAAAAATACCAGAGAAGGGAAGCCATTTGCTACATTTACTTTACATTTTACCTTTTCTTTCTTGAGAACTATAATAATCTGCATGTTAAGCAGGTATAGTTTTATGCTGTGAAAAGGTGACAACTGAAAAAAAACAATTATGGTAACATTTGGCATTTTTTCTTTACAGGAAGAAACAGAAACCAAATATGTGAGGATAAACACCTCTGTGCCAACCCTCCAAATATTTTTTAATGAAGGGGACCTGAAACCAGCCTTCAGGCTAAACAGGGCCACCATCGTCCTCCTCCTTCAGCTGCTGCCCATCCAGAAGGTCCATGGATGGCCACGGGAGATACAGGTGCTGGTGACCCTCTGCTGGCTGGCCTGTGGAGCATCCTATAGGGAAACAGCTTGCCAGTAAGATTTCTTACCTTCTTGTCCTTAAATAGAGCCAACAATGACACACAATTGATACATAGATTATATTAATTGGATAGAAGATTAAGACATATCAGCATATTACCTAAATTACAAGTTAATGTTATATTTGGTACAGGTCTAGTGGAGGCACGCTACAACAGGCACCACGCCAAGGTGAGAAACATCATTGAGCGTGTCTTTGGTGGTCTGAAGACACGGTGGCGTTTCATCTTCTTAAGGGCGTTGGAGGTCCGCCTGACGTTTGCTCCAAAAGTAATCACCGCCTGCTGCATCCTCTACAATATTAGTATAGAGGCAGGGGACCAGCTGGACGTGGAGGACGAGACGGTGGACCCAGAGGAGGATGACCATCCGGCGGCTGAAGACAGGGAGCTGCTCCAGCTGGCTGCATGTTTAAGTTGACATGACTAAATCTGACCTAATGTAGATCAGTTCTAGTCATGTTCACATGCTGCTTCATTTCTTTTTTTTTTCACCACCTGGAAAAATACATTAAATAATCGTTAAATTAATTTCCATTCCAACTATTTTTAATTGTAAGTTTATAGGCGTTGTCTATTTGTATGAGATCTTAATAGGAGTTATTTCTTTGTTTTAAACCATGTTAGTAACTGTTAATAATTTGTTGAATATATTACACCTTCATTCTGTTCCAAAGATTAAACATTTGTATAAAATAAATGTCTGTTTTTTCATATACTATTATTACTATTGTTTTCTTTCCCTCTTTCTCCTCTCAATTATTCGTGTCCTGACTCAGAAGAAACTTACTTAGATAGGAAAAACATTTATAGAATTAATTTATTTATTTTATATGCTGCTGTCGTCCTAGGGAGAGATTTTCAATTTATTCCAGCAATAATAAAGCAACACACGTCAGTCAGATAAACACAAAACAAATAAATCATAACCAGCGGTATTATGCACACTACTTTTTTTAATTACGCACTAACTCTGTAAACAGGCCACATAGGGAAGCTTAAAAGTATAATGTTCTCACCTCAAACGATCTGAAAACGTACTTTTGAAGAACAACAGCAGCAGAAAAGAGAATTTTTTTACTTACCGCTGTGAGCTCTGTTTGCGCTGTCTGGAATCAAGCTGCGGCCGCGGTGCATTCTGGGCAAGCGGTCAGTCTGAAGAACGCACAAGTCTGCTCTGATGGATGCTCGATAAAGAGGGCGGGGCGAGAACAACATCCGGGGAATTCGGCGCGTTCTCGATTTGGCGTTCTCTGGATTGGAACAGTGCTCGGGCTGAGGCTGATGACGTGTCACGAGCACACGAGCACACGAGAACGCTCAAGAACGCATATTGAGAAACGGCCTCAGTCTATGGAGGGAATTGTAAAAGCTTAACTGACAGCCTGCATATAATGCAGCTACATCCCTTTTCAGGCAGAGGGTCACTTACAGTGTTGCCAACTCAGTGACTTTGTCGCTATATTTAGCGACTTTTCAGACCCCTCCAGCGACTATTTTTCAAAAAAGCGACTAGCGACAAATCTAGCGACTTTTCTGGTGTCACTGGTGACTTTTGGAGACTCTTACGTGAAAGCACGTATCGTTCCTACTCTTGTCCTCCAGCGGCAGGTGCTGCCGTGGGGCGCCTCCCCCGTCCCAACCCCGTTCTCCCGCTCCCGCAGGAGTCCCTCTCAGCGCTGCAGTCAGAGCCACAGCATGTTTACCCTCAGCGTCCAGACTGCAAATGAAGCGCGCATGCGCCGGGATTGACGGCGCAGGTTGATCATAAATAACTGAATTTGAAATATTTTATCTTAAATAAATAACGGCATTTGATTCACACAGCCACACGTTCATGTTTTACCGTGATTTCTAGGCTCCTTAGTGGACCACAAGGGAAAAAAGAAAACGTTTAAAAAAAAGTTGAATTTTTTTTTATTTGTAACTCTGCCATAGTGTCTCTTTATGGTTTATTTTGCCGGTCCCAAGCCCGGGTAAAGGAGGAGGGTTAGTATTGTAATAAAATAAACATTAATAAATAAATAAATAAATAAATAAACATTAATGGACAGAATAAAGTAGATCTATATATTCTGAGTGTTTTAATCACTTTTTGTCTCTTTCTAACAACGTTATTTCTCCCACAGCGTCAATAACATGCACATCACATCATGTGGCAGATTATGCAAATTAGGTGATGACGTCATTCAGCGACTTCTAGCGACTTTTAGCACAGCCAATAGCTACTTTCCTTACTGAGGAGTTGGCAACACTGGTCACTTAAGGTCCGACGGTGCTCAGAGTCTGTGTGTCACAGTCTCCAGGTCCTGTACCAGCCACTGTATCGCAGTCATGACCGTGTCTTGCTGAAAAGCACAATTTCTGTGTTTTCCAGTCTTCATCAAGTGGACAACGGTGAATTGAAGAACTTCTAAGGCCTTGTCTGAGTTTACATAAAAAAGCAATTTTAATTGAGCTGCATTTAAAAGGGTTTTTGTGGTCTTTGGGATTTCCCATGATGCACCGAGCTCCCCTTTTCTTTCTCTCTTTCCCTCCCGGTGCAACCTCCAGTTACTAACTGGACTCTCTCCCTTTCCCGTAGTCCTGTGCTTTCTCGTCCCCCTCCTCTGTCCTCCTATCACTCCCTGCAGGTGTTCCTAGAGCTGTAGAAGCTGGATATATATGTGATTGGGAGTTTCCTGCTGTCCCCGTGTTCTTACTGTGCTACAATTACAGCCACTGTTCATAGTCTTATTGCTAGCATTACTGCTATCATTATCAATATTATTGCCATTTTTCATCCATTCTATATGTTACTGTGTTGGCTGCCTCTCTCTGCTCCCTCTGTCCTTATCTCGCCCCAGATGCAGAACTGTATGGAAAACTCCTAATTGTTATTATTTATTTATTTTATATATTTTTTCGTTCTAGTATGGAAGCTTAAAAATCGGCTTCTTAAAAAAAAAAAAAATCCAATATGGCTGTCCTTGATGTGGGCGGGGCTTGATATCAAGTCCCGCCAAGATCCAAATTCTTTAAAAATAGAAAAAAGCTTAAAATGGGATACAAATGAGTGTGCCCCATCAAGGTAAAATAGAACAATTTGACACAGATTTGGAGTCAGTGGGTCACATGACCTGGAAGCTATTGAGGAAATATCACATTTTTCTATAATAAAAATTCTTTAAAAATAAACAAAGCCTTAAAATGGGATGAAAATTGGTGTGCCTTACAGATGTTATTTATTGGCATGATTTCCTATTAGTTTTGTCTTAGCTAGTCACTAGATAAGGAATTTATTGATTTTTATTTCTCAAGAGTGCTTGGTTCAAAACTTTTTTGACGGTCCCTAACTGCACCACCGCGTGTGGGAGGAGGGAGCAGCTGAGAGACGCTGGCCGAAAACGGAGTCCTTCAACCGGATCAACCGTGAGCTAGATCCCGCTGACTCCGCGGAGCTTGAATGTCCAATGTCCAATATCAAACTAAGTTCACCGCGGTGGCTGGAGGACCGGTTGAACCGCGGCGAGGAGTCCGTCAACGTGGAACAGTTCTGCGAAATGCTGGAGAGCAGAGATGCCCCCAGGAGTGAATGTGAAGAGGTACAGACGCCGATGAAAGCAGAAACACGGCTATCATGTGGCGACACGCCGCGGTTGTTGCCTCTTTGCTGCTCCTGGTCGCAGGTATGAGAGCTGGACAGCTGACAGCGGCTCCACGCCCATTTATAGCCACTCATCAGCACATCTGACTGGAGAGAGGGCACGAAATGAAGTTGTGTAGTTTAAAGAGCGCGTGATTGGGTAACACTGACTGACCTGTGATGGTGTTACCTTTACCTGTCCGGGTCATTGTCTCAGCTTTGTTTGCTCTCTTTGCTGCTGACAGACAAAGAGTTTCTTTCATGTGTTATAAGTAGTGAACGGTGGACTGATTTCTGCTGACAAAGCCTTTATAAGCACACAAAGGTATATCTGCTCTCTGCTCTTCTCAAATATGCCCATAGCTACACTGTGAAGAAGCATTTTAATGCATTATGCGTGCAGAGAAAGGTTTAGTGTGAGTTCTAGGAGCAGTGTTATATGCATGTGTTAATCATGTGTTGTGTTTGGTTTGATAGGATCGATTGTGTCCCAATGTAAGGGTGTGTCAGCTTCTTTCTCCCTGATCTCAGGCGTTTGGCCAGTTTGATGCAGAGGGCGATGGCGTGGTGGACATAGAGGGTATGCTGATTGCCCTTAAGAACTCCAATGGAGCTAATCTGCAGGGAGAACTGAGTCATGTGATAAGACAGCTCCAGGCGTGCTCCCTTACACCAGGTGAGATTTGGGATTTGTTCAACTTTACACTGCCATGCACAAACTGTTATGGAACACAAACCTTTTAACGCTTTCGTCACGTCAAAACACCAAACTCCAAGGTATTCTGTTCAGGCTCCGTGTGATAGACAAACACAGTGCATAGTAGTTGAAAAGCTGAGGTAAACTGATGTTTTTTTTATGAAATTCTGAAAAGTGTGGCCTAAAAAAGTCATCAGATACTTTGAAATGAGAACTAACTAACTCCAGATGTGTGTAAGTTAGACCCAAAACATGTCTACTAATGACAATACTGTGAATGTCCCACAAATGGGCTCTTCTGTGAGACTTTTGAGCTGGAATATTAGGGGTATGGGCAGCCCAATTAAGAGATCAAGGATTTTTGCACACTTGAAACGTCTTAAACCCGACCTCGTGTTTTTACAGGAAACCCATATGCGCACTAAAGATCAGATCAGGCTAAAATGTCCTTGGGTTTCTGATGTATTTCATTCACAATTCAACTCTAAAGCCAGGGGGGTTGCCATCTTAGTTGGTAAATCAATTCAGTTTTCTGTTTCTAAAATTATATCAGATAAAAATGGCAGATACTTAATCGTCGCTTCTACCTTATTTCATGTCCCAATTCTCCTAGTGAATATTTATGCCCCTAACTTTGATGATCCAAATTTTATGAATAAGCTATTTGAATGTCTTCCCTCTTTAGATAATAATCTCCTTATAGTAGGCGGAGATATGAACTGCGTCATCGATCCCAAGTTGGATCGCTCTGACCCTAACAGCTTGGTCCCCTCATTAATGTCTAGATCACTCTCTGACTTCATGTCAAAAAATGGTTGCATCGATCCCTGGAGATTTTACAATCACCAAAGCAAGAAATTTTCTTTCTTTTCCCACTTGCATCAATCTTTCTCTCGTATAGACTACTTTTTTTCTCGACACTAAGCTGATTCCAAATGTTCTATCTGTTAATTATCACCCTATTGTCATTCTGATCATGCCGCTCTTTCTTTAGATCTTAAGTTTGCTTGTCAACATCGCTATATCACACCTTGGAGATTTAATCCTCTACTTCTTTCAGATGAAAAGTTTAACACATTTATCGCAGCCCAAATTGATGATTTTGTTACAATAAATCAGAATGACAGCGATCCAATTTCATATTCTTTACTTTGGGAATCACCAAAAGCATTCTTACCAGGACAAATTATCTCATACTCCGCCCATTTGAATAAGACGCGCAAGGCAAAACTGTTATAACTTAGTGCTAATATTACTATTCTGGATCAGCAAATTGCTGTTTCTCCCTCACCAACTTTACTTAAACAGCGGGTAGAATTACAGACTGAATTTGATCTTATCACCACCAATGATGCAGAGCGACTTCTCCTCCGGTCTCGCTCTATTTATTATGAACATGGTGATAAGTCTAGCCGACTTCTCGCTCATCAGCTTCGTCGTCGGGCAGCTTCACATATGATCCCCCAGATAATGGACTCGTCAGGTACTTTGCATCAGGATCCCACTACCATTAATTCGGTTTTTGAGGAATTTTACTCCTTGTTATTTAAATCTCAATCCCCAACTGATTCAACTGAAATGATTCAGTTTCTTGACAGTCTCGAGTTCCCTGTGATAAACCCGAATGTTGCTAAAGAACTTGATTCGCTTTTAACCATGAAAAGCATGCAAAGCAACAAAGCTCCCGGTCCAGATGGATTTCCTGTTGAATTTTTCAAAGAATTCCAGGACCAGTTATCCCCATTATTGCTTGCGGTATGTAAGGAGTCATTACATCAGGGCAGTCTCCCCAATACTTTAACTCAAGCCTCGATTACTCTCCTCTTGAAGAAAGATAAGGATCCAAATCTTTGCAGCTCATACAGACCTCTCTCCTTAATAAATGTTGATGCTAAGATTCTCGCTAAGGTTTTGGCACGTCGTCTAGAAAGTGTAGTACCTACTATTGTTTCACATGAGCAAACAGGATTTGTTAAGGGGAGGCAATTATTTTTTAATATCCGTACACTCTTGAATATTATTTACTCTAAGACCACCACTGAAATTCCTGAGGTCGTGATCTCTGTCGACGCTGAGAAAGCGTTTGACAGAGTTGAATGGGTTTACTTATTTGCAGTTTTAGGAAAGTTCGGACTGGGTGATGCATTTATCTCTTGGATACATCTCTTTTATATTTCTCCTCATGCTAGTGTCTCCTCCAATGGCATTCAATCCAGTTTTTTTAAACTTTTCCGCGGCACTAGACAGGGATGCCCGTTATCTCCCCTACTGTTTGCACTGGCTATCGAGCCTTTGTCAATCTTTCTTAGGTCCTCCAATACTTTTACTGGAATCCACCGATTAGGCACCGAATTGAAACTATCGCTTTATGCTGACGATTTATTGCTTTATGTCTCTAATCCCACTCTTTCTATACCGTCAATCCTGTCTGCTTTCCAGAGATTTGGTTCTTTTTCTGGTTACAGAGTAAATATGGCTAAAAGTGAATGCTATCCTATTAATGCTCTTGCTTTAAAGCTTTCACACTCGGACATTCCTTTCAAGTGGAGCTCTTCTGGTTTCAAGTATCTGGGCATCAATGTAACAAGATCATTAACCTTTCTTTTCACTGCTAATTTTCTGCCTTTAATTTCTAAAATCAAATTGGACCTCCAAAGATGGAATAGTTTACCACTCTCACTTATAGGTAGAATCAATGCAATTAAAATGAATGTTTTACCAAAATTCCTTTTCTTGTTCAATTGTCTCCCACCTTTTCTCCCAAAGCATTTTTTTAAGATGCTTGATCAAGTTATTACTGGCTTTCTATGGCGTGGAAATCAACCTAGAATCCGCAAATCCACACTTCACAGATGCAAATTTGGTGGCGGATTGTCACTTCCAAATTTCCAGCTGTACTATTGGGCAGCCCACATCCGTAAAATTTCATTTTGGTTTCGATCTGTAGACTTTCCATGGTGCAACTTGGAGGCACAATCGTGCTCCCCATCCTCACTAATTGCTCTTCTCATTTCCCCTATTACATCCAATCTCTCTGGCTTTATAAATAATCCAGTAGTTCGATCTGTTTTAAAAGTTTGGTGCCAGTTTAGGAAGCATTTCAAATTTCACTCTGCATCTACACTGGCCCCTTTAATGAAGAATCACTTGTTTCAACCAGCACTCACTGATTCAACCTTTTCATTATGGAGTAATAAAGGGCTGACATGTTTTAACAATTTTTACAAGGAAGGTATCTTTCGCAGCTTTACTGACCTTTCATCAGAATTTCAACTCCCGTCTTCGCATCTATTCCGGTACTTTCAAGTTAGACATTGCGGCAAAGCTTTATTTCCCGATTTTCCTTCCAAGCCGCTGAACTTGCACTGGGAGACGTTTCTGAGCTGGGATCCTCAGAGGTCGTATATATCTAAAGTTTACCATGAAATTCTCTCTTTTGATTCTTTGCCCATTACCAAGGTCAAGGCGGCTTGGGAGCTCGAACTGGGTCTAAATTTGGGAGAGGACTAGTGGAATAATGCTCTTAAGAAAATTCACACAAGTTCAATCTGTGCTCGACTCTCTCTCATACAGTTTAAAGTTCTCTTTAGGGTTCACCTCTCCAAAACTCGTCTGTCTCAATTCCTTTCCTCTGTCTCTGACAATTGTGACAAATGTCATGCACCTTCTTGTAATTTAACTCATATGTTTTATTCCTGTCCATCACTCCATAGTTTTTGGCTAATCTACTTTGATACAATGTCAAAAATACTCTCAGTAGTCATCAAACCTTCTCCCCATGTTGCTATATTTGGGCTTCCGGAAGACTACAAACAGTTTACTTCTAACCAGTTGGATATTTTAGCATTTACTTCCTTACTGGCAAGACGGCGTCTTCTTTTTCATTGGAAGTTAACAGTTCCACCCTCTTGCGGCCAGTGGCTTAAAGACACCATGTCTTTTCTAAAATTGGAAAAGATAAGATATTCATTGAAAGGCAACTCTGCTGAATTCTATAACTTATGGCGCCCTTTCATGACACTCTTTCATTCTCTTCAGTCCCCTCTCCTAGATTAGGTGATGCACCCTACCCCACACCCACCCTTAATTTTAATTTTGTTTATTTACTTATTTTTATTCTATCTATTTATTTATTTTACTTTATTTTATTTCTTTTCCCCCTTTTTTATGTCCTTATTAAGTTTTGTACACATTGTATCCTGTTCAGTTTTGTAACGAAGGAAAAAAAAAAAAACCCCACAGGAGCTAAATTGTATGCCTTTTACTATTTTACTATTCATATATATGTATGTTCGATATGGCATTCCTTGTTATTTACAGTTTAAATTATGTTTGTAATGTCTCTCTTCCTCCTAATAAAAATATTAACACAAAAAAAAATGAAAACAGTTTAGCTCGTTACAGAAGCTACAAAACTGACCTTCCTTTGAGCAGATTGAGTTTCTGGAGCATCACATTTGTGGGGTCAATTAAACACTCAAAATGGCCAGAAAAAGAGAACTTTCATCTGAAACTCGACAGTCTATTCTTGTTCTTAGAAATGAAGGCTATTCCATGCGAGAAATTGCTAAGAAATTGAAGATTTCCTACAACAGTGTGTACTACTCCCTTCAGAGGACAGCACAAACAGGCTCTAACCAGAGTAGAAAAAGAAGTGGGAGGCCGCGTTGCACAACTGAGCAAGAAGATAAGTACATTAGAGTCTCTAGTTTGAGAAACAGACGCCTCACAGGTCCCCAACTGGCATCTTCATTAAATAGTACCCGCAAAACACCAGTGTCAACATCTACAGTGAAGAGGCGGCTGCGGGATTCTGGGCTTCACGGCATAGTGGCAAAGAAAAAGCCATATCTGAGACTGGCCAATAAAAGAAAAAGATTAAGATGGGCAAAAGAACACAGACATTGGAAATAGGAAGACTGGAAAAAAGTGTTGTGGACGGATGAATCCAAGTTTGAGGTGTTTGGATCACAAAGAAGAACGCTTGTGAGACGCAGAACAAATGAAAAGATGCTGGAAGAATGCCTGACGCCATCTGTTAAGCATGGTGGAGGTAATGTGATGGTCTGGGGTTGCTTTGGTGCTGGTAAGGTGGGAGATTTGTACAGGGTAAAAGGGATTCTGAATAAGGAAGGCTATCATGCCATTTTGAAACGCCATGCCATACCCAGTGGACAGCGCTTGATTGGAGCCAATTTCATCCTACAACAGGACAATGACCCTAAACACACCTCCAAATTGTGCAAGAACTATTTAGAGCAGAAGCAGGCAGCTGGTATTCTATCGGTAATGGAGTGGCCAGCGCAGTCACCAGATCTGAACCCCATTGAGCTGTTGTGGGAGCAGCTTGTACCGTATGGTACGCAAGAAGTGCCCATCCAACCAATCCAACTTGTGGGAGCTGCTTCTGGAAGCGTGGGGTGCAATTTCTCCAGATTACCTCAACACATTAACAGCTAGAATGCCAAAGGTCTGCAATGCTGTAATTGCTGCAAATGGAGTATTCTTTGACGAAAGCAAAGTTTGATGTAAAAAAAATCTTATTTGAAATACAAATCATTATTTCTAACCTTGTCAATGTCTTGACTCTATTTTCTATTCATTTCACAACGTATGGTGGTGAATAAGTGTGACTTTTCATGGAAAACACAAAATTGTTTGGGTGACCCCAAACTTTTGAACGGTAGTGTAAATGCAAGAGGGATTCCAAAGAAGAGCAACGGAATAAAATAACATTTTAGATGCGGCTCTCTGGAGGCTGGTGCTACTTTTAGAAAGGACTCGAGCGCCCCACATGTGGTCCTTGGGGGCTGCCTGGTGCCCACGGGCACCGTGTTGGTGACCCCTGGTTTAGATCAAAGTGTATTCATGAGTTAGAATGGCCCAGTCGGTCTGGATCTAAATCCAACTGGGAATCTTTAACAAGACTTGGCAATTGATTTTCACACACTCCATTCAATCTGAAAGAGTTGGGACACTTTTGGATACAAGAATGAACAAAAGTGTCAGTATCTAGATGAGCAAAGCTGGTAGAGACATACCAGCGTTTCCTCTGGCCCTACCCTGCTCCGCCCGCTCTACTCGGCTCAGCCGGGCTCCACTCTATTCTGCTCCGTAATTTTCCGCAGACGCGGCGTAGCCAGAAGGTGGTGAACGCCTCCTGGGGGTGGCTTCTGCCCCTCCTTCAGCCGTCAGTGCACTCTGCAATGAAGCATTACTTTGTGACCTTAACCCTTTGAAGAATTCTGCAAGAAACAGTAAAAAATAAAAGCGTAAATAAATCATTATAAATAAAAACCGAAATAAAGCAAAAAATACAAATAATGTTTGTATTATTTTAAGGATACAATAATCCACTGGGAAAAATATGTGATTCCCAACTAATAAATGAGGCCCAGCTTCTCTCTGCCCGCAAAAATTTGGAGTGGAGGGTGACAGCAGCGGAGAGGGGAGACAAGACTGTCCGATCTGCTCCAAAGTTTGCCTCACAGAGTTAAAATTTAGAGTTTATGAGGACGTCTCTGCCTCAGCCACGGCGGGAATGATGAGAAAAAACTGCTAAATGTTGCCGTTTTCTTTGCTCTGTATTTAAAAACGTTGCTCAGGTTCGTGTTTCTTGTCCTAAGTTATTAAGCGTTAGATGAGGCCGTTGCATCTAACTGCATTTTCTCCCGAACTCATCCTAGACGTCCAAATCAACATCAAGCGGTGCCTGAGTGACGGGTGTGACACGCGCATTCACGGATTGAAGACGCTGGGTTATCAGATCACCAAGAGTAAAGAGGTGTCGGTCTCGGATGCTTCAGCCATCTGGTACCTGTCTCTGCTCACCTCTTTGGTCACCGCATCGATGGAGACGAACCCAGCTCTGGCTCACACTGTCCTCCAAAGCACACAGTAAGATACAGGGCTCAGATTTAGGAAGGTTGCAGCTGTGTCTGCTTGGAGTGTAGTGTTTACATTTTCACCTCGCTGATTAATTAGGAGAAGCACGTGAAATGCACAAACTCAGCTTGTTTTTGCTGTTTCTTTCCAAGGAAAGCCTTACAACACATGCCACCATTGTCCCTAACACCATCATCCACAGAGTTCCCCAAGTTCTTCTCCCTAAACATTCTGGAGGAAGTGGATGGCTTTCTCGTCAGGATTGCAAAGTAAACTGCCGTTATTTATATGCACATCTTTCCATCTTTATCTGCTGCAGTAGGGCAGTTCTTATGCTTCGACTTTTCTTTTGTGGGTGTGTTTTTACAGCTGTTGTGTGAGCCCCGATGCAGAAATGACTCTCTTGGCCTTTGCCCTGGCCAGAGGCAGCGTGGCCAAAATACTCCAGGCCCTGTCCTGCATCAGCGGCCATTTGCAGACCAAGTACAAGGCCTCATCCCTCATCGTCTCCATGGCTTCTGTTAGGCTGCGATTGCTTTATTGTAATGGTAATTTGTCTCATTCTTCATCTCTCTAACTTGTGCGTTATACCATATGCATGACCGGAGCAACAGCTGAGTGTCTGTAACTTCTGGGGAGATGATCACGCTTTTGAACCATTCTGTGACTCACTGCAGGAAAGCCCCTTCAGCTTCACCTGCAGGCCTGTGATGTCAAGAGTAAAGAGGAGAAATCAGGACCAGAGAACATGCTCACTGAGTCTTCCACTGGAGATGGTAGTGCCGAGCTAAACTCAATCTTTAGCTGAAGGTCGGTATGAACATGTGGTCACATGCGGTTGCTGTTCGCTCCGCCCTCCAGGTTTTCTCACGGAAAGCGGCAAGAAGAAAGCCAGCGTGATCCTGTCCACGGAGGACCAGAGCAACTTCCAGGTCACTCAGATGAAGATCAAAGTAAGATAGCACGACTTCACATTTGTCATGAGAACTTGGAAAACACA
The DNA here is from genome assembly GCA_037039145.1 of Fundulus diaphanus. Classification (NCBI taxonomy): domain Eukaryota; kingdom Metazoa; phylum Chordata; class Actinopteri; order Cyprinodontiformes; family Fundulidae; genus Fundulus; species Fundulus diaphanus. The sequence goes on from CM073136.1 coordinate 1,780,829, forward strand.
TGCTGCCATAGAGGATGACTATACCAAATGTTTTCACCGCTGTTTATGTGATCAGGTGCGAAAAGGAGCCATTGGAGCTAAATGCGGCTTGGTGTTTGCGTACACGGAGGAGGACTCTTTTGATGCAGAGAAACATTTCAAGAGGTTCAAAAAGTACGACTCGTGGAACTACAAGGACTACAAAGAGTTTGTACAGGACAGGTACGGATTTCTCTGTGCTCTATATTTTTCTTTAATGTTGACATACCTTACAAAAGTCTTCACGCCTCTTGAAATTTGTCACCTTTTGTCCTTTTACAAACACTAATTTCAATCTATTGGATGGAAATTATATGTAATAGCAGCACAAACTATTGCATTATTGCGAAGCTGAAGTAAAATGTTGTTTTCCAATTTAAAAAAAATAAAAACTGAGTAAATATCTAAAAAGTGTACACCTAATCCAGCTGTCCTTCAATCCAGCTGTCCTTCAAAGGCCTCAGAGGTTTGCTAGAGAACATTAGACATCTAACGGCATCCTGAAGACCAAGAAACAGAACAGACTGGCCAGCAATACAGCTGTAGAGAAGTTTAGTGTTTGTTGGAGAAAAAAGAACATCTAAAGCTTTGGGCACTCCACATAAACCTGAGCACATAATCCTCACAGTGAAACATGATGGTGGTAGCGTTATGCTACCACCATCATTAATGCATTGCTTGCCATGTCGCAGAGTCCTTTACTTCACCTGCGGAGCGTTGTCAATGCTAACTGGCTGCAGAGCGAGTTGAACAGAACGAGGCGCAGGCAGAGCGCTGGCGGGGTTTTCAAAGGAAATTTAGTAAATCCTACAAATGACAACACAGAAAACAGTTTCAACTAAGTCCTCAAAAGATACAGCCTGGCCAGCCAGTCTGGTAAGGCCCCATACTCTCCGGTCTAAAACAGATTGGACCAATCACAGCACGGGAGGCGGGACTTTATGATGCGTAACTCTCTGCGCCAGAATTACCCATAATGCAGCAGCGCTTTTCTGTAACCATAGACTTTTGTGGCTGGGTGCCTTGGAAAATTTGGAAAGTACATGTGAGTACACCATGTTTCCTCCGATTGTTTTTAGACAGAAGCAGCAAAAATCGCTCACTGGAGAGTTTGCTGGATGGAATGACATGTTTCACAGACTACCAATTACAAAATGGAGCCAGTTGTTTGGAGTCTTTTGCGTCACGTCCGTAGTTATCTGATTGGCTCTGACCTTTTGACGCTGACTCTGTTAGTCCCGCCTTTGAAATCGAGTTCTACCCGCTCCTTGCCAGGGCCAAGGTACAAAAGATAGAGAGCAGTTCACACGCCAAAGACAATAAGTAACACGCAAGCTGTGCACAACTGATTTGAAACGGCACAAGAGCACCACAAGATGATAGAGGAGCGTAAACGACATAGAGTCGTGAAGGGAGCTCAACAGCAGGAGAAGTCATTACAATATCTGATGCTTGATGCAGATGTTTGCTTGTTAGCTCATGAATGACAGTAGCTATGTTTACATGCGCACATCCAAATGTGTTTAGATTAAGAGAAAGTATTACCGAATGCGCCCTTTATATGGCTGAATATCAAATAATCCGACTATGACTTGCGTTTACTAGCACCAAGCGTTATTCAAGATAGAAACTCTCTGATGTTCCCAGAGTTCTTAAATTTGCCTAAAACAACCGCAGGAGTTTTGTTCTTCTGCGCATGCGGAAAAACAACAACAACAAAAGCGAAGGTGCGTTGGTTCTGATTCTCCTGAGCGCAGAGAATGGAGCCGCACCGGGTTCTGAGAGACGCCGTTGCTTTCCATAATTAAGCTACAGGCTCAGCATCTCATGCTGCTGCAGATGAGAGAGCAGGAGGAAATGATCCTCCCTCAGGGCTCCGTGCTGAGCCGTCCTCCTCAGGCCTGCGCACCGAGTTCATGAGTTAATCAGAAAAAGTGTTTAGGTGGACGCTGGTTGGATTATGGATCGACACAATCTAATTCTGATTGATTGATAGTCATTTGTTGATTAAGCTTCAAGTTTTCATTTGCTGACAAAGTCTGAGTGAAGACACTGAATTCTTTTCAAGAATCAAGAGTCTTTATTGTTATTATGTAACCATGATGATATTCTGGTGAGACTCAGAATGATAAGAAGCAGACCCAATATTAAAAACACTTATAGAAACAGAATATATAATATATTGTGCAGCCCTATTGAGGAGGAAAACGAGAGTTACGTATGTAACTACGGTTGTATGAATCCCGGATGATCGCCAGAGGCGGTGCTTTAAGCACTGAATGATCAATCTTGTGCATGCGCAGGTCGAGTACTAATGACAACAAAGTCACCTGTGACCTGCCGGGGACCCACGTGACTCTATATAGTCACGTGTGTCCCCGGTGTTCAATCCCTCAATCTTCTCGTGAAAAGCAGAGATTCCGAGGGACCAGGCACTCTGGCGGTCATCCGGGATTCATAGAACCGTAGTTACATACGTAACTCTTGTTCTATTTCATCCCTACTGACCGCCAGAGGCGGTGCTTTAAGCACTGGATGACTTATGTCAACAAGGTCACGAGGAATCAGCAACATTTGAGGAACATCTACCTAATGTGTTGTAGATGTATGCTGCTCCAGAATTCTTTGGAAGGGATGAGGCGCAGCCACATTCACCCTGTAAAACCGAGTAAAGGTACTCTGTGATTTCCAGGAGGCCGCGCGGCATATAACATCCAACGGCACCCCAGTCATGGCAGCAAACGATGTCGACATGCCCCTTGTAGAGTGACACTTCACTCCTGTCGGCAGTGGCTGGTCCTGCAAGGCATACGCCTTGGAGATCAAATCCACAACCCAGTGTGCAAGTCGCTGCTTAGAAAGTGCCTGACCTTTCCGTGAGCCGGCGTAGCAAACAAAAAGGCTATTTGTCTTTCGGAAGGATGCCATGGCATTGATATATGCCTCAAGGGCACGAACAGGGCACAGTGGTTCGGAGGGGCATCCAGTGTCAAACCGAGCAAGATGGAGTGGCTGGTTACTGTCCGCCGCCAGTGACACCTTAGGAATGAACGCTGCGTCAGGCCACAGTGTAACACCTGACCCACCAGGATTCCACCAGCAGCAGGGCTCGGGCATCGAGAGAGCCTGCAATTCACCCACACGCTTTGCTGAAACCATCGCCAAAAGGAACGCTGTCTTCAGTGAGAGCCATTTCAGGTCTGCTGATGCCAGGGGCTCAAATGGGTGGGATCGAAGAGCCTCAAGCACCAGAGAAAGGTCCCATGCCGGTGCCACAGGGCGGTTGGGTGGACGCAAACGCCGAGCACCTCTCATAAACTGCACAACGTCCTTGTCTCGGCCCACCGTGCAACCATTCAGCCCGACATGCCGACAGGAAATGGCAGCTACATATACTTTTAAGGTAGACGGAGACCGCCCCAGATCCAGCAATTCCTGCAGGAAGGTCAGTATGTCAGAGACTGAACACTGCACCGGGTCCTGTCCTTTATTACGGCACCAGGTTGCAAAGAGCGCCCACTTGTTGGCATAGACAGCTCGTGTGGATGGCGCCCATGCATTAGCCATTGTATGCCCTACTGACCCAGTGTATCTCGAGAAAGTGGACCCTAGCCTTGCAGGGGCCAGATCCAGAGCTGGAGCCGGTCCGGTTTGGGGTGCAAAATCTGACCCCCAGCTGGGAGAGAAGAGGGATCCGTCCTGCAGGGGAGACGCATTGGCGAGCCGGAGCTGAGCTCGTGCAGTAGAGGAAACCAAGTCCTCGCTGGCCAGAAGGGGGCTACCAGCAGGACCCTGTGCCCTTCCTGGCGTACCCTTAGGAGAGAAAAGCAGACTGAATAGTGGAAAGGCATAAAGGAGGGTCCGGGGCCAATCGTGTGCCAGCGCATCGTGGCCCAGAGGGCTGCTGTCGTCCAAGGAGAACCAAAGGGGACAGTGAAATGCGTCCCTTGAGGCAAAGAGGTCCACGTCCGCCCTGCCGAAGACCTTCCAAATGCACTCCACTACCTCTTGGTGAAGCTTCCACTCTCCTGGAAGCGGCTTCTGGCGAGATAGAAAATCTGCTGGTACGTTCTCTGGCCCGGGGATGTAGGCTGCTCTGAGGCTGGCCAAGTACGGAGCTCCCCAGGTTAGCAGCTGTTGAGTCAAACACAATAGTTTCCTTGACCTGGTACCCCCTTGGTGGTTGATGTGAAAAACCACAGCAGTGTTGTCTGACTTTACCAGCACATGCTTTCCCTGCAAGCCAGGGAGAAAGCTCTGAAGAGCCAGAAGTACAGCCTTTAATTCCAGGACATTGATGTGTTCCCTGCTCTGCCGCTGGGACCATTTCCCCTGTGCCATTTGATCCCGCCAGGTTGCACCCCAGCCCATGGAGGATTCATCCGTAAACACAATTTCCCGATGACACGGGAGGGAGCCGAGCGGGACCCCTGCCGTCATAAACGCCCTCACCCTCCACTGGGACAGAGACTGAAGACACTGAGGCCCCACCCAAAGTCGTCTGAGACGATGAGTGTTCCATGTGGAGTCCAGACTCAAGCTGTTCAACCACATCTGGAGGGGCCGCAATGACAGCAGTCCCAAGGGCACTACGGCGGATGCGGCTGTGAGCATGCCCAAAAGGGGAAGATACCACACAAGGGGTGGTGCCATGCCACGCCTGAATTCCGGGAAGATGCTCAATACGCTGTTCACCCGCCGGGGTGACGGGCGAGCAGTCATTGAGACAGAATCCATGGCAATGCCCAGGAAGACACTGTGAGGGAGTCAGACTGCTTTTCTCCAGGTTTACCTGCAAGCCCAAGCATCCCACATGATGGAGCACCAGGCATCTCGGACCGCCTTGGCCAGCAAGGTGCAGATTTCTTGGTTCAGTGCCTGTGTCTTCACCGGGTCGCGGATCACAGTCATCCTGACCCGGCCAGGGACGGGTGGCCTGCGGCGGAATTGAAGACGGTACCCCCTGGACAGTGTGGACAACACCCACACATCTGGGGTGTGGGCAGCCCAGAATCCGAGCTGTCCTGGGGTAAAACACCCGACCGCAGGCCCTAAGGCATCATCTGCGGGCCCCCCGGCCCCTTGAAGGCTTGGGAGGACGCCGACCAGACTGCGTGGCTCGAAAGGAACAAAATGACCTTGCCCCAGTTAGGTCTTGAGCCCGGTTTCCGTGACCTGGAGCAGGTCTTTGGACCGATGTCTGGGCTGGTACCAGACCCTGTGGTTCAATGGAAGGAGATGGGCGTGAGGGCCTCCGCGAAGGACCCGCAGCTGCCCAAGTGCGGACTGGCTGGCGATCGCGTCTTTGAAGGCCTGCCAGCTGCTGCCTTGTTCTAGAGGCCTGAGCTGTATGGTCCAAGGCGTCCAGTGCTGCAGAGCCAAAAAGTTCCCCCGGAACGACAGGCAGTGCCCGAAGGGTTCTCCTACAAGGATCAGTAAGAGGCGACTGTGCCAACCAGACCTGGCGGCGAGCGTGAACCAGCGTGGACAGTGTGCGTCCAAGCTCCCTAGTCATGAGGGCAAAGGCCTGCAGAGATGCATCAACCAGGCCTTGCGTGGCATGGTCCAGTGGAACAGACTCCAGGGAGGAAGACAGGGCCAACATAAGATGGGAGAGAGAGTTCCCAATCCGGCCCATGCGGGCCCCAGAGTCAGGCCTTGCAGAGAAGGTCGTCAGTAATACGACACTGAGGGCGCGGACAACGAGCATTGGGCCGCAAAACCTCATCAGGTGGAATAATAAGAGAGGCAATGCCAGGTTCCATCGCTGGCATCTGCCCCAAGCCAACCCTGGGTGCCACCTGCATAGCTGCCGGTACTCTGCCATCTGTTGTCAGACATGAAAGCGCCTTGGTGTCTGACCAGCAAGCATGTAGCTCCCGTATATACTCCCCGAGGGAGAAACCACAAAGGCAGTCTCTGATCTCTAAAAAAGGCGCTGGAAGCTGCAGGCTGGGTCTGAGGAACATCAATATGTAAACGGGCAAGAGCCGTTCGGATGGCGGCTGTCACAGACTGCCCCGTATTCTCCTGGGAGGCAATGGAGTCAGACCCGGAGGCCCCGGAGCCCAGCTCCGGGAGGTCCTCACAGAAGTGGGTGCCAGAGGCCGCCACAGGAATAGCATCGTCATCAGTGACTGATGCTTCACCCTGCTCTAGAGGGAGAGCCGCGCTGCGATCACCACCAGCCTGAAAGGACTGGAGAAGGGCCTTCATTTGGGCCAGCTCAGTAGTGAGATGATCCAACCTCCCTGCATCGGTCCGTCTGGCTCGTTTTGCTGGCACCAAAGGTGCAGCCACAGTAGGCCGTTTGCACATCGCCTTCCCCGGTGGCAACAGACTATGCGGCGCAGCGCCTGCCCAGTCGGTAGGCTGCTGCAGCGCAGCCAACCGATCCAGCCTGACCGACCGGGGCATGACGGAGCAGTTGGGGCAGGCGTCATCCGACAGCGCCTCCCGGAGATGTTCCACACCAAGACAGGAGGGACACAAATCATGCCCGTCGTCGGGCTGAAGCGGAGCCAGACAGGTCGAGCAGCACAAATTTTCCAGCATCATATTGCTGAAGGCGTGATCAGCCCGCTACCAACAAGAAGTAACCACGAGCAGGAAACGCCACTGGCAACTCCGTTGTAGGGAAACTCCCTTAGAGGTTTCGAACTCGGCGTGAGCAGAAACGCCACCAGCGAGTACGCTTGTTAACCAAGGGTGAACTCAACGCGAGCAGAAAACGCTACTGGTGAGTCAGCAACAAACTTATAGAGAACTCAACGCGAGCAGAAAACGCTACTGGTGAGTCAGCAACAAACTTATAGAGAACTCAACGCGAGCAGCAACGTTACTGGTTAGTCAGCAACAAACTTATAGAGAACTCAACGCAAGCAGCAACGTTACTGGTTAGTCAGAAACAAACTTATAGAGAACTCAACGTGAGCAGAAAACGCTACTGGTGAGTTAAAAGAGACACAAAATTACCGTGGTAAATCAACGTGAGTAGTAAACTACTGCTGAGAAAAGAACAAAACTTACCAGTTCATGTCGCGGCGACTGCAAACCTGGTAAGGTGAAAGCAGCTTGTGCAGCCCCTGGAGGGCGAAACTTACCCGCAGCTCCGACCAAACCCGGTCGCGGGGCTACTAGCAACAAGCAGCTAGGTTAGCACGTGGTACACACAGAAGCAGTCAGCTTCACACGACCAAACCTGCGCGCGAGAAGAACGAAGGGATTGAACGCCGGGTGCCACGTGACTATATAGAATCACGTGGGTCAACGGCAGGTCACAGGTGACTTTGTTGTCATTAGTACTCGACCTGCGCATGCGCAAGAATGATCATTCAGTGCTTAAAGCACCGCCTCTGGCGGTCAGTAGGGATGAAATAGAAAAGCTATCCAAACCAGCCTGGAAAAAGTAATAATTTATTAGTGAACCCAATAAATCCTTGTGCCGCCCTTAGCAACAACAACTGGCACCAAGAGTTTACTATAACTGGCAGGGAGTCTTTAAAATCACCACCAAGGACTTTTTGCTCACTATTTTGCAGAAATGTTTAAATTCAGTGATGTTGGAGGGTTTTTGAGTATGGGCGGCATGTTTAAGGTCATACTACAGTACCTAAATTGGATTAATGTCCAGACTTTGGCTAGGCCACCCCAGAACTTGATTTTTGAGTCACTGAGAGGTGGCCTTGCTACAACGCTTTGGATCATTGGCCTGCTGCAGAACCAAGGCGTGATTGGGCTTAAGGCTCTGGAAAAGAGCAAAGTTCACCATCCCATCAAAACTCCTTCAAGTCCCAACCTTCCCGCCATGATTGACTGACTATGTGTTGATCTGTTTCAAAAATGCTGTGGTAGTTAGAAGTCAGATGTAACCTGACACACCTTCCAAAACGCTTCAGCTTTCTCTCAACAGTCCACAGAATATTTCCCCCAGAGGCCTGGGGATCATCAGGCTGGTGTTTTTGGCAAATGTGACGTGGGTCTTTATGTTCTTTTCAGTCAGTGGTGCTTTGGGCCTTCAGACTCTCCCAGTCTCTCTTCCTTATTGTTATACCACGAACTCTGACCTCAAGTAAGGAAGTGAAGCCTGCAGGGCAAAGATGTTGTTTTGTGGCCTCCTGGTGGAATTGCTGAGAAGCTCCTGGAGTAGTCTTGGTTGACCGGGTTCTCCTGGGAAGGTTCACCTCCGCTGCATGTTTTCTCCAATAGTGGATAATGTGGATTATTCTCTGTGGTAGAAATATCTCTACAAGCCTTTACAGACTGATGGATGTCAATGGCTTAATATTTCTACCCTCTTTAAAGTTTTTGGATGATGTGTTGCTTGTTGGGATCTTTCAGCCATCAGAGAGGTTTTATTTAAATCATTACTTTATCTGCAAGTCAGCTAGTAACCAGCACTGGGTTTGGCTTGTGAAATAGAGCTCAGCTTTCTAAAAATAATGTAGTATAACCCTTGTAAATTCATGATTCAGCAATGGGTCAATTACTCTCCTGGAGGGTCAAGTTGGTTTGGATAGCTTTTTCCCTCTAAAAATCATCAGTTGAAAACTGCTTTTTGTATTTATCCTGGTTACATTTATCCAATATTCCAACATTTTTGCTCAAACCAGCCAATCGGCTCATCCTCAGTCTCGCCTTAAATCCCATTTCCTGCAGTGGGAGGATTTCAGTGCAGACTGAGGATGAGCCGATTGGCTGGTTTGAGCTTGAAGAGGACTGGAACGACGTGGAGATCAAGCTGCAGCAGTGTCGCGTCGCAAAGGTACTAGCCAGTCTGATATCGTTTGAACCTTTTTATTTCCTTTTCGACACTTTTTCTTTGCCTCCCAATCTCCTTCTCTTCATTGAACTTTTTTGTACTGTTTACTCTAAATTGCTTGTGTAGTCTCAGCGTCTTATTGTTCTGATTTCTTGTGGTCTTAGTTCCTGATGGTGAAGTTCCTGTGCACCAGGCAGGACTCAGCCGAGCGGCTTGGTGTGCAGAATCTCAGCTTCAGCGGCTACCTGTGCCCCGGCACAGAGAGGCTCGTCGACCTGGACGACCTCAGCGGACCGGGACAGAGCCTTGATCATAACGGCGTCACGGGTCTTTGTCTATTAACCAAGACGCTTTTCTTCATACAGCAGCTTACACGAGACATGGTAACGTGGCGCTGCGTGGTGGACTTAGGCTGCATTTGTGGTATAGTCAATTTTCAATGTATCATAACAGAAAAAAACATCCATTATCTGAAAACATTTAGCAGAAATGAGACGAATAGTTTTCCCAGGAAAACGTTTGCAGGGTTTCCAGGAAGCCTGGATCTCGATTGATCCTGACCGCATTAAGAGAGAGTCTGGCTGATTGCAGATAGAATATAAAGATGTGGAGGATGACCCCAGACTTTTGAACAGCACTGTATGTCCATGTGAAATCTCCCTTTCCACAAAACGCCGCGCTTTTAAAACAAAGAAACACTAAACCCAGAGCCATAGAGCTAAAAAGAGTCGCGACACTCCCATTGGACTCCGTTGTACGCTGTTTGCCGCCTACTTCCGGGGTATGCAGCCTCGCATAGTTCCAAAAAGCCGTTCTATGGCGTCGGACATCATTCACTTCCATTGCTGACTGTCGAGTAACTTCTGAGGTAAGTTGATTAAATAGCTACCTGTTTTGAATTGTCAACTGTCTATATTGTATCATAGGCCATTTATGATGCATATTCTGATCTTTTGTTGTATGTACACAGCGTAATTATATATATATTTTTTATCTTGGTAGACGACCGATTGCCTGCTAGTTTGTTAGCTTGACTTGCCTTCTGTGAAGGTAACATTATATCCAGGGGTAAATTGATTAAATAGCTACCTATTTTGAACTGTCAACTGTCTATATTTTATCAGAGGTCCTTTATGATGCATATACTGATCTTTATTTGTATGTACACAGCGTAATTTTATATATATATTTTATCTTGGTAGACCACCGATTGCCTGCTAGTTTTGTTAGCACTAAGATTTCCTCGTATCGGCTCCTCTCTCGCTCAACGGTGTCACAAAACTCCTTTACCCTTGCCAGACAAAACTGTACATCCAGTTTTTTGTCCTGTAGTATTGAAAAGAGCACGTCTGAGTACTCAAAAATGCCATTAAATGTGTGAAGCAAAAAACAAAACTCAAAATCATCCAGACGTGCTTTAAATCCATCAGCACAGCGCACAGAGTCCTCATCATGATGCTCCAGAATGTGATGAAACAGTTCCTTTAGACCAGGGGTTCCCAAACTTTTTCAGCCGCGCACCCCCTTCAGTGTCACAACCGGCTTGGCGCAAAAAATTCTGTTGCAGTTACATCAATTCAACCATCTTAACAAAAGTTGTGGGAATAAAATTAGAACATAATTTGAATTAAATTGCAATAAAGTTGCAACATCCACAACAGAATCCTGAGGCTTTTGCAGGTGCATCAGTGGCTCAGCCTGGAGCGAGAGAAAGAAAGAGACGCTCAGATCGGCCACACCTCCACAACCTGAAACGTCTCTGAAGCAAAGGATTAAACTGATGATCTACCTGTGTTGTTCTCACTTTTTTTGTGCACCAGCTTCTTAATCTGAGTCACAATTTACAAACAGAAGAACTTTGATTTGTGTCCGATGACGTGCGCGCGCTCGAGAGAGAGAGAACAGCAGAGCAGAGTAACAATAACAGAGCGCTCCATAAATATGTTATTAATCAGAGAAAAAAACTTTTACAGCGGCTACATTCAGCAGGTAAACACGCCCAGGGCAACACACCTCAGCTCCCCTCAGCCCCACCCTCGGTTTGTCCCTGTCTGAATATGCGCTAAAACCGCATCTGTAAAATGAACTGTGCCTGTCTGACTCTCAGTGAAACGTATTGCAGCTCTGTGCGTGAAGAGTCAGTAAATCGCGGCGGCTGCAGCGGGGGGTGGGCGAGTCATGCGCGTCAGTGCTGGTAGAGGTTCAGAGTCACCCCAACAGGAGCAGCGCTGGTTGGAGGCGCTGGGCGATCGAAAGAGAGACTGGTCGCTCAATTTAAGCTTTTAAAAACTTTTGGCCCGAATTCAATTGTCCCTCTACTGACGTACACGACGTGAAGCGAGGAAAGAGTTGGAGAGACATTTGTCAATGGTTTGCAATTCACTCATCTGTTGCCTCCGATTCCCTGGTTTCAGCCAACTGAGCATATTTGCCAGAATGAATGAAGTAGAGGCACAAGCTGCTTCTTCTACGCATTGAAGCACAATGCGTAGAAGAAGATAAATTCATATTACGATGAAGTGTAGAACAACACTTTTTAAAATAAACAGATTTTCATGTCAATACATTTTATTTATTTATTAAATTTGCTGTTTTGATTTTTGTTTCCACAAAGGAAATGATTATTTACACGTCTTTATGGTGTGGGGGAAAAAACACTGTCAAACCGCCATTACAGATTTCAGCTCGCGCACCACACTTTGGGAATCCCTGCTTTAGAGCATCTCTCTTCTCAAAGACTGTATGGACCACTCTGGATGTGTACTGCCACCGTGTTGGTGCCACACCATCGCTGGCAGATTTCGTCCAGTAGTTGCGTGCACCGAGGCGATCTAGAAAAAATGCAGCAAGGCCATTGAGGTGGGCGAAAGAGATCTTGCATTCTTTAAGCTTTGAGGCCCCCTGAGTCAATACTAAATTGAGCCGATGTGCATAGCAGTGTATGAATAAAGCCAAAGGTGCTCTCTCCTTAACTTTAGCCTGCACCCCATTTAATCCAGAAGACATGACCGCTGCACCGTCAAAACACTGAGCCACAACTTTACCCAGACATTCATTTTCCACCAAAAACCTGCAAAGTCATCGGCTCGCTTCCCACTGGTAACATCTTCAAATGTGACAAAGCGCTCCCTGACACCTGTGTCCGTTACATAACGCAGAACCAGTGCGAGCTGCGCTGCGTTACTCGTGTCTGTCGTCTCATCCACCATAACAGAGACAAACGGTGCTTTATTAACTTCCCTTCTGATCTCTTCCCCCATCACTTCAGCAATAGCAGTGATCAGGTCTTTACTTCATTAGTGGACAGGTGCTAATGTAAATCCGTGTTGCTTTCAGCAATGAGAGAAAGAAGCTCCACATAGTTTCCCCTGTTTTTGGATGCAGCGCTTTCATCGTGCCCCCGAAATGAAAGTTCCTGCTTGCCCAAAAAAACGACAGTCTATCAGTCTTTTTAAGATTTCCCTATTTTTCTTCACCTTTTCGTTGTGGAGCTCCGTTTCCCTGCGCACTTGCTCGCTCAGCTGTAGATCCACTCTGGTTTCCCCAAACGTTTTGGAACGCACCGTTGCTTGTAAGTGTCCGGCAGTGCTTTGATGCCGCGTTGCTGCCTTGGTTAGGCAAGTCAAATTTACAAATCCAGTGTGGCTCCAAACACCATGTCGATCAGTGGCAAATGACAAGCACTCCCAGCAATACAATTTGCAGCGTTCCTCGGAGCCTGTGAGCCAGGAGTACCGCTCGTAGTTAGTAGACTGAGAGTGGCGGACAAATCCTTTTCCCCGCTGTGACAGGCTTGCTAGCTTCGGAGTGGCCCGACCTTGCTTAACAATGTCCAGCTTTTCTTGAAACGTCCGTCTTGAAAATGGCTTTGACAGTAAATCTCCAACCAAATCCATTTCTTCTCCTCCTTCACCCATTGTGGGTTGACAAAACAGCTATTAAATCAACACAACAATATCTTTGCTTGTGCAGCTCGCTACAGATGCAGTTTGCTAGCTCTGGCTAGCACACTCGTTGACTATCCAATCAAAGCGTGTGAATACGCTGACGTTTCCGTACGCCTGCTACAGGGCCTTGGTGTCGCCAACTCAAAATCTGATTGGTTGAAGCAACAGTTTGATCGACACTTATTTTATGCTACAGGGCCCGCAGAACTGATTGTGAAGGCCTCCAGGCAGATTTCTTTGACCCTGACAACAAATAGCGGCTGAAATGTGATTGGTTAAATGCTTAAATATGAAAATACACATCTGGCAGCAGCGCAACCAGGGGGCCAGCAATGAAAGGAAGCAGACAGACCATTTGGAATTATTTAATACGTATTCATGGACAAAATATAATTAACATCAGTCTGTGATTGAGATATTTTTAGGCCAGCAGAGAAGGCCCTGCAGGCCCTGACGGCCCACCACTGGTTCACAGACGTTATATTTTTGCACAGCTTCCTTAAGGTCCCACTCCAGAATTTAATCAGGGCTTTGGCTAAGCCATTGCAACTCAATAAATATGTTGTTTTTTTACATCTGCTCTTTGAGAATGTTGTTTTGTGGCTGACAGTTATTAGAAAGCTTCAGTTGTCAGAAGGACGGCCTCACATGTGACTCTAGAGGAGGGCTGCATGCTATTGTAGCTTGTGGCTTGACTTGCACTAATTACCCGTGTCCTCTGTCCTGGGCCTATTGTAGACGTTGACCCCAGTTAGTGGGTTTTATTAAGCAGTCAAATCTGGCTTTGGTTTGCTAACAAAATAACATATTTCTAGTCTTTACCAAAACATTTTAAAACTTCCCTGAAACTGCTTTTTTTCTGCTGCAATAATCAAGCACCACCTCATATTGCTGACATAGTGAGCTTTAATGCATGTTCTTCAAGTAATTAGCTAATCTTTATTCAATTACTTGTGATGCTGATTTTATGTACAAACACTGCAATAACAATAAACTAATATTATAGCTTATTGCTCTACTCTATACTACTTTGGTAGATCTTCATGGTTGACTCTATAGCTTTAAGGTTCCTCGGTTGTAAAACAAGCCCAAATCATTAGCCTTCCATTGCCATGCTTGATAGTTGCTCTGAGGGGTCTGTGCTGATATGCTGTTTGATTTTGGTCAAAATATTGCTGTACATTCTTGTTATCTCTATATGGGTCTGCTTACCTTGTTCCAGATGTTATGTGGTTCATTCAAATTAAACTTAAATATTGGTTTCTAAAAAAGAATACCTTGGTTCATGACCACTTTTCCAAACAAGCTATACTTATTCAGTCTTTGTCTAATTTAGCTACCATGAACTTTAAAGGGCAGATATCATTTTTAAATCCTTCCTTTTCACATTCACATCACTCACTTGTGGTCTATATAAAGTGAACCGCGATGCTTTGGTCTGAATTCTTGGTGAGTGAAGCTCTAGAGACCCCTCTCGTAGCCCATTATCAGCAGCCTCTGACACCGCGTCTTTTTCATGGCATTCACACCCGCCCCCTTCCATCTCCCACGGCCTGCCGCTCCACCTCATTTGCCATTTTTCTACTTTAATGGCCGGGATATTATTATATAGCGCAAGAGAAAGTTTTCACTCCTAAATTTATTTAAAACTGTCAGCGGAAGACGTTTCCATTCAGTCTCACATGTTCGAGCAAGAGTCTGACCCAGAGAAAGAGAAAACCATGCTGCTCATAGCATACTGCTACTCCAAATAGGCACGGCGGTTGTGTCCTCAAGAAACTATAAGTGAGCATACAGCAAGCGCTACGATATCTGCAATAATAAAGTGTGTTAAAACTTCAGTTAGCAGCAGCGCACCAGTTTGCTGTTTCCTTCGTTTCCATACTCAGAAGGAACAGATGAAGTCTCTGGGCAAATCCCTTCATTACTGAAGCATTGATCCTTGAAGTGCTTCATGCAAACGAGGAGGACTTTCCCCTCTGATGCGGGTACATTCCCACGAAAAACAACGTTTGACCAGACACTGACAAGGTCCCGATTATGGGACCCAGTGGAGTGACTCGTGTGGGTTAATACACCCAACAAACGTACATTTAGACTTGTCCTCCTTCACTTTGGAATACAACATCGCAGCGACAACTAAACCTGGCCGAAGATGGTGGGGCGCCTACTATTCGCAAAAAACAGCGTAACAGCGAAGAAAATGAAACAGAAAACAGACAAATGTTGAAAAATATGACCCAAAAAGAATCTAAAGAGATCTAAACAACACTTTGGAACGTACCAGTACTTCCAGGGGCCCCAAGCACACAACAAAGGGTATTTAAGGGTTAAAAAAAGTGGATTTTGCAGTCCCCTTTAACGGGCTAACCGAGGCCTGTAGAGTCTGAGACGGAGGTCTTGGTTTAACACTGCTTGCCTGAACATTGCCCGGTCTGACCTGGTGGTGCACTTACTGGGGTGTTCTCTCCAGGAACGACCGGCAGCTGTTTTCCAGTTGTGAATGATGATGAAGTGCATTTGATTTGCAGCACCTGGCTGCTACTTTTCCTCTTAAATCTTATGGAAAAATCAAGGGTGTGTGCTTAGATTTTCTCACAGTCTTTCATGGTGTGGAGTCCCTTTTATGGTTTGTAGCCTTCAAGTTCGATCTAGAACCCCTGTAAAACCCCAGAATGAAAAGAGAAAGCACTTTGTTCTTCCCTGGTTGGCTGGTTACAGCTGTTGTTAGGCTCTTCTTGTAAATTGCTGTTCTTTCTTTTCCCGAATGTGTAGAACAGAGGTCACTAATTAAAAATCAGCAGGGTCCGCATAAAGAAAATCAACAACCAGTAAAGGTCCGGACATATTTTTTATTACAATCCGTTACTTTAAACAGTATTTAACACTGAAATAAAATGTTTATGCATCCACCTTATACATTGACTTTTTAAACAAAAAAATAACATAAAAATAGAACGTTTTTCTATTTTAAAATCCAAATGCTTTTTGAAATAGAGAACCACAATCTTTCACAGTTTGGTATATAGACAATTTCTTGACTTTCACATCTTTTATAAAACAACTGAACTTTTTTTAATTTCATTTTTATGGCTTAATGATAGAAGTGAGCTTTAGGCTGCCCTGCATGGATTTTACACCAGAGTTTGATTGGCAACAAAGCCAACCTCAAGCACATATCAAGGTGCTCATTCGTTCTGCGCCTTTAAATCAGCTATATTCTCCGTATGTATGAGCAAGCGGATATGTTTGGGAACGCTCCGGAGGGCTTTGCCATATTAACAAGAGAAGTTAGCACAGGGGTTGAAGCAAAAATAATGTTTGACTGAAAAGATTTTCTCACAAGCCCATATATTCCCGGGGCGTGGACATCATGCCGCATTAGCTGGCTCACTTGCTTAGTGTGCAAAGTCAACTAAATCTGGTACTTTTAAAATATCCATTGAAAATTCCTGTATCTCTGCCACCTTTCAGCTTTAGAGCCTTTGCGTCATCCTGGACAGCCTCTCCATCACTTTCCACATCCACATCATCATCTGGGTTACTTTCATCTCTGCAGCATCAAGTTCTTCCTTCACACTGTTGACAAACTGGTC
Source organism: Fundulus diaphanus (assembly GCA_037039145.1). Taxonomy (NCBI): domain Eukaryota; kingdom Metazoa; phylum Chordata; class Actinopteri; order Cyprinodontiformes; family Fundulidae; genus Fundulus; species Fundulus diaphanus. The sequence continues at coordinate 1,797,151 of CM073136.1, forward strand.
CACAGTCCACTTTACAATCAGCTCCCTTTCCTCCCAGTCCTCCAGAAACCCTCAAGCAGCTTCATCATTACATCATCTACTTCACTCCTCTACATCAACTCCACTGGCTCCCTGTCACATTCAATATAAACCAATTTTATGATCATACAAGGCCAAACACAGCCTTGGAAATGCAGGACACATCACCAACACTATCATGACATAATACATTTTAATTTGACACAGATTGCACATGACAATAATCAGTCTCTGCTTTGCCCGTTATTGTTCACCAATTAATAATTACAGTTTATAAAAAGGCATGATTTAACTTTTTTGAAGTTTAATAAAATGGTTATATTTTAGCCCAGTGACTGGAGACCTATCCAGGATGAACCCTGTGTCCGCGCTCCACTTTAACTTCATAAAAAAACTCTCTGAGAATGGCCTTTCTCTGGCCTCACCCAGTTAGAACCCGTTCTCCAGTCCATGTTGTAGCTGCAGTTTATTTGTTTTATCTTTTTGATGTAGTTTTCTTAACAATCAGTAAGCATCAAAATCCTTGTCATTTTATTTAGTGTCCTGGAGCGCAGCAGCTCATCAGGTGATCACTGCTGCCCACCGACAGCAGCTACAGCTCTGCCTTCTTTGTTTCAGAACAGCGCAAGTTTTCCGAATGGAACCCAGTCAAATGAGGCACATTGTTTCACAGTCCGACTCTTGTTCTTCAAGGGTCATGCTAAATTAGCCTGAGCTAGCGCGTTACTCTTCTTTGTGTTTTAAATAAAACATAACAGCGAATCACGAGGAGATCCCTGGTTGGTCGCCGCGTTTATCAGCGAGGGAATAAACGCTGACAGACGACATGGCCACAGGTGGAAATAATTCATTAATTAACTGCCGGAGCAGATTGAAACGCTTACCGAGGGAAGTTGTTGTCAGCTGTCCCCCTCTTAATATCCTCAGTATTGCAGAAATGCCCTGTAGATGGCAGCAATGCTGTTTCTTCCCATTCACAAATAGATACATTTGCTAACAGTGTGACTTCCTCATTGCGTTCTGCATTAGATAATGTAGCTCCCTTGAAAAAGAAGGTGATAATTCACAGGAAGATGGCTCCCTGGTTTAATTCAGAGCTGCGTTCCTTGAAGCACAATGTTAGGAAATTGGAGAGAAAATGGCGCTCTACACACCAAGAGGAATCCTACTTAATCTGGAGGGACAGTCTATTGTTGTATAACAAGACCCTTCGCAGAGTTAGAGCAGCATATTTTTCATCATTAATTGAAGAGAATAAAAATAATCCTAGATTTCTCTTTAGTACAGTTGCCAAACTTACTCAGAGCTGCAGCTCTGTTGATCCATCCCTTCCCTTAGCTCTTAGTAGTAATGATTTTATGGGATTCTTCATAAATAAAATTGATTCCATTAAAAATAAAATAATTGGCATCCTCCCAAACATGATTACCTCATCCCCAGTAAGTAAGGCAGCATTGGAGGAATCTTTAGAACCTGCGCTGTGTCTGAACTGTTTAGAAGCAGTAGAGCTTTCTGAGCTATCTAAAATCTTAGCTTCATCTAAACCTTCTACCTGTATGTTAGACCCAATTCCAACCAAGTTGTTTAAGGAGGTATTCCCTTTGATCAGTGGTCCTATTTTAGACATGATTAATCTATCCTTAGTAAATGGATATGTACCACAGGTTTTTAAAGTAGCTGTTATTAAACCTTTACTTAAGAAACCTTCTCTTGATCAAGATGAGCTAGTAAACTACAGACCTATATCTAATCTTCTTTTCTTATCTAAAATTCTTGAGAAAGTAGTTGCTAATCAACTTTGTGAACTTTTACAAAGCAATGACCTACTTGAGGAGTTTCAGTCAGGCTTCAGAGCTCATCATAGCACTGAAACGGCTCTGGTGAAGGTCACTAATGATATTCTCATGGCCTCAGATAATGGACTTGTGTCTGTACTTGTCCTGTTAGATCTTAGTGCTGCATTTGATACAGTTGATCACAATATTCTCCTACAAAGACTTGAACATACTGTAGGGATTAAGGGGAAAGCATTAGGCTGGTTTAAATCTTATCTGTCGGACAGATTCCAGTTTGTTCATGTTAATAATAAATCTTCCTCAAACTCTAGGGTCACCTGTGGAGTACCACAGGGTTCAGTCCTTGGACCAATTCTCTTTACTATATATATGCTTCCGATCGGCAAAATTATCAGACAGCATGGGATTAATTTCCACTGTTATGCTGATGACACTCAGCTATATCTATCCATAAATCCTGATGAATCCAATCAATTACTTCGACTGCAGTCATGTCTTGATGACATCAAAAGCTGGATGACTTTAAATTTCCTGCATCTAAATTCTGACAAGACCGAAGTTGTAATCTTTGGGCCAGAGTCCTCAAAAAATAAACTTCTTAACCAATCACTTAATCTGGATGACATTAACTTGGCCTCTGGTAATAAAGTAAAAAACCTTGGTGTTATTTTTGACCAAGACATGTCATTTAAATCCCATATTAAACAGGTTTCTAGAGTTTCCTTTTTTCACCTCCGGAATATCGCTAAAATTAGAAACATTCTGTCCAGGAGTGATGCTGAAAAACTAGTCCATGCATTTGTTACTTCAAGGCTGGACTATTGTAATTCTTTACTATCAGGAAGTCCACAAAATGCAATTCAAAGTCTTCAGCTGATCCAAAATGCTGCAGCAAGAGTTCTGATGAAAATCAACAAGAGGGATCATATTTCTCCAATTTTAGCTTCCCTTCATTGGCTTCCTGTTAAATCAAGAATAGAATTTAAAATTCTTCTTCTAACGTATAAAGCCCTTAATAATCAAGCTCCATCATATATCAGAGCTCTGATTACTCCGTATGTTCCTAACAGAGCACTTCGCTCTCAGACTGCAGGTCTGCTGGTGGTTCCTAGAGTCTCTAAAAGTAGAATGGGAGGCAGATCCTTTAGCTATCAGGCTCCTCTCCTGTGGAACCAACTCCCAGTTTTGGTCCGTGAAGCAGACACCCTGTCTACTTTTAAGACTAATCTTAAAACCTTCCTTTTTGACAAAGCTTATAACTAGAGTGGCTCATGTTACTCTGAGCTACCTTTATAGTTTTGCTGCTATAGGCTTAGGCTACTGGAGGACATCAGGGCCTATTTTTCTCACTCTACTGATTTCTACTGTTCTCCAGTCTACTGTTCTCCAGATTTGCATTGCATTACATTGAAATGACTGTTGTCATTTCAGCTTTTAACTTTTTGTTCTCTCTCTTTTTTCTTCATAGTAGGTACACCTGGTCTGACGTTCTGTTGACTGTGAAATCATCCAGGGAGGACAGATCACCGACTATTACCATCTAATGTAGAACAGATTACTAGATCAATGTGTGCTTCTGTGCTTTTTTGTCTCTCTTGTTGTGTCTCTGCTCTGTCTTCTGTAACCCCAGTCGGTCGAGGCAGATGACCGTTCATACTGAGCCCAGTTCTGCCGGAGGTTTTTTTTTCCCGTTAATGGGTGGTTTTTCTTCCCACTGTCGCTTCATGCTTGCTCAGTATGAGGGATTGCAGCAAAGCCATGTACAATGCAGACGACTCTCCCTGTGGCTCTACGGTTCCCCAGGAGTGAATGCTGCTTGTCGGGACTTTGATGCAATCAACTGGTTTCCTTATATAGGACATTTTGACCAATCTGTATAATCTGACCCAATCTGTATAATATGATTATGGGGGTCAGCAACACTGGGGCCCCTCAGGGGACTGTACTCTCCCCCTTCCTCTTCACCCTCTTCACCTCAGACTTCAACTATTGCACTGAGTCCTGCCACTTTCAGAAGTTTTCTGATGACTCAGCAATAGTTGGCTAAAGGATCTGCCTCCCATTCTACTTTTAGAGACTCTAGGAACCACCAGTAGACCTGCAGTCTAAGAGTGAAGTGCTCTGTTAGGAACATACGGAGTAATCAGAGCTCTGATATATGATGGAGCTTGATTATTAAGGGCTTTATACGTTAGAAGAAGAATTTTAAATTCTATTCTTGATTTAACAGGAAGCCAATGAAGGGAAGCTAAAATTGCTGAACATCAACTCCTTCACCAAAAAGCCCAGCAGAGGATGGACTTCCTGCTGAAGGCAGCTGAAGAAATTCAACCTGCCAAGGACAATGATGGTGCAGTTCTACTCCTCCATCATTGAGTCCATCCTCACCTCCTCCATCACCATCTGGTACGCTGGTGCCACCGCTAAGGACCAGGGCAGACTGCAGCGTGTCATCAGGTCTGCAGAGAAGGTGATTGGCTGCAATCTTCCATCTCTCCAGGACCTGTAGCCTCCAGGACTCTGAGGCGTGCAGGAAGATTGTAGCTGATGCCTTCACCCCAGTCACAGACTATTTCAGTCACTTCCCTCTGGCAGGAGGCTGCGGTCCATCAGGACCAAAACCTCACGCCACAAGAACAGTTTCTTCCCATCTGCTACCAGCCTTATCAACAAGGCCAAGAGCCGCCCGTGAAACTGGACACTGTCTCTCTACCTCGTTCCGGACTGTGCGTTACATTAACGCACAGTTTACTGAGTGTATATTGCTTCTGTATATATATCCTTTTTACTTTTATTTTACTGTATTCGTATTTTTTGTCTGCACCAACTACACCAAGTCAAATTCCTTGTAAGTGCAAACCTACTTGGCGATTAAACTTGATTCTGATTCTGAACCTATTTCATGCTATATTCGATGTTTTCCTTGTCTCCTCAGATTATTTGAGTGGTTGGTGATGTTCATCAACAGCTGCATATGCGCCGACACATCCAAATGGTGCAACTTCATAGGTAAAGGCTGCATTTCCTCTAACAGCGGACATAACTCACACTTTCTCCACACCAGCTCTGACAGGGTCGCTGTCTGTGCTCTGCAGGAGTCCTAGACGTGTACGGCTTCGAGTGTTTTCAGATCAACAACCTGGAGCAGCTGTGCATCAACTACGCCAATGAGAAGCTCCAGAAGCACTTTGTGGCCCATTACCTAAGAGCTCAGCAGGTATGGTCAGTCAGTTTTTCCTGATCTCAGCAGGAAGGTGGCTGTATCTGTTTGCAGCCCTCAGACGGTCTGCGTCTTTTATTTTTAGGTGATCTAATAACTGACAGCTGCTCATACGTTTTGAATGCAAACATCCGTGTTATTTGCTTCCTTTCTTAGGAGGAGTATGTGTCCGAAGGGTTGGGGTGGTCCTTTGTTAAATACCAGGACAACCAGAGCCGCCTGGATCTTTTGGGGGGAAGCCCTATCAGCGTGTTTTCTCTTCTTAATGGTTTGCTTTTAATTATCTTTGCTCTGCGGAGACTCTCCTTGTTTCTAATTTGTGATGCAACAATCAGCCGGCCGGATATCAGAACTGTCCAGGCATCGCTGTGATCAGCAGGTCAAAAATCTTGAAGAATCAATTACTTCTAAACAGAGCAATGGCACCATTATTGAGACTATAAACACATCAAGAAACAGCAGACACTTCAAACGTCACATGAAGGGTTAGGGACTTTAGGTTTGATCAATAAATGATAATTCCTTTATTTTTTTCTTGAATTCAAAACTTAAAAGAAGCCTGATCAGTGCATTTCAAGTTATCACATCCAAATTATTAGCTGCATGAAAGGCGTTTTGAAACACGCTGTCAGCGACTTTATGTGTTAATATAGTTTGCAAATATCTTTGCTAAACTTCCAGCTGACTGGATGTACTCTAGTGTACGGATTTTCTGTTGATTTCTTTTTTTTATGTGCTTGTCCTAAAGGAGAGTCGTCTGAACCGAGCCTCAGACTCGAAAATTCGATTTGCTTGAGGTCTGGGTAATCTGGAGGCAACACCTCAAACTTGTTCCCCTCAAAAATATACCTGAACCATTTTTTGCTTCGTTTGCCACAAGTGCCATCAGGAAATAAAATGTCTACCCCGAATCAGCAGCTATGTGGGCCCTTGCTCCAGAAAAAATACAGTAAAATGACCTCATACCACACCCAAGTACTGGTCAAATTCTGCCGCTCGGTAAGATGGCGGCTAGGGGCGCCAGTTGCCCTAAAACCACGGTCCAGTGTTTAATGGAGGCGCGATATAAACCGTTGGTACCAAGGACCGCGGAACCGGTAGGGCCGGTAGGGCTACCTACTTTTGATGATCAAGCCTCCCCCCCTCCCGCGAAAAGCGTGTCTACCCCCCGCCGCAACCAACACCCCCCCCCCACCCACCCCCCCCGCTCGGCCGCGTTTGTCTCTCCCCCCCGCTCGTCCGCGTTTGTCCGCTCGTCCGCGTTTGTCTGTCTCCCACCCCCCCACCCCCCCACCCCCCCCACCCCGCTCGGCCGGCCGCGTTTGTCTCTCTCCACCCCCCCCCCCCCCCCCTGGCGTCTCCATGCGCCCGACCAACTTGAAATGCGTTCCGCGGTCCATGGCTGGTACGGTGTTCATTTTAGGACAGCCTCAGACTCAGGTGTCAGACTCAGAAAAACATCTGTCATCTTCGGACAAAACTGCCTCAGCGTCAGAAAAACCTCTGTCATCCTCAGATAAAACTGCTTCAAACCAAACGGCCTCAGAAAAACATCTCAAAGGAGTCATGTCTCAGAAAAACCGCTGTCGGAAAAAGTGGAGTCAGGTTTCAGAAAATCAGATCTCAGAAAAAACAGAGTCAGACGAACAAGTCTCAGATAAAAAGTTATCAGAGTCAGGTATCAGACATCAGATGAAAATGAGTCGGGTCTCAGGAAAACCAGAAAAAGTGGAGTCAGCCGAAAACGTCTCAAATGAAAAGTTATCAGAAGCTGAAAATGATACGTCATCAAAATGCGACCGCCATAAAACGTAGCCTCATGCCAAATATAACATGCCAGTGACAGAATAAAGTATTAAACATAATATTAAACTCACCGTTCTGTAGCCGTCGTTGTTCTTTCCCCGCACTCTCACACTGGCTAGTAAGCATGAGGCTTACAAAAAGTAATTGTCTAAATTTGCCACACCAGGTTGTGATCTTGCAACCTCTTGACTGGCAGTCCCAGCACCAAACCACTCCACCAAAGACCAGTGGGTCTTCTGGGCTCGCTGAATGCTTTGCATCCAGTTTTATGGGCCGTAAATGTCAGAAAATGGCACTGAAAGACGTAACCTGAAAAGGTTAATTGGAGGAATACCATGCACTTTAGACAGGGTTTCCTACTGGAGCAATCCAGCAGCAAGTGAATGGCTTTCATTTTGTCCTGCTGGGCATGTGCACATTTGCAGAACGTTTCTGCAGAATAGCAGCAATAGTCCCGAGGGAGGCGGGGGACGTTGAGTCCGAGTGGACCATGTTCCGCGCCTCTATTGTTGAGGCGGCTAGTCGGAGCTGTGGCCGCAAGGTTGTCGGTGCATGTCGCGGCGGCAACCCTCGAACATGCTGATGGACACCAGTGGTGAGGGAAGCCGTCAAGCTGAAGAAGGAGTCCTATCGGGCTTTATTGGCCTGTGGGACTCCGGAAGCAGCTGATGTGTACCGCCGGTCAAAGCGGCAGGCGGCTCGGCTGGTCGCCGACGCAAAAACTCGGGCGTGGGAAGAGTTCGGAGAGGCCATGGAGAAAGACTTCCGTATGGCTTCGAAGCGATTCTGGTCCACTATCCGGCGTCTCAGGAGGGGGAAGCAGTGCAGTACCAACACTGTTTATAGTGGGGGTGGTGTGCTGCTGACCTCGACTCGGGACGTCGGGCGTCAGTGGGCGGAATACTTCGAAGACCTCCTTAATCCCACCAACACGTCTTCCATTGCGGAAGCAGAGCCTGAGGACTCTGGGTTAGGTTCTCCCATCTCTGGTGCTGAGGTCACCGAGGTTGTTAAAAAGCTCCTCGGTGGCAAGGCCCCGGGGGTGAATGAGATTCGCCCTGAGTACCTTAAGGCTCTGGATGTTGTGGGGCTATGTTGGTTAACGCGGCTTTGCAGCATTGCGTGGACATCGGGGGCAGTTCCCCTGGATTGGCAGACTGGGGTGGTGGTCCCCCTATTTAAAAAGGGGGACCGGAGGGTGTGTTCCAACTACAGAGGAATCACACTCTTAAGCCTCCCTGGTAAGGTCTATTCTGGGGTTCTGGAAAGGAGGGTCCGTCGGATAGTCGAATCTCAGATTCAGGAAGAGCAGCGTGGTTTTCGTCCTGGCCGTGGAACACTGGATCAGTTCTACACCCTCAGCAGGATCCTGGAGGGGGCATGGGAGTTTGCCCAACCAGTCTACATGTGCTTTGTGGATCTGGAGAAGGCATTCGACCGTGTCCCTCGGGGGGTCCTGTGGGGGGTACTCCGGGAGTATGGAGTACCGGGCCCTTTAATAAGGGCTGTCAGGTCTCTGTATGACCGGTGTCAGAGTCTGGTCCGCATTGCCGGCAGTAAGTCTGACTTGTTTCTAGTGAGAGTTGGACTCCGCCAAGGTTGCCCTTTGTCACCGATTCTGTTCATAACTTTTATGGACAGAATTTCTAGGCGCAGCCAAGGTGTTGAGGGAATCCGTTTTGGTGGCCTTAGGATTGCGTCTCTGCTATTCGCGGATGACGTGGTCCTATTGGCTTCATCAGGGCGTGATCTACAGCTCTCACTAGAGCGGTTCGCAGCCGAGTGCGAAGCGGCCGGGATGAGAATAAGTGCCTCCAAATCTGAGACCATGGTCTTGAACCGGAAAAGGGTAGAGTGCCTTCTCCGGGTTGGGGAGGATGTGCTGCCCCTAGTGGAGGAGTTCAAGTATCTTGGGGTCTTGTTCACGAATGAGGGGAAGATGGAGCGGGAGATCGACAGGCAGATTGGTGCGGTGTCTGCTGTGAAGCGGGCGCTGTACCGATCCGTTGTGGTGAAGAGAGAGCTGAGCCAAAAGGTGAAGCTCTCGATTTACCGGTCGATCTACGTTCCTACCCTCATCTATGGTCACGAGCTTTGGGTCGTGACCGAAAGAACGAGATCCCGGATACAAGCGGCTGAAATGAGTTTTCTCCGTAGTGTGTCTGGGCTCTCCCTTAGAGATAGGGTGAGGAGCTCAGTCATCCGGGGAGGACTCAGAGTAGAGCCGCTGCTCCTCCACATCGAGAGGAGCTAGTTGAGGTGGCTCGGGCATCTGGTTAGGATGCCTCCTGGACGCCTCCCTGGTGAGGTGTTCCGGGCACGTCCCACCGGGAGGAGACCCAGAGGGAGACCCAGGACACGCTGGAGGGACTATGTTTCTCGGCTGGCCTGGGAGCGCCTTGGGATTCCTCCTGAGGAGCTGGCCCAAGTGGCCGGGGAGAGGGACGTCTGGGCCTCCTTACTGAAGCTGCTACCCCCGCGACCCGACCCCGGATAAGCGGAAGAGGATGGATGGATGGATGGATGCTGCAGAATAGTGGTTTGGGCAGTTTTGCAGAAAGAGCTGAAAGCTGTTTCTGGACTATTGATTTTTTTTTGTTATGTGTGTTGACGGCTTCGACCCTATCTTAACATGACAATGGTACTCTTTACACCACTGAAGCTGTCTTTTTAAAGATGGACACCTCAACACTTCCTAGATCTTACAGCTTCTCAAGCAAATCGGTTGCATAAACACAAATCCGTATTGCACTCCTTTTTATGATGGTGCAGTGCTGTTATCATATTGGTCTGCATAAGTCCGGAACATCGCTGCATGTTGTTTACGTTTTGCTTCCAAAGGATCTACTGTTCTTGCATACTGGATGCCTTTTGTCTTATTTTCATTCTAAAACAGTTGTTCAAAATCTAGTTTCCTGTAAGATATTCTTCTTTTTTTCTTTTCTTTTTTTTCTGTAAGATATTCTTATAAAGTGAGCCGGGCCGAGGACTTTTGCGTTGTGTCAATCTAGTTTCAATAACAAATATGTTGACAGTCTCGACACTGCTCTCGTGTAATATGTTATGCATGACGTAACGCAGTCTTTTGCAGCGCAAAACGTGTTCTTCCCGGCATTCTACTCGAACCCAAGATAACTATCTTAACACTGCCACCGCCATGTGTGGCTGTTGGGAAGATTTATTCTGTTCTGAGGCTTTTTTGGTTGTCTTGACAGTTAAATATGCCTAGCTGGGTGTTGCTCACCCATGTTATGTTAATCATAGCTCCACCCATGAGCCTGAGATATACAGTGAGGGTTGCAATCTGGGCTAAGATCTGGCCTCTGCTGATTGGGGACAGCTGTGACTGTACCTCCTCAGCTTTTGGTATTACAACCTATTTCATTTCCATTATTGCCATATTATTGGACACTGATCAGTGCATCTCTGCTGTTCTTTGGTAATACCGGTTTAACTCTGTTTGTTCCTTAATAACTTAGTGTATTCCAGATTTTCAAGGAAAGGTGTGGATATTTTTGCGTGGGTGCGTTTAAGGGAGACTGACCTGCTTACTTTTAGCTCAAACTGGATCAAAATCGGAGTTGTGAGGGATTGGTGAGATTTCTTTCAAAGTCCCAGAAGGACTAAATTAGGTCTCCCCACAAGGTTTAAGCACTGTTTCCACACACCCTAGTTTTTGGATAGCTCTCTTCTGTTTTAGCGCACAAATTCTCTGAATCATGTTAAATTTTAATTTCACTGGGTTTAAACAGTCTGCTGCTGTTTCTAATGACCTGGCTCATAGAATGTTACTTTGCAGCATTTTTGACTTCCAATTTCTGCCTTTCTGAGGTGTGAGAAGTGAATTATAACCATCACATTTTTGGACAGCCCACTTGCATTAGAGCAGCCAAAAAAAAGTTATTTAGGTCCCAGAAGGAGTAAATTATGTCTCCCCACAAGGTTTAAGCCAGGGGTGTCAAACTCATTTTGGTTTAGGGGCCGCATTCAGCTTAATCTGATCTCAAGAGGGCCACACGAGTAAACTCATTGCAAGATTAAATAGAACTAATAAAAGTGGACTTGTTGTTGATTTTTATATATTAAATTAATTTCACTTTTACACAATATATTATGAATAAGTTCAGCGTTTTTAAGAAAAGTATGTGCAATTTCAACAATACTTTTACTCAGTTAAACATTTACTTAAGTGCATTATGCATAAGAACTGATCACAGTGATTGTACAATGTTGAAAAATATTTATTCACATTTTTTGGAACTTAAAAACACTGTCCTGCATGACAAAATACATCAAACAGATAAAAATTAAGAAATTATTTAAAATCAATTTTCCACATCTGAAGCTAAGTGCTATCTGCTGATTAAAACACAGCGCCCCTCGTGGACAATATAGGAACTGCAGATTTTCAATTAAACGAAGTACATGTTTTTTTCAATAATTGTTTTATCATTCTCTTCCTTTTATCTCCTCTTTCTTTCACTTTTTCTTTTTTTCTTCCTTTCATCTCCTACTTTCCCATTGTAGTGTCCATATCATTTGAGCTATTCCCCGCATAAATCATAATAAAACTATTCACATTCATAAATCAAGCGGAGCACTATGGCAAAAGCAGTACTGCTCCACTTGTGAAAGTCAAATCTGATGAGCTCTTTTTGGCATTGAGACAACAATTCTTATTGCCACATTGCCAGACAGGACACTGGAAAAAAAAAAAAGAAATTCTTTTTTTTTTTTGAATAATGATAATGCATTTAGCCACCGGGCCGGACTAAACTGTTCGGCGGGCCGGAAGCGGCCCGCGGGCCATATGTTTGACACCCCTGGTTTAAGCAGTGCTTCCGCACAGCCCCCCAATGCCCGCCCGCTGAGCCAGCCGTGCCCGCCCTGGACTGGAAGCTGTCTTTTCTTTTTTCTTTTTTACCTCCGTGTTACCATCGTTCTATTAATACTCTCTTTGATTTGTCAATCATACAATTGAACCAATCAAATCAATGACTGAAGACAACATGCTAGCCAATTACAGCTGGAGAGGGGCGGGTCGCTGGGTCAGACATTCATAGCCTTCAGAGACACCACGGTTCGGCTGGTGTCTCTGCTAACCTTGTTCTGCTCCTTGTTCTCCTAGCTGCTGTGATTACAGAACCTCTGTTAGTATGAATTTTTACTTCAGTCAATGTTCAGCCTGACACCAGCGCTCATGTTTATCAGTGTGTAGTTTATGCTGGACTTTTGAATCAAGACATAGCGCTACAGGTTGCCGTGTCTCACTGTTAGTTTCCAGCCCAAAACCAGCATAAAACCTGCCCAACCTAAAAGAAAAAAACAAGCCCAAATCTCAAACTCTCTCATGTTAAAAGCACAGAACTATTAAACAGATAAGAACATGCCATTAGCGCACCACTGCGCTGAAGCAAAGAAAAAAACTTTGTGCTCCGCACAAAATATACGATCAGGCAACCAAATAACACACAAGATCATTTTAACAATCATGATATATCAACCGGAAAAAAACCCAAAAAACTTTTATGAATAGCTTCTCAGCATGAGTTTAAATCTACCTTAATATAAACTTAATTTCTCTTAGTATACCTCAATTAAACATTTCTCTTTCACGCAGCCATGAAATATATTTAAGTTGATCAGTAGAACTTAACCCCTCTTGGGGCGTTTACATTGACCAATACAATTTCATAGTGACACTTGATTAACCATTATGTTCTTGTTTTATTATAACTATTAATCAACATTATTCATTATAACTATTATTCATTGATCATGTCAGATTTGACAGATTCGACTCATTTCAAAAATAAATTGACCAGTAAAATTAGTTCAAGGAGATGGCATTTTATTAAAATGGTTTTAGTTTTCTGCCAGACATTGACAACTATTTTGATATAATTCTTTCTAACAGCCCAACAAATGTTGTGAAAAGCTTCCAAAATTTTACAACCTGCCCATAAGCTATTTTTGTTCCAGCTCAATGTGTTCAAAAGAAGCCTAAATGGGTGAAAACCTGCCTAATTTGAAAACACTGACTTCATTTTGGGATTTTATTGAGAATTTCTTTCTCAGCACTGTAGGAATAGTCACAGAGCCACTGTTCAGCCTGAAGCATATAAAATGTTATTAACAGTTTCAAACCACAGCAGCTTGTCCTGGGTGTCTCCACAGCCCCTGTGTGAAATGTCTCTCCACATCATCCTTTTGGAGCAGAACTATATCCATGCCTTCTCATACGCCGAATCATGAAGCATCATTGTGAGCACAGGATATCACCTCATGTCCTGTTAAGTGTCCTGCCCTAGATCCCATTTACCCCAAGTAGATTCCCCAAGATCCCTATTTCTTCTCATGCACGTTTTGTTTTATCAAGCTTACTATATCTTAAAGTTGCATCTTTAAAAGGTTTCACCTTTACACATCCATCAATGTGTTTTCTAATGTGCAGTTTTATTTTTAATTGTGTACAAGATAATCTGAAGTGAAATGCAGAATGTGTGTTTACCGAACTCATCTTTGTTTCTGTTGCTGACAGGTCCGTTGAAGGTTCTCCAACACCTTAATCTTAACCCCTGCCATTTTTCAGTGTTCTTTAAATTTCCTCTTTTAGCTGTCCTTAGAAAAGCAATTAATCTTCAATTCAATTATTTTATTTTATATTTATTTATTATTTTACTAAAACGTCTTTTATTAGTGATTGATATGATTATGTAGTACAGTGCAGCTGATCCTTGTATCCAAGGCGAATTTCTCTCAAGGGAGACTAATAAAGATACTTGACTTCAATTTCATACAGTTTTGATCAAAGCCAAAGCACATTCCACCTGCATTGTACACATGTATTAAATCAAAATGTCTCATATTCCTCTCTTATATTTTCTCATATGTTGCTTCCCAAAGTATAGCCTTCTTTCAAATGAACTGGTTTGTGATGAATCATTATTGTTACAAGCAATTTCATATTATATAGAGATCCTATATAATTTGTTATATAGGATCTCTGCTTTATTGCTGTTTGCCATTTTATGAATATTCTATAATCATAAAATAAGAGCCTCTAATCTGGTATTTCTACAGCTAATTGTCATGAATTCATTGTCAAACACAAGCTCTGTGCAATTTTATAGTGAAATACCATGAATATAGACCCAAAGCCTCAGGAGCTTAATTTTGTAGTACAGTAAACCAAACAAGCCTTTATGTACAGCTTATCTTCAGTTTCAATTATCTCTAACAAACCTGAATTATTTTTCATTCAAGCCATGTTAATCTCTGTGTTTAACTATTTAATTTGGGCCGGATATTTAATGTGAAATGCCAAACTTTTTTTTCTTTAAAAACTTTATTTTTCCTTGTTTTAAACTTTTAGTTAAATATGTCATGTTTTCAATCTCTCAAATGCATGTTGCGTTGAGATCTGCAGATCTCTCAACACAAATAAATTTTATAAAACCGTGGTATTTATGATTTATACCTAATTACTTCACACAGACGAAAAGAGATTTAGTGACATACAAACGACACATTCAGACAAACAAAGACACACACAGTCCTGTTTTTTTCCACAATATTTTTTGTACAGATCTGTGGTCTTTCATTTTTGAAACGTTTCGACTCAGAGTCAATGCCAAAATATATAGTTTTTTAATATCTTAACCGCATCACTTACTTCAGAAGGGAGGGTGGGTGGGTTATAATGACCCCGACTGACGTCATTATTCACAGTTTTTCGCTTCGTCTCCATAAGGATACATCTCTTTATCTCGCAGACACTTGGACCCTTATTCCTTTTTAATGCTTCGATTTACACTGTAGATTTTACAGCTTTTTAACACCCATATTGTCGGTCCTTCCCTAAAACGCGAACCCCGTGCAACGCTGTGTCTCTTTATTTCCGCTCCCGCCTTTTTTTTTCTTCTTTTTTCAATATTTTCCTTTGGCCAGTTTCCTTTAACTTCATTTATATAGGGTCTTTTAACCAGATAGGCAGCTTTAAAGCATTGTTATGTGAATGCAAGGGAGCTTTCTAAACCCAATATCCGATCTGGCTGTGTTGTGCAATTATACACTGTTTAAAGTTATTTAATGTTTCATAAATAACTCTCTGTCTGTCAAGTATTGTCTGGTGATAATCAGCTGTTAAGCTGATATCAAGACAATGGTTGAGAGGGATGAATTTGAGCACTAGCGACCTTTTAACAGCAAACCCGGCACACACATAGAATAAAGGAGTGACAACTTCTTTTCAAGTTCAAGAATTTAATAACAGAAATAAAATGAACATCCAGAGAACATCACTATGTAATGCTGTTTATCTGAATTAACACAATATTTCGATTAACAAATCCTCATTATTTTGAGTAAATAACATTCTAAAGACTGATTTGCCCAATAAAATCATTTACTTTTAGGATCGCTTGCCTTTGTTTATGCGATTCTCCCTCTAGGCGCTAGGGTCGCTATAGCGATCGGTCGCTAAATCAGTTAAAGTTATCAAAATTGCATTTAAATATTCAATATTAATGCAGGAATAAGGCTCATAGCTCTATCTAACGATGGCGGAGCAAAAACAAACAAGCGCTATGCTTTAAGACAAGTTCCTTTGAATGTCCGGAAACCAGAAGCTAATAGCATTTTGGCTAGCGGACCTTTGGCGCTAACAAATACAAGCTTTGGTTTTATTTTAGTCATAATGAGTGGGCCGGATAACGTTAACATTAATGTCCCATCAAGGTATGAAACCCTTGTGGAGATAACCTTTGTTCTAACCATAAAAACACACTCAACAATGACATGGTACCGAATGCTAGCAATGAGCTATTCCGTTAGCCCTTTGTTTTAAAGCCACCATTCAAACGATTTCCAAAACATTTCCAAATCACCATTTAACTTCTCCCTCTGGTTTCTCTGCCCAACCTGTCGGCGCCTCGTGTGAGTTCAGTCCACTTTGGTCATCCAAGGAAGGCAGTGAAAAGGGAACCGTTGTTCCTTCAGCAGCGGCTAGCGTTTAGCTCTGCAGCAGCATGTGGTCGGGGGGAAAAGGCCTCGACTGACGGTCCACGCAGTCTCTATGTCAGCTTTGTCGGCTTTCCAGCTCCGTCTGGGGTTCGCTTCCCTGTAAAGGCTGACAAAAATAAACAAAGCTGTTTTGGCAATCTGTACGCGGCTGGTTTGCGCAGAAGTCGGAGTGCAACTTAGCTTCGTTCCAGCAGTTCCTCCGATGCCAGGAAGGTCCTCCATCGAAGCAGGCAGATGAGTTAGCAGACCCTGGATCAGGCGTGGCTGGCCCAGCCACATTCCTTCAGATGTCCCAGGCAGAGGAGACCATGTGGCCTCATGGTTCAGCCAGCCTCCCTCTCCTCCTTTTGTCTAGGGGAGGGAGGAGGTGACGGCTGGTAGCTTTGTCCTGGAGAAGTGGTCGTCTCCGAGTCTGGTCAGAAGTGAGGGTCTGGTCTTTTGTCTGTGGGGGAGGTTTATAGAAGGCACCCTGCTGAGAGAGGGGCCGTCCTTGCCTGGAAAATCTTCCGCTCACAAACCCTTCCAGAATTTTCCTCCGGTCAAACGTTCAGAATTCAATCTGACTTCATCTTTTTATCATGGCTTTAATATGGCACAACAGCTGGGAGCTTTCTGAGCGTCTTAGGGATGCCCCGGGGACTTGAAACCAAAGCCAGAATGTGCTCGTTCTTCAGAGGGTAGCTTTTACTGTATGAAAATGAAAAAATATGTTTTTGTCTTCATATAGCAGTGGGATTTGACACCCGCTCTCCTAGATTACTTGTACCTTTTAGAAGCTGGTGCCGAACCCATGTACGGAGGCCTTAGTCCTTGACGCGGTCAACCCGGGTTCGAATACGAACCGTGGTCCTATGCCGCATGTCTCTTCTCCTCTTCCACCCCCCTTCCTGTCAGCCTACTTTCATAAAAAGCGAGCCACTAGAGCCGTGAAAAATCAAAAAAAAAAAAAGTTACAAAAAATGATGCTCACATAGGATCTGACATCACAGCTCCTAGAGGTTTAATAAAAAAAAGGAAATCTCACCTTATTTTCTTTCTTCGCAGCTGCTACTGTGATGCCATCTCCTCTGCGGATTCAAAAATTTCAAAACATCACTCACACCGGGTTTAGACACCATTTGTTAAATAATTTGACCTGTTTGCGGTCACCCCAGGTTCTTTTTGTGATTAATGTGGTGTTTCTATTGTAGACTTCTGTAAAATGACTCTTGAAACCGTAACTATATTTTACCATATTTAATCTAAAAGGCAGAGGGATGTTTACAGCTTCAGTGCTGGACTCTCACACACAAAAATATAACAGGTGCCAGACAGCCCCACTCATTCCTCACACAGACATTAAGTAGGACCCATTGTGTACACCCATTTAGGGGCGTGCATAGTTTGATATCAGTGTTCCATTCATCACATTGGTGGAGAAGATCATGCTGTAATGCAGACATGTCATTGCTGACACATTTTCCCCTAATCAGTTATTCTTTCCAATCTAAGTATGTCAGACTCTGTGCCTCCAGAGTCCGTTTATCTGTAATTGCCATGGTAAGCAATTTTGCAGTCCAGTCTCTGTAATCTCATAATCTCTAACACTTGGAATAGTGTTTCTATATTGTTGCCTTGAAAGAATTGGTTTTACCTTTGCTTTGCTCCTTAAGTGATAAAAATGACTTAAGGTCCTTTTTTGACTGTCAAGTTTAAAATCACTGTCTATTTTAAAATCAAGATTAATAAATGTGAGCTAAACATTAATTGCCAGAGGGTCTAGATCAACAGTTCTTTGGATGTTTCAACTGGTATTTTTGTCAGTTCATTATTTGCAAAGAGAAAGTCTTTGAGTTTTGAAGGCCTCTTTATCAACTTAATCTCTTTCTACAGATTCTCTATCTCGTTCAATTCAGGACTCTACATCTAGGTCTATATTGAAAAACCTACAGTAAAGTAATCAAATGTTTATTCTGGATGTAGTGTAGGAATTCCTTTAATATAAACCAAAGAAACATTATCACCTCCCAGAAGCTGGAAAAAATCCTTTAAAAAATGAAACAGTAGCATTATTCAGACCTCAGTTAGTAGCTCAAGGAAATATTTTAGTCTAAATATTTTAGACTAAATATCTTTAGGCTAAAATATTCAGCTGTTTATTTGTTTTTCTTTTTTCTTCAATCCCTGCTTCGTGTTTAAGTAATTTCTGCCAAAAGCTGCAGCATTTTAATTTAATCCATCCGAATACAGTATTTACAAGCAATGATTGGATGAAAACAATGTCTGTGATTGACTGGTGGTGTGCACAGTTTTTGAAGCCGCAAGCTTGACATCGACCAATAGGCGAGAAGCTGAGGTGGTGACGCTGTTCCAAAGACCGTCCCCTCTGTTTTTACATTGCCAGCTGCTCAGTCGGACCTAGTGGAAAAAGGGGATGGAAAAAAAGAGGGCTGGGGGTGTATCCGTTAAGGAAGAAAATGCCACAGGGCTATATTAGTGTTGAGATTAATGTTTATACTTCATTAATCGATTTATCTTTTTATGATGTTGTAATGTAAGCTTCTGACATAATCATATTACTCACATGATAGCTTATTCATGTCCCTGTGAAGAAACATAAGAGACTCTGTTTGTCCCTTCATGAAACAAGAGGACTCAGCTACAAGATTATGTGCTGACTGAACGTGATTACTCAGCTGTGTATCTTTGTTGACAACTGAGGCTGTAAACTATCTGTTCCCCACCCCTCAGTACAGCCTCAGTCATTGTAACTAGGGACACACCCCTTTCTTAATAAAATCGAGGAGAACGTTGAGACCGGCAGAGTGGGCAGGAGATTGTAACTGTGCGGTCTTCTTCCTACTCTCCTCGAGAACGAAACCAAACTAATTGCCTTTGTGTCTTTCTTTCCCTGTTTGTATGATGTTCTAGGTGTTTAGACCTGACATTAACTTGGTCCTTCCAGCCGGATACCAACATACCTGAAGATACTGGTGGACGTGGGTGAAATCCAGAAAGACTGTGGCCACAGCAGGACTGAAGAGTCCTTCAGACTCTTTAATGGGACTGGGTTTCATCCCGTCCCCTAGGATTCTGAAGGTTGACGGTGATCCGAGGGATTAAGACACAAAGGAGGACGACGGAGTCTTTTAAATTTCGTAAGTAGGGTTTTCATTGAAACAAAAACCTGAGTGAAAACGACAAAATAGAGTAAAATAATTCCTACCAGGGGAGCAGGCCTCCGAAAATGCCTGTAGTAAAAGTAGGATATTTTACGTCTATAAAAGAGAAAAGACCTGAGGAATTCTAGACCCTGTTCAGGCAAGAAAAAAAATAGAGCTAAAATAATTCCTACCAGGGGAGCAGGCCTCCGAAAATGTCTGTAGTAAAAGTAGGATATTTTTTCGTCTATAAAAGAAGTGGAACTAGTTCAGGTAAACAGGCTTTAAAGTGTGACTGAGAGTGTGATTGGGAACAATATAACCACTAGGTTATATTTGCTCCATACTAAAACAGCAGGAAAAGTACAATACGACTTTTGTGGATGCAAAGGCAAGAATTTCTCACCTGAAAAGGTTGAAGCAGAAATTACCACAATAGTTTTTAGTATTGTCCTGCTGATAAACAAACCCCAGTGTTTAGAATACCCTAGGTATTAAACACACTGGTCCAAATTGATTCAAAATGGGAAAAAGCTCAAGCAAAATAAGAGAAGGATTAACCAGCAGTGACTGGAAATTTGTACAAAGTAAAGATCCTAGCAAAAATAAACATTTAAATAGGTGGATTGAGAAATATGGATTTGAGGGACGCCTCAATTCCCAAAACATTGCAGAATTAAAAGACAAAATAACAAAGAAGTGCAAAAATGATGAACACAAAATGGCAAAGGAAGGATGGCAGGATTTAGGATGGTGGGAAAAAGTAGCAAAATCCAGAGTAAAAGGGCAAAGAAATAAGAAAAAGGAGGATGAAACAGGGCCCGTAGACCAAGGTCATGTTAAAATAAAAATAGGAGGAACCAAACAAAAAACAGATGAAAGTTTTGATGAACACCGAGTAAAGATGACCGCTGTGTTCAAAATACATTCAGGTCTGAATGAGGAACAAAACGCCCAAAGTCCCTATCAGCAGCAGTTAAAGAACGCTCTGCATGCAGGTTCAAATAACGCAATACAACAGTGGGTAAATCGACATTACATAGACATGGCGTCTGGTAAACCAGAAGAGTACATTAATCATGCACTCCATGCAGAAAAAGTAATCAAAGATAAAGAACGACAAAAAACCAAAACAAAATAAGACACCTTCCTCTCAGAAGAAGAAGTGTTTTATCAAGGCCATAGAGGCCAGACCGATAACAGACGCAGGGGCAGAGGTAGAGGCAGAGGAAAATTCAACGGTCGTCATAAAGTATCTGATGATTGTTGGAAGTGTGGACAAGTGGGACACATCAGTAGAGATTGTCCTAATCCAAAACAAGGGAGAAATCATTTAGCATGACTAACCGATGAAGAGAAAAATACAAAAGAACCCCCAGAGGAAGAAGTAATGCTAAATCTGTATGAACTATTTTTGATGGGGGGAATTGTATCAATTAGGATTAGCCTGGTGCCCACAGCAAATGGAAGCATTGTGGTAAAAAGACAACATGAAGATGTACTTGTGCAAAGGGGTTCAGGAAACCCTCACTACTACTATACTCTGGACGTCCCAAACACACTTCCACATAAGTCAGCCTCAGCCCTGAAACAGGAAGGGAGACAATCTATAAGCAAAAATACAAGATGAAATGACAGAAACAAATCTGCATGTTACTCTCTGGTACGAAAACAGCCCAGGATCGGACCCAGATTATGAAAAACAAGTTTAAAAGTGTACACCGGCAACAATAACAGTGGATTACCTCTACTCGGATGCTCACAGCACCACGGTAGCAGGAATAATCTTGCAAAAAAAAACAAAAAAAAACAACAAAACAAAACTAAGAGGTTTAACAGAATGCATTTCCCCTCACATGTCGTTTTTAAAAAAAAAAAAAAAAAACAACAAAACAAAACGAACAAACCCAGTGTTAAAGTGTTAAAAGATCTACCACCTTCCCTCTGGTCCCAGGGTCCCACTGACGTAGGACTGGTTAAAGGAGCAGTACCAGTGCAAATAACACCCAAATCTGACTAAAGACCTGTTGTGGATGGGCCTCCCCACAACGTAATGATTTGCACTAAGTTCTTCAAAAATTCTAAGTTCTTGGTAAGGCAGTTAAAAATATCCAACAGTAGTCAAAAAGTGAACAAAGGTAGCTGAGTCTCAGTCCAGGGTGGTTTATTGCAACAACACAAGACAACCACACGTGAGATGTGCTCCGGACAACATCTGACAACATACAGAAAGTGGTCAGTTTATATACATTTTCTGGATCTTGGGGCTCCTCCTTTGAGCCCCTCCTATTTTACATAATTTCCATTGCTTTTTCCACAGATATCTTTGTTAATTTTTTACCTATCAGTGGAAACTTCCATAGGGTGTGCTTTTTTAAAAACATGGTTACACATCACAGCTCCTCCCAATCATGGCCCCTCACTACTGCTCATTTCCATATGGTTACACGTCATTACCTTTTTGAACCTGGACCATGCATTTTCTGTGTTCATTTTGCCGTCTTTCATGTTCTGTTTTACATTGCAAATGGCTTGCCCTTTTGACCCAGAGGTTTTTCAATTTCCCCTGGTTAATTTCATTGACCCCCTGTCTCTCACTCTGGACTTGTAGCGTGACACACACACACATGTTTTTTAGGTGAATGTTACAGCACACCTTATAAACATGGTGATAAGAATATATTTATTATAAGATATTCATTGTGAGATATTAATCCACTACATTCCCCCCTGTGATCCTGAAAAGGGTCACAAAATAAATCACACTCTACAAATGATTGTCTATTTATCATGACTATGAATTTCTAGAGTAAATATTACTAGCACACCAAAGGCTAATTGTAATTAATACTTAGCACATCACAAACGTACCGTGATTAATACGAACGTCTAAGATCAAAACACACTTCTACTAGTAGTAAGGGATACACAAAACTATGATCACACAGTAAAACATAAGATTTATAGTTAAACAAAGAGGGAACTCCCCTTGGCACTCTTGTGAGGACTTTTCCTCTTGCTTACTTTTTTTATAGAAGGATTTTCAGGATTTGTTTCAGCAATGATACTGGGCCTCAGGTTGACATATCCGTGCAGCTTGAACACCTGTTAGGACACCACAACCCTTACCCAGAGGGCCCTGCACACCCTTCATCAAACGAGTTGATGTTTAAATATTAATACCAATACTCCATCATGCCCGCTGTATCAGGCTAACCAGTCACTTAATGGTCAGTAGACCTTCATTACAACCAACATATGAGCAATCCTATCAATGCTCCCTGCACAGTATTAGTACTGTCACATAGGTTATAGACATACATAATTATATTTATCTTTTTAAGCATGCACCATCATATTTATTATTGAAGTATACATGATCATTTCATCATTCACATCAGCTTAGTTTTCTCTTTTTTTTTTTTTTATTGAAAGTTCTAAGGTTGGGGATTAGGGAAAACCACCCCCCTTGGAGGTCGATTCCCCAGTCCTTCTGTGGAAGTCCCAGGAGCTTGTCCCTGTAGCTGTGCTAGTGTCGTAGTAGCTAAACGCCACTGCAGTACTTGCCGTCTTGCTGTGTCCCGTTCTGCTGTCATTTGCAGCAGTTTTTCCTGTAAATTGACAATAGTCTGTTGAGCATCTTGAAGTCGTCGTGTCAGATTGTCCTGTTCTTGGGTTAACTGGCATACTCTAGCCCTATATTTGGCTTTGTATGTGCTGTGGCGAATTGCGAATATGTGCTTCTTTGACGCCGGAGATAGACCTTTGACCAGCAGAGTGTAAACTCCAGTATCCATGGAGGCAATTTCAGTTTTTAGGTCCTGGGCGGTTCTGTAACGATCCAGAGGGCTCATTAGAAACCCCTGGACGTGGCTCATCTCGAGGGAGCTCAGTTGCATCTGCTGAAAAATATTAACAATCGGCTCCAGTGCAGGATTTCCTATCGCGGTTGGACCCGTCGTCCTCGTGCCCGATGTAGATGGCCTCTCATGACCAGCTCCGTTTGGCCTTCCTTGGCCCGGTGTGGATGGAAACTCCAAGGCAGCTGTGTCCGGCAATCCTCGGTCTGCTGGGTCCTCGGGGCTGATTGGGCTGAAGATGATCCTCAGGGCCCCTGGTGATGGTGGGTCATCCATCCGTAGCTCTCCCAGGTCCACCATTCCTCCCGGTAGTGCAGCGCTAGGGCCCTCTGCTGGATCGTCTGGACGCCTATTAGGGAGTCCAGTGCCTGTACCTACATATGCTTGTGTGCCTAACGACGCATGTGCGGCGTCTGTGTTTCCTCTATTTGCACGTTCCTGCCAATCCTCAGCGGGTGTGTGGTGTACATTAAAATAAGCGTCCGCCATTTTCAGCAGTCTGCATGTGGAGACTTAGTATGTTATAGGTATATATCCACATGAGGCACATACTTTTCCTAAAAGAATTTATAAATACTTTTAGCATGCAAAATTACTATTTCTAAGCTAATCTATAAATACTTTATATACAAATAACTACATCTACAGTTGTTTATAAAGACTTGGCATGCCATGTACTATATATATAATATCAAAAAAAAATATGCACGTACCTGGTGGGGGTGAGAGGGGATCATGGTATTACTTTATATGACTTGGTCTATCTGTACCTCTATTATGGGGAATTGACCAGTTACATTCACAATAAGTTTTGAGACCAACCCCCGAATGAGGGGTACGATGCAGCAGACAACTACTAATATTATCAATATTATAGTTCCTAGTATTATTCCTGCCGCTTTGAGGTATCTTGTCCACCCAAGCTTATTGAACCAATCCCAAAACCCCTTCAGCTGAGTGTTCCAGTTGGATCTCTCCACATGTTCATCTCTCATGCGCTTCATTTCTTGAAGAACACCTGTCAGGCTGCCGTTAATATCAGTATGCATAGGGATTAAAGTACAACAATCTGTCCCGATATAATCACATAGCCCCTGGTCTCCGGCCATACGGGATTCCAGTACGAACCTATGTTGTAAAACCATTAGTGATGTAGCATGTAATTGTTCTTTTATAAGGTCTACGCCCTTTATTGTAAAATTTATAAACCTTTGTTGATTGTACCATAGGAGATTTATCCACCTACTATTTCGAGCTATGTATTGCGCATTGGTAATTGCTCCGAAGAATGGTAACGAGCCGACTCCTCTCCCAGATTTTATCCAATCACTTCCTATAGCAGTATGTTTCTCTGGCACCCCTAATGGGACCTGATCCCATGTAATGTATACTTCATCTGACATTTGCCAATTCTGTTTGTGCTCAGTAGGAGTACTTCTTTTTGTACGGTTTCTCATTTCATTAGGTGTTTTGTTGCTGATTTTTTGATTATCTATTATTAATTTTAGTTGTCCTGTAAGCATTACTGGAGCACAGATACCTTCCCACTGAGGAGGCAGTGAGGATAGTATTTGCTCAGTATTATGACACAACCAAAAAATGTCTCCTAAAGGGACAGATCCTTGCGCCAGACTCTTTACTCGGTATTGAGCTACTACTTCCTCCATCTGGTACTATTTGTTTACAACTTATATTACTTTTAAGGCTAGTTTCACATAGTTTGATGTAGCTAACGTTCCCTCCTGCTGTCGGTGGGTACCACGGTATTTTATTACATTTCACCATCTCATCTGCAGTCTCCATTTTGCTAGAGGTTCTTTCGGTCACCTCTTCTAATTCTTTTTTTTTTTTTTTTATGAATTATGTTTATTAGGCATTTTTGAACGTTTATACAAAAACAAAAAAGAAAATAACATTAACAGGGCAAAACTTATACAGCACAGATACAGAAAACAAGACAAAATCAAAAACGGAGGCATGTACATAAATTACAGCTTCATATAAGAAACAACCAGTTTATACATACACGTCATTCAGATTCACATTACTGGTTTTTTATTTTTGAAATTTTGAAGTATTCAAGAATGCGTTTCCATCTTTTTTTAAAAGCACAAGATTTCCCCTTCATACAATATCTCAATCTTTCTAATACAATAACTTCAGAAAGCAAATTTTTCCATAGCTGGATCGAAGGGGCATCAGAACCAACCCATTTAAGCATTATTGATTTTCCTGCCAACATCAATAGAAATTGCACAGTTTCTTTGTGAGTGTCCAGATGACTGGGTATGAACCCAAGGAGACACATGACTGGATCAGGGAGAAGTGCCTGTCCTATTGCGGAGCTAATTTCTCGACATACTGCTCGCCAGAATGCCTCTATAATTTTACACTCCCATAAACAGTGAATTCTAGTCCCTGTAATTGTTTTACATTTGGGACAATTTGGAGAACTTCCTGGTGTGTACTTGCTATATATATATGGAGATATGTATGCATTGTGTAAAATGTTATACTGCATTTCTTTGTAACGGTTGCATACTGAGATTCTAGAAGGCAGAGTCAGAATGTCTTCCCATGCCTCTGAATCAATTGTACTTTTCAGAGTTGTGTTCCAGGTTGATCTCAGATTCTCCAAATTATCTTTCCTTAGGGCTTGTAATTTAGCATAGAATCTTGACACAAATCTCCCACGTTTATGACAATCAAGAATACTGTTTTCAAGTACATAATAATCCCCTAGCAGCTCAAGTGAGTCCATTTTGGCCTTAACATAATGTCTTACTTGAAGATATTTATAAAAGTCCCTGGAGACAATGTTATGTTGTGTTCTTAAGTCCTCAAATGTCTTGAAGTTTCCATTATTCCATAGATCGTGTATTCTGGTAATGCCAGCCTCTTGCCAAGACCTGAGATCGGGTCCAGCGCCCTCTACTGTCAGATCCGGGTTATCTACCAATGTTGTCAGAGATGAAAAATTTTTGTTCTGACCAAACATTTTCCTCAAAATGCCCCATGCCTTAATTGTATTAGTAATTAAAAAATTATCTTTGACCATGAGTGGGAGTTCTCTTTTTTGTTTATTTAACATATTTATAGGGCGACAAGGTTATAACACTTTCCTCAATCTCAAGCCATGGATTAATGTTTTTTTTTTGGATAGCCCACAGTGAAATAATTCTTGCATGTATAGACAATACATAGTTCTCAACCTTGGGCAGACCCCATCCACCCGAGGTTGGTGGAAGTTGTAAAACCTCCATTTTAATTTTAGGTTTCCTGCCTGCCCAGATAAATTCTGATATTGCTTTATTGATTCCAGCTAAATCTTTAGGTTCAATAAACAAAAACAGCATAGACACTGAATATATTAACTTAGGGAGAATTATCATCTTAATGAGGTTAACTCTCCCCAAAAAAGATATGGGGAGCTTCTTCCATCTCAGCAACTTATCTTTAATATGAATAATGATAGGATTGATGTTTTCAGCGTACAGCTGGCTGGTTCTAGGTGTAATGTGTATTCCTAGATATCTTAGTCCTGTAGGAGCCCATCGAAATGGTATGATGAACGTTGGTTCTCCCTGGTCAATAGTATTTAAAGGTATTATTTCTGATTTTCCGTAATTTACCTTATACCCAGATATCTTACCAAATTTGTTGACACATTCAATTAGAGCCGGGATAGATTTCAAAGGGTCTGTTAAAGTTAACAGTATATCATCAGCGTATAATAATACTTTATACACTTTTTTTCCTATTAATATACCTTTAATATCATTGCTTTGTCTAATTGCAATTGCAAGAGGCTCTATAGCCAGGGAGAAAAGTAGCGGAGAGAGAGGGCTTCCTTGCGCCGTCCCTCTACTCAATCCAAAAGGTGCAGATAAAAGGCCATTTGTCAAGACCGACGCCGTGGGTTTTTTATAAAGAAGTTTTACCCAATTTATAAAATTTTCTCCAAGTCCAAATCTTTTCAACACTTCAAACATATACTCCAATTCGACACGGTCGAAGGCCTTTTCAGCATCCATTGAAACAATGATGCCTGGAGTTTATGTCCGGTTAAGGTGTTGATCTGACCAGTGATGACAAGTTTAGCCGCATGTCATCATTCAACCGCTGGTTGTCTAGGTGGTGTCCAGAAAACGACGTGGGCTACATTGATAACTGGCAAACTTTCTGGGGAAAACCTGGTCTGATCAGGAGAGACGGCATTCATCCCACTTTGGATGGTGCAGCTCTTCTTTCTAGGAATCTGGCCGGATTTATTAGTTCTCCTAAATGCTGACAACCCAGGGTCCAGACCAGGAAGCAGAGCCGTAGTTTAACACACCTCTCTGCAGCTTCTGTACTGTTACCCACCCATTACCCTATTGAGACGGTGTCTTTCCCACGGCCAAAACTTAACAGATCAAAAACTGATCTAAAGGGAACAAATCATAAAAATCTAATAAAAATCCATACGGATCACTTTGAACCAAAAAATAAAAGAATTAAATGTGGTCTATTAAATATAAGGTCTCTCCCTCCAAAGACTTTGTTAGTTAATGAATTGATTTCTGATAATCAGATTGATTTGTTTTGTCTCACAGAAACCTGGCTACAAGAGGACTACGTTAGTATAAATGAGTCAACTCCCTCCAGTTATTCAAATTTCCACATTCCCAGATCTGTGGGAAGAGGAGGAGGAGTGGCAACCATCTTTCAGTCTGATTTATTAATTAGTCCCAGGCCAATTAATAATTACAGTTCTTTTGAACATTTAACCCTCAGTTTCCCTCATCCAAACTGCAAAGCAATAAAACCTCTTCTGTTTATTGTTTTGTATCGTCCACCAGGCCCTTACACTCAGTTTTTGGATCAACTGTCAGACTTCTTATCTGATTTGGTGTTAAATACTGACAAGGTTATTATAGTGGGTGATTTTAACATCCATGTTGACACTGAATGTGATAACCTTAGTGTAGCCTTTAAAACAATCCTAGATTCAATTGGTTTTGCTCAAAATGTGCATAAGCCAACGCACTCTCGGCTCCATACTTTGGACCTTGTGCTGACATATGGCATTGATTGTGAAGAACTAACAGTATTCTCTCACAACCCTGTCCTATCTGATCATTTTTTAATAACATTTGAGTTTAATCTAACCGATTTCTCCACCCCCAAAAGAGGGTTCCATTATAGTAGATCTTTATCGGATAATGCTGTATCAAAACTTAAAGAGTCTGTCCCCCTCTTAATATCCTCAGTATTGCAGAAATGCCCTGTAGATGGCAGCAATGCTGTTTCTTCCCATTCACAAATAGATACATTTGCTAACAGTGTGACTTCCTCATTGCGTTCTGCATTAGATAATGTAGCTCCCTTGAAAAAGAAGGTGATAATTCACAGGAAGCTGGCTCCATGGTTTAATTCAGAGCTGCGTTCCTTGAAGCACAATGTTAGGAAATTGGAGAGAAAATGGCGCTCTACACACCAAGAGGAATCCTACTTAATCTGGAGGGACAGTCTATTGTTGTATAACAAGACCCTTCGCAGAGTTAGAGCAGCATATTTTTCATCATTAATTGAAGAGAATAAAAATAATCCTAGATTTCTCTTTAGTACAGTTGCCAAACTTACTCAGAGCTGCAGCTCTGTTGATCCAACCATTCCCTTAGCTCTTAGTAGTAATGATTTTATGGGATTCTTCATAAATAAAATTGATGCCATTAAAAATAAAATAATTGGCATCCTCCCAAACATGATTACCTCGTCCCCAGTAAGTAAGGCAGCATTGGAGGAATCTTTAGAACCTGCGCTGTGTCTGAACTGTTTAGAAGCAGTAGAGCTTTCTGAGCTATCTAAAATCTTAGCTTCATCTAAACCTTCTACCTGTATGTTAGACCCAATCCCAACCAAGTTGTTTAAGAAGGTATTCCCTTTGATCAGTGGTCCTATTTTAGACATGATTAATCTATCCTTAGTAAATGGATATGTACCACAGGTTTTTAAAGTAGCTGTTATTAAACCTTTACTTAAGAAACCTTCTCTTGATCAAGATGAGCTAGTAAACTACAGACCTATATCTAATCTTCTTTTCTTATCTAAAATTCTTGAGAAAGTAGTTGCTAATCAACTTTGTGAACATTTACAAAGCAATGACCTACTTGAGGAGTTTCAGTCAGGCTTCAGAGCTCATCATAGCACTGAAACGGCTCTGGTGAAGGTCACTAATGATATTCTCATGGCCTCAGATAATGGACTTGTGTCTGTACTTGTCCTGTTAGATCTTAGTGCTGCATTTGATACAGTTGATCACAATATTCTCCTACAAAGACTTGAACATACTGTAGGGATTAAGGGGAAAGCATTAGGCTGGTTTAAATCTTATCTGTCGGACAGATTCCAGTTTGTTCATGTTAATAATAAATCTTCCTCAAACTCTAGGGTCACCTGTGGAGTACCACAGGGTTCAGTCCTTGGACCAATTCTCTTTACTATATATATGCTTCCGATCGGCAAAATTATCAGACAGCATGGGATTAATTTCCACTGTTATGATGATGACACTCAGCTATATTTATCCATAAATCCTGATGAATCCAATCAATTACTTCGACTGCAGTCATGTCTTGATGACATCAAAAGCTGGATGACTTTAAATTTCCTGCATCTAAATTCTGACAAGACCGAAGTTGTAATCTTTGGGCCAGAGTCCTCAAAAAATAAACTTCTTAACCAATCACTTAATCTGGATGACATTAATTTGGCCTCTGGTAATAAAGTAAAAAACCTTGGTGTTATTTTTGACCAAGACATGTCATTTAAATCCCATATTAAACAGGTTTCCAGAGTTTCCTTTTTTCACCTCCGGAATATCGCCAAAATTAGAAACATTCTGTCCAGGAGTGATGCTGAAAAACTAGTCCATGCATTTGTTACTTCAAGGCTGGACTATTGTAATTCTTTACTATCAGGAAGTCCACAAAATGCAATTCAAAGTCTTCAGCTTATCCAAAATGCTGCAGCAAGAGTTCTGATGAAAATCAACAAGAGGGATCATATTTCTCCAATTTTAGCTTCCCTTCATTGGCTTCCTGTCAAATCAAGAATAGAATTTAAAATTCTTCTTCTAACGTATAAAGCCCTTAATAATCAAGCTCCATCATATATCAGAGCTCTGATTACTCCGTATGTTCCTAACAGAGCACTTCGCTCTCAGACTGCAGGTCTGCTGGTGGTTCCTAGAGTCTCTAAAAGTAGAATGGGAGGCAGATCCTTTAGCTATCAGGCTCCTCTCCTGTGGAACCAACTCCCAGTTTTGGTCCGTGAAGCAGACACCCTGTCTACTTTTAAGACTAATCTTAAAACCTTCCTTTTTGACAAAGCTTATAACTAGAGTGGCTCATGTTACTCTGAGCTACCTTTATAGTTTTGCTGCTATAGGCTTAGGCTGCTGGAGGACATCAGGGCCTACTTTTCTCACTCTACTGATTTTTACTGTTCTCCAGTCTACTGTTCTCCAGATTTGCATTGCATTACATTGAAATGACTGTTGTCATTTCAGCTTTTAACTTTTTGTTCTCTCTCTTTTTTCTTCATAGTAGGTACACCTGGTCTGACGTTCTGTTGACTGTGAAATCATCCAGGGAGGACAGATCACCGACTATTACCATCTAATGTAGAACAGATTACTAGATCAATGTGTGCTTCTGTGCTTTTTTTGTCTCTCTTGTTGTGTCTCTGCTCTGTCTTCTGTAACCCCAGTCGGTCGAGGCAGATGACCGTTCATACTGAGCCCGGTTCTGCCGGAGGTTTTTTTTTCCCGTTAATGGGTGGTTTTTCTTCCCACTGACCCAATCTGTATAATATGATTGAACTTGATTTTGTAAAGTGCCTTGAGATGACATGTTTCATGATTTGGCGCTATATAAATAAAATTGAATTGAATTGAATTGAATTGAATTGTTGGATGATATTGATAAGTCTTCTAGTATTATTTGATGACAGACGCTCCTTTATAAAGCCAGCTTGGTCTATATTGACTATGTTGGAGACTACATTTTCCAATCTAGTGGCCAAAATCTTGGATAAAATTTTCATGTCTACACCAAGCAGGCTAATTGGTCGATATGACGAACATTGTTCTGGGTCTTTATCTTTTTTTGGGATTACAATAATATTTGCCATATACATGGTATCGGGTAATTTAGATTTTTCTAGAGATGTATTAAAGACTCGTTGTAGTAATGAGCTAATTTTGCCTTTTAAGGTTTTAAAAAATTCAACGGGGTATCCATCAGTGCCTGGACATTTACCAGATTGTAGTGAAGAAATGGCCTTTTCAATTTCTAGAGTTGTTATGGGTCCTTCTAATATGTTTGCCTGTTCTGGTGTCAATTGTGGTATATTTAAATTATCCAGCAGTTCATGTTCTAGTGCACCTTTTTTAACTTCGGAACAATACAATTTTTCATAAAACTGTTTGAAGCATTCATTTATGCTTCTATTATCCATATGACGATGACCATTTTCGTCCCGTATTGAGGATATAAAGTTTGTGCCAGGTGATTTGTTTACTAATCTTGACAAATATTTATTTGGTTTGTTACCGTGTTCGAAGAACTTTTGCTGTGCAAATAATATATCCTTTTCAGCTTTCTTTGTTATTATATCAGACAGTGAGAACCGGGCTGTTTTGAGTTCCCCTAGAATTTTAACTGATTTGAATAAAATATATTCCTCTTCCAGTTTTTTAATTTTGTTTTCAATTTTATTTTGTTCTGCTAATTGTTCTTTCCTCTTACGACTGGAATATGATATTATTATACCCCGCATATATGCCTTATAGGCATCCCATACCACTCTGGGGTCAGTATTATTATTGTCATTGAATTCTAAAAAGAAGTCTGTCTGCTCTTCTAGCAATTTTTTAAAATCTTCATTTAGCAGCAGCAATCTATTTAACCTCCATGAAGCTGTGCGATCCAATGGTCTGGGCGGATGCATTGCCAGCCTAACAGGAGCATGGTCAGAGAGGGAAATAGTTCCTATCTCTGTTTCTTCCACGAGTTGGACCAATTGATTTGACATAAACAAATAATCAATGCGTGTCATCGTTGAATGTGGCAACAAGTGAAAAGTGAAACTTTTAATAGAGGGGTTAAAATGCCTACATATGTCTATTAAATCCAGTTCCTCAAGAATATTTTTTACAGCCCTAGAGTTTTTAGACTGGGTGTTTTGGGGGGGGCTCCTGTCCATATGAGGGCATAAAGAACAATTAAAGTCACCGCCGATAAGTATCTTTGGGCAATCCATCTCAGCAATTTGACTGAGGAGGACCGCAAAGAAATCCTCATCATTCATATTTGGGCCATATACACTGCCAAGCAAAAACCTCTCTCCATATAAAATACCCTTAATCAAAATGATTCTTCCTTCTGTGTCTTTAAATGTGTCTATAACTGTGAAAGGGAGATTTTTATGTATTAAGATTATGACCCCCCTTTTATTTGTTGAGTATGATGAGAAATAAACTTGTCCTACCCATTCTCTTAAATATTTTTTATGTTCCTCATCCGTGAGATGAGTTTCTTGTAGAAACGCTACTTGGTTCCTGTCTTTTTTTAAACTATTTAGGAAAGACTTCCTTTTTATTGGATTATTAGAACCTTTTACATTCCAAGTGCAAACCTTAATGCTCATCTTCAGAGTATATCAATGTTACTTTATGCTGTCTTTTAAAAAGACATCAATAGAATAGTTACACTGCAACATGCCTAGCTCAAATTGTGTTCTGTGCTGACAAAAAAGTTCCAAGCAAAAACCCGAACATTACACAAAGCTTGGACCGGATTCTAAAGAAATAGTATCCATAACAAACTACATGAAAAAATAACAATAACGAACTTGTCATACCCTAACTCTAAGGTACAGCAGATGGGAGGGGGGACCAAGATCAGAAAAAGAAAAAAGGATGAAGCCTCTTGCCCTCTCTGGGTCTGAATATTAAGCCCCCATGGATATATCAGTGTGAAATATAATGAAGATGTTTCATCTCAACAAACCGTTCTTATTTGTAAAACAATATAAGCAGAACTGATTTAAGATTATGAATAATGTTATTAATGTATTTATCTTACGAGTGTTCAGTATTTACCTCTCATCATTATTCAAACTTTTATGCCACTTGAGCGTGTGGGAAGATCCATGTGAAGTCATTTATGAAGCGTCTTGATGAATTCGTTAATTTCTTTCATATTAGTTAGGGATGTGGTCGTCCCGTTCTGGTTGAAGATCTTGATAACCGCTGGGAACAGGAACGCGTACTTGACACCAGCCTCTCGCAGCTGTCGCCGAGCGCCTGAGGACTCCTGTCTCTTTCTGACAATTTCCGCAGAAAAATCCTGGTAAAATGAGACTCTGCGATCTTCTACTTGAATTATTCCTTTATTCCTTGCAGCGTTGAGAATCTTTTGTTTATCCATGTAGTTGTGGAGTCTCACCAGGACTGCCCGTGGATGGTCTCGGTCATTTCGTCCGGCCGGGGGTCCTGTGCGGTGGGCTCTTTGGATTTTTATCTGTGTCTGCTGCAGTCCCAGGACTTTAGGAATCCACTCCTCGAAAAAGACCGCCGGATCTCTGCCTTCGATGCCTTCTTTTAGTCCCATAATCTTAATGTTCTGGCGCCTGCTTTGGTTTTCAAGGTTGTCCAGTCTTTCCAGTGTTCTTCCAATAGTTTTCTCCATACCGTCCATTCTAGGTGCGCTTCTTGTTGTTACGTCTTCCAGATCAGAAATGCGCTGTTCAGCAGCAGCCATTCGCCGCGTCATGCTATAAAATTTTTCTGCAAGTTCAGAGACTGGTTTAAGAATTGCAGCTACTTTTCTGTCCAGTATTTCTTCGATATTCTTGGTAACTCGCTCTACTATGATGTCTTCTTTTAGAGTGTTAGCTTCTTCCACGTCACTCACAATGCAGCCCTGCTCCATGTCTTCAGCCACATCGTCTTGGTCGTTTTGGCTAACTGCTGATATGCTAGCATTAGCCCCACCTTTCCGACCTCCTTTCTTCTTTTTGCTCGATGCAGCAGGTGCAAAAAAATTATCTAGAGACATGTCGAAGCTTACCACAACTATTGTTTCAGTTCACACGGTGGGTTGTTGTCTTAAATTGTAGATTCACGTCGACCCAGAGAGGAGACGAAAAACACACGACTATTCCGCAGCGTGCATCACGTGACCCCCACCTCTTCTAATTCTGTTCCTCGTGCTATACAAAATGGAAAGCTTAGTTTAGCCGGCTTTTGCACTACTGGAGGGAGGGAAGATGTACTCATTACTTTATTTATTGAGGAGGTTAGTGCTTTGGGGCATCTTTTCCTGTCTTTTGTCCATGATGGTAAACCTGCAGCCATATGCATAACACAGTGAGCAAAATATTCTGATATGTCTGGGCAGTCGCCTATTTTACTTCCGGGTATACTCTGAAGGGTCGGTAACTGCTTAGCATTATAACAGGCTATACAATCATCTTTAGGGCGCTTTTTAGCTGTAAACATAGCTTGAACCGAAAATTGTATCCATTGTTGAAACATGTTCATTTGCCATTGTGACGTTTTTAATTTATTCAGATCCCTTTTCTGTCTTTTGTTTATTAATTTTACTACTCTATGAGCTCTTTCTATCGTCATTATTTGTTTTGTTAGTATGTTTTGGCACATGTTTGTTTTGCATCTTACCGTAATGATCACCATCCCATCCCCACGGCAGTCCATGCTTTGTGGAGTTCCAAGCCAATGTTTTCCCATTGACTCGTCTCCTAAAATTTCCTCAGACATCACATAGTCATAACCTTCGGTTTGCACATGCATTAATGATTTATTCTCCCCACCGTTATTACTGATTATCCCCTGGTTAGTAGCTAGTGTTATCATTGCTAGTGCACATGTCTCTGTTTGACGCTTTACATGTGAGTGTGCATTGTTAGTGGTGAGCTTAATAAGGTCCCCCCTTGTTAACCCGAAAAGGGTTAACAACAGAAGAAAACTAGTCAGATTCGGAAGGAGACGCATACGAGTGACGCCCAGACGGCGATGGAGTGGGCGGACACGACCCGCTCGCCGACCCAGACGTGCCGTCCGAGGAAGTGGAAAGGGAGGGAGGGGGTGGGGAAGGTGAAGGTGAGGGATGTGGAGAAGGGGAAACAGTTCCAGCACACTCTGATGAGTGATGAGAAAAAGGTTCTTCCAGTGCCTCAGAGCTGGGTGAGTCTGAGACAGACCTGCTAGGAGTCTGAGTGGCAGGAGAATCAGTATTACTGCTGCCAAAGTCAGAAGGCGAATCGGAAGCAAAAGAATGAACATTATCATTCTCAGAGTCCCCTGACAGTGAAGCCCGTCGGGCTGCCAAGCGGGCTGATCGTCTCTGGCCATCAGACGATGACGGGGTTGAGGATGCATCAGTGCTCGCCCCAGGTACGACATCAGACGCCTGTGAATGTGCTATGGTAGTATGCGGAGGGAGACTTGCTGCTGCCCTTTCAGCATGCGCAGAACCCGTCGGTCCTGGATCAAGGCCAGGTGGGTCTGGTGGACGATGACGTGTGCAGTGGTTCTTATGGAACCAGAAGGGCTTACCTTCAACTTTTAGGGCAGTGGGAGTGGTAAGAACAACTTTAAAGGGCCCTTCCCTACGAGGTTCGTTCCACTGACGTCTAAATACTCGTATGAACACTCTGTCACCGACTTGGACGTCTCTGACGTCCACTGGAATACGTGTCTCGTCTCGGTTGTGAGCTGCTTTCACCTGTTGAAATATAAGTCTGTGAGTGCGAGTTAGTGACCTGAGGTAGTCCCCCAGCTCACGTTCGAGTTGCGCCAGAGAAATCTCCTCCTGGGGCCCTCGCACCTGTGGGAGAGGCATAGGTCGACCTGTAAGCATTTCATGAGGAGTAAGATGGGTTAATCGGTTAGTTTGAGAACGCATTGCCATCAGTGCAATCGGCAACGCATCAACCCACGTCAGGCGGTTATTGCTATCAGCAATAATCTTTGCAATCTTGGTTTTGAGCACACCGTTGGCTCGTTCGACGGAAGCCTGTGACTGGGGATGATAAACACAACCAAACTTTTGTTTTATACACAACTGGGTGAACATCGCCTGGACGACCTGTGAAATAAAGTGAGGTCCGTTATCAGACGAAATAGTATCAGGCATACCAAACCTGGGAAACACTTCTTTACATAAAAACCTTGCTGCTGATTTGTGATCGTTCTTAGCAGTGGGGCAGGCTTCTATCCACCTGCTGAAACGACAAACAACCACAAGCATGTATCTCTTTCCCTGCACACGAGTTAACATGTCAACATAATCCATAATCAGATGGCGAAAAGGGCCATCCGGCATGGGGATATGTGCTAAGGGTTGTGTGAACATTTTTCGCACATTGTACTTGGGGCAGTGTGGGCATATAGCTAATTCTCTGTCTACCATAGGTGTCAAATAAGGTGACCACCATACTGCCTGCAATTTTCGAACAACCTGGGCGCGCGAACAATGATCAGGTTCATGCATTATTCTGATAGCTGTTGGTAATAAGGACAAAGGAAGTACAAAATGTCCTCGGAAACTTCGCCACAACCCTGCATGGGGTGTGATGTGCGTACCGCCCCCCTTTGCACCCACAATCGTTTTTCTGCTTCAGAGACGCTGTTCTGCGCCTCAATTAATGAGGCTAAATTAGTGATGGGTCCACAGTCAGCTGCAAGAACCATTGGTCCTTGTATTGCAGGTCCTGTGGCTTCTTTGGCTGCCTCATCTGCTAAGTTATTTCCTATTGCTATAGGTGTTTTTGCCGTCTGATGTGCAGTACATTTTACAATAGCTAACGCAGATGGGAGCTGCATGGCTTGTATTAATTCCATGACAGCCTGCCCATGTGTCACCGGGGTGCCATCAGTTCGAACAAAACCTCGCTGTTTCCAGATGCTCGCGTTTATATGGCATACCCCATACCCATACGCACTGTCTGTATAAATGGTGACTCTTTTTCCTGTAGCTAATTTACATGCAGCTGTTAATGCTTTTATCTCTGCCAATTGGGCAGAGCAAGGTTGGTCAAGGCTCATGGACTGAACTTTTGTATAGGTGCCGTCGGGGTCAAGCCGGACCACTCCATATCCTGCTTTGTTCCCCGTCTCACCTCTGACGCATGATCCATCAACAAACAACGTTAGATCGGACGGGATTGGATGATTGTATAAATCCTCCCTTACTTTCATGAAGGCGTCCGTCTCCTTGAGACAATCATGGGGCTCACCTTCTGTTGGCAATACCATTCTTGTGGCCGGGTTGATCGTGACACAACGTTGCACGGTAAGGTCAGGTCCTGAAAGCAGAACTTCATAACCAGTGCGACGAGCTTGGGTTATCACGAAGCGTGGGCTTGTGAGCAGTGCATGCAATTGATGTGATGTATACAAGAAAATAGGGTGGCCCATAGTAATTACTGAGGCCTTTTTGTATGCAAATGCTGCTGCTGCCAAGCCTTGATAACAAGGAGGCAGGCCTTCTTCAACTCCATCTAATTTTGTACTGTAATAAGAAATTGGTTGTTTACCTGTGGGGGTGTCTTGCATCAATACTGCACATGCATACCCTTGTCGCTCTGCCACGTACAGATGAAATGGTTTGCCATAATTTGGATTGGCCAGAGCAGGAGCCGTTTGGAGATCTTGTTTTAGCAGCTGAAACGCTCCCTCTGCCTCGTCTGTCCACTGTAACTGAGCCGACTGGTGTCCTTGGCCTGCGGCTTTAATAAGTGCTCTCAAAGGAGCAGATTTGATGGCGTAATCACACACCCACGGTCTGCTGTAACCTGCCATGCCAAGGAAAGACAACATGTGACCAACAGTTTGAGGTTTGGGCAATTTGGTAATGGCTTCTATTTGGGACGGTGCGATAGACCTCTTGTCCCCACTGAGTTGCCTGCCGAGGTATTCTACTGTTTGTTGGCAGAATTGTAATTTTTGTTTACTTACTTTGTGTCCTCCTTCTGCCAATGCAGTCAACACCGTAATGGAGTCTTTTTCACACTGCTCTTTTGAGGCAGAACAGATCAAAATGTCATCAACATACATCAACATGGTGGATGGTAAGTCTAAGTGATTCAGATCATTTGCCAGCACACGATTGAAAATAGACGGTGAGTGTACAAACCCTTGGGGTAATCGTGTGTACGTATATTGCTGACCTTTGTACGTAAATGCAAACAGATACTGGGAATCTGGATGCACAGGCACACTAAAAAATGCTGAACACAGATCTATCACCGTGAACCATTTCGTACCCGGGGGTATGTTGCTTAACAGTGTATGGGGGTCTGGTACTATCGGTATTTCTTCTGCTACAATGGCATTGATTAATCTTAGATCATGGACTAATCTATATTCATTACCGTTAGGCTTTTTTATGGGAAAAATTGGTGTGTTACAGGGGCTTACTGTCGGTTTTAGAACGCCTACAGTTTCTAATCCTGTTATAATGAGCTGTATGCCTTCTACTGCTTCATGTTTGAGGGGGTATTGTCTTTGAAAGGGTAATTTAGCATTTAATTTGGTGGTGAATTTGATGGGGTCAGCTGATTTTACTAAACCTACATCTGTTTTGCTTTTGGACCACACCTGCTCAGGAACTTGTTCTAATAGTGATGCGTGCTCCTCAGTCACCGCCATTTGTCTTTTCCCAGGCACTTTGATGTGTTCTGCTATTACTTCATCTGCTTGTGAAAATGAGATTTTGAAGAATAGTCCATCTTTTGATACACTAATCCGGTTCCATGCAGTATCGATCCATTCCGTGACTTTCTTGGCTTCTCGAATCATGGGACCCAGGTCATGCGACTCGTACTGGTCAGCAATCAGCAATGTGACATGCGGCGCTGAATCAGTGACCTGGAACCATTCGGCAATGTCTTTTTCAGGAAACTTGACAACGGCTGCGGCTCCTTGTGGCCCAACCATTATGTCAGCATATTGGATGACAGTTGTTTTGTTGTTAATTTCTTCATCCCAGCTTTTCTCATAGTCTTCATGTTTCTGTCCTTTGTCATAAAACATGGTGCAATGGAGGGGTAGGAAAGGCTCTTTGGATTCGTCGTAGTGGTTCATTATCAGAGGTCTCCATGTTTCCCACTCCAATTGGAGGAAAGAAGTAGGTGACGTGAGTTTCATCCAAAATACTTGGTCTTCGGGGTCATGATTTTTCATTTGTAGGGTCATCTGTGGGCCCAGTGGCATCATGAAGGCTTTGCTGTTGTCAGTTGCTTCAAAATAAATTCCATTTGGAGTGCATTTAATCTTTGCGTTGAGCTGGCATAACACATCTCTGCCCAGCAGATTAATTGGCGTATCTGCTGAATAAAGTAGTGGTGCATACACAGTCTTTTCTCCTATAATCATGGGAACTGGCTCAGTCATGGGTATTATTTGGGTCTTCCCAGAGAAACCTACTGTTCGAATCTTTGATGCTGAGAGAGGCAGACCAATTCCACTTTTTCCTATGCAGGAGTACGCAGCACCTGTATCAATCATGAATTGATGATGGCTGTCGTATATTGTGACATCAATTGTGGGTTCCGTTTGTGGGCGTTGTGTTAATACAGGTAGAATGGCCTCTCTTTCAGGTTTCTCTGGGCGCCCCTATTGCCAGTACGCTTCAGGCCCTGCTCCACCATTGGCAGGTCCCGTGGCAGGGTGCTGGGGTCCCATCCATGGATTGGTTGGACAGTCTCTTTGCATGTGTCTGACTTGTCCACATCCCCAGCACTGCAGCCTCAGCTGCTGTTGTCCCATGTCTGTACCCGCCTGGGTCATCCGCTGGTATTGTCCGTGAGGGGGCCTCCTCGGGGCTCCTTGTGGTCCTCTCCATCGTCCCCGCATGGGTGGCCCCCCTCTTCCTCTTCCAGTCATCACGTGCTGGGGACCTGTTCCTTGATTTAGATGCACATGGATGGGAGGGACCTGTTGAGTTTGGGCCCCTCCTGCAGGTGGTGCTGTTGGATACTGCATCTGCTGTGTGGGTGGAGGGATAGTGGGAGATATCACTGGGGCTTGTACGACTTCACCTCCTGCTGGTCCACTCTCACCTGTGGGAGCGGCTGCCACTGTCAGCGCGGCTTGATGTTTGGGCTTCTCTCTGTCTTTCTTTGTTTTTGTTAATTCTCCAATTTGCAGTTGGGCCAACTTTGTGGCCAGCATCTTGCTTTGGTCTTCAAGCGCTTGTTTTTCAGCTCGGTGCATGTTTACATAATGTATGACATGCTCCGAGAACGCAGGCCAGTCCATTTTTATGAGTCCCACCACTCCATCCAGTTTGGCCTGTAGTTCTTTGGGCATGGCACCTTTGACGTACATTTTAAATAGTGCCTTGGTTGATTCTTGCTCATCCCATTCACTTCCTGTCTCTGCTTTCCACATTTGTTGAAACTTGTGCAGAAACTGGGCTGGGCTCTCATCATCTTTTAGACATTCTTCTTTCAGCTTGGTTGGGTCTCTGCGTGAGGGATATTTGTTTCTCAGGGCTTCCCATACTCGGGGTCTCATATGGTTGAAGGGTAACCCGTCACACCGGTGTCCGCGCATGACCCCTGGAAGCCCGGCCTCCACAAACACTTCTTTGGCTGCCGAGTGTCCTGCCATTTTTATTAGCAGTGCTTTGATGTCTCCCGCTGCCAAGTTGATGCCCCCCGTGATTTCTTCTAGCTTTTCTATCCATCTGTCTGCTCCGTCTGCCAGCGGCGTCAGTCTACCTGCAAGCGTTATCATGTCCATAAATGACCATGGCATGGTATCGGTCCTCATTAGGTCCTTTGGAAATGAAGGGCATGATCTTTGCCTCCTGCCCCTGTGCTGCTGCACGTAGCTGTGCCTGCGATCTCCTTTCCATTGCGTGATTGCGGTGCTTTTCCACCTCCACGTCCACCTCAAGTTCAGTTGAGAGTTGTTTTTTCACACCTGAAAACATCGCTCTCCTTTCTGTGACCTCCCGAGGTCTTACAGCTGGGCCCTTCCCGCTCTGTCTGGTCCTACTGACAAAATGTGGGGATATTATGTCGTTCCCATCATCCAGACGTTCAGCTGTGTCCCACAGTTCCATATTTCTTTCTATTTCGTCTTCTTCCCCTTTTTCTGCTTCTGTGAGCATAGTTTTGATGTGCTGGTCAGGGTGGTCCGCGAGGTCAATCTGGGCTGCCTCCTCCATCCACTGCTCAACCTCCTGTCTTTGCTTCTCCTCTCGTTGCTTTCTTGTGCACCTTTGTAACTCTTTTAGGTTTTCCTCATATTCCCTTACTTCTTTTCTCAGTCTTTCCACCTCCTCTTGTTCCTCTTTTTTTCGACTTTCTGCTTCCCTTTGTCTCTCCAAACGTTCCCTTTGTTTCCCCCAGCTGCGGAATAATGTAAGGCGCTCCTGCAATTCCTCCAGCTCTGCGGTTGTTCTTTCTTCCACCGATTCTGACCTTTCTTTTGGATTTGATTTTCTAAGTGCCTGAGGGAGAGTCGTGGGCGTTCCGACTGATGCGGGCAAATGAGCCCTAGGAGGTGTCGGTGGGCTGGAGCAGGCACTATCCTCCTCCTCATCTAACGAGCAACTTGGCATCTCTTCTTGGCTTATATTTCCCCAATTTTCCTGCTGTCTATCTCTTTTTCCTTTTTCTCCCTCCCCCTCGTTATCCATTACTAATTTTAACCTCCCTGTGATTTTACCCCTACTAATTTTATCTGTACAC
The DNA here is from genome assembly GCA_037039145.1 of Fundulus diaphanus. Taxonomy (NCBI): domain Eukaryota; kingdom Metazoa; phylum Chordata; class Actinopteri; order Cyprinodontiformes; family Fundulidae; genus Fundulus; species Fundulus diaphanus. Next base: position 1,838,789 of record CM073136.1, read on the forward strand.
ACTGGGTACTGTCCTGCTGCTGCGGCATGGTAAGGAGGTGGCTTAGAAGCAGTATACTCTGGTGCTGTTGGGTTTTTATTACTTTCGACTTTAAAATATCGCAAGATATCTCTCTGTTCAGCATGTTTTTTACGCAACTGCGTTTGGTCATTTCTTGCATCGTTATGCCGCAGCCTTTCTTCTACTTCATCATAGCATAACGGGTCAAAGCTACCTTCTATAGGCCAGCGTTTTTTCCCAGATGTTATTTTATGCCATTCCATCATGCATTTCTGAATTCTGCGTTTGTTAGAAGGATGTGTTATCATTACTATTTTAGCAGCCGTCAGTTCCTTAGTCTGTTTGCTCACGTTGGTTCCCATGGCACTCAGCAGTCAGCGGACACTGTGGCCTGTGTCTATTTACTTAGGGCTGAACGACTTTGGAAATAATCTAATTATGCTTCTCTTTGCTACTGTAATTTTAATGTGATTATTTCCAATCTAATTTTACTCACATATAAACAACAAATCTACTTTGTTTCCTTGGTGTGCAGCTCAATTGTTAAAAGACTCACCGCATCTAAATTCAGAACAGCAATGATTGTGTTTTAACCTAACTATATTTTAACCTAGATTGCAATTTTTGACCTTCCTCTTCATTAATCGTAGGTAAAGAAAGAATGGCCTATACCTAGAGTTGTTTGTACACAAGGACTAGTTACACCTAGAACCTTTATTGTTTCTATTAATCAGAATGTTATTCAATAGACTAGCTTTTAGTTAATTTGGACATTTAATCCTTGTTAAATTTAAGGTGCAGTCTACAGGCAAGTCTAGCTTTAAACTAATTGATCTGTATTTTTATGCTACGTATGATTATAGAGACTTCAAAATCCAGTAATAAAATTAGATTATCTCTCTGCTGCTATTGTCTTTCTTTTTAGGTGGAGGCAACCCCACTTTTAACGTTTTACCAACACCTAATGGACACGTTTTAGTTTTCCTAATTGTTAGTAGCTACAAATTGTAGACTCTGTGATTTTGGAAATTGGGTTTATATTAAGACTGCTATTAATTGTCCAGCCCAGCTATTTACTAACCCTTTTAGTCCCTATTTGTCTGATTTTTATCGGGTCCTGCTCTTTCCAATATAGATTTTTCCTTTTTTAACTTTTTTACCTTTTTCGATCTGTTATATTTCAACAATCTAGGGTTAGGGTATTTCTGTTATACTGAACTTCTTGTTTTATCCTTTATTTTATAGTTTTTATTATATATATATGTTACTACTACCAATTCTTATTGTTTATCATTATCTTATCTTTTTATGTTTTATTGCTTAAATATTATTTTGTTCTATACCTTGTTTCTTTCGAATATATATCTGTATCCTTATCACTGTCAATTTATTATTTATTATTATCTTATTTCTATGTATTATTATTATAGTTCCCCTTCCCCTTATTTCCCTTTTTAACAATTAATCTACACTTTACACAAACTAACACAGACAGACATATATTTTAGCTCTCACCTATTGCACTTCTTGTGCTTTACTCTGCAGGCTTATATTATTCTTACAATAACTTTCCTCACTGTCTCTTACAGTGGCATACGCGTTTTTCCCAACTTCCAGGCCTCACTTCCTCGCTGGGCAAGTGAGGGACGTCTCCTTCGAGCGGTACTCCTTACACTGACTATCGCTTAGCCAGGCCTCATTAATCATCAATACTTTTGCACAACTTCATAGCACACTTCGACTATCACTTAGTCACCAATATCCTTATTCTGCCACAGATATGAACCATACACTAAATGCATCCACTGCTCCGAGCGGCTGTCTCATCAGACTTATGTCAATCACTTTGACCGGTCTGTCCCTACTTCTCTACCTATTATCTATTTCAGATACAAAACAGTTCTTTGCATCAATCAATACCTTACACAAAAATGCATCAGTTTTTCGTTAGCCATATATTCATGCACATATACTTTTTCATCAATTGATACCTTAAACAAAATTGCAGCAGTTTACATTAGCCATATATTCAACACTTTAAACAAACATGCAGCCACATACAATTAGCCATATATTCACATACACATAAAACAACAATGCAGCCACATACACTTAGCCATACATTCACACACACACACACACACACCTCTGGACCGCTCTCCAGCCTATTCTGTTCTTCTTTTATGTTATTTTTGTATATATTCTTCTTGTTATGTTATTGTTCTGTGTATGTTACTAAATTTAGATTGCTAGGTTCTTTTAGGAGAGCTGTGTGATTCCTGACGTCCACTAGCCGCCTGCCGGAGGCCGGTTCCCCACAAATTTAGATAATTGTAACAAATTAGTATCTCACCTGTATTGGTGGATTCTTAAGGGCCCTTGGGGTTCCTGGCGTCCAACCGGTGGCAGCAGTCGTCCGGGATCACGCTTCCTCCTGGCTCGGCTCGCCAAAATGTTGTGGATGGGCCTCCCCACAACGTAATGATTTGCACTAAGTTCTTCAAAAATTCTAAGTTCTTGGTAAGGCAGTTAAAAATATACAATAGTAGTCAAAAAGTGAACAAAGGTAGCTGAGTCTCAGTCCAGGGTGGTTTATTGCAACGACACAAGACAACCACACGTGAGATGTGCTCCGGACAACATCTGACAACATACAGAAAGTGGTCAGTTTATATACATTTTCTGGATCTTGGGGCTCCTCCTTTGAGCCCCTCCTATTTTACATAATTTCCATTGCTTTTTCCACGGATATCTTTGTTAATTTTTTACCTATCAGTGGAAACTTCCATAGGGTGTGCTTTTTTAAAAACATGGTTACACATCACAGCTCCTCCCAATCATGGCCCCTCACTACTGCTCATTTCCATATGGTTACACGTCATTACCTTTTCGAACCTGGACCATGCATTTTCTGTGTTCATTTTGCCGTCTTTCATGTTCTGTTTTACATTGCAAATGGCTTGCCCTTTTGACCCAGAGGTTTTTCAATTTCCCCTGGTTAATTCCATTGACCCCCTGTCTCTCACTCTGGACTTGTAGCGTGACACACACACACATGTTTTTTAGGTGAATGTTACAGCACACCTTATAAACATGGTGATAAGAATATATTTATTATAAGATATTCATTGTGAGATATTAATCCACTACAGACCCTGTGTCAGACAATATCCTTTAAAGCCTGATGCACAACAAGGAATTGAGCCAGTGATTAAAGATCTCATTACAGCAGGAGTAATAGACCCCTTGCAACCACGTGACTCCGTTACCCAGAACCCCTTGCGTGGCGGCCATATTGGTTGGCATGCCATTTTCTACACAACGCACAATATTCAAGAGCCGGGCGAGTTTTTCCCCTTTTCGGGCCAATTCTTCAGCCGTGCAAGCATGTTTTGAATCGGGCCGAATTTCAGCTTGATCGTACAGGGAGGAGGAGGAGGGACTGGCTTCCCACGACTACCTCCCGATCAGGAATCGGACGATCGGTAAAAATCAAACATGTTTGAAATTCAGTCGGCTGTCGTGAGGTTTTCGTGAGCGCATCCTGCTGTTCAAGCAGAGCTACGAGGGAGCGCCCTCCCCTCCTCTCCGTCCCCGCCAGGGGAGGGAGGTGAGCGGGCGTCCCTGAAGCGACCTCCGCCCGGCCCGCTCGCGGGGGCGTTGGGGAGGGCGAGCGCTCCGGTCCGCGCAACGCGCTGGCCGCCTGTTTCGGCACTCCTCCGCTCGCGGGGGGCCGGGCCGGGCCGGGCAACCTGCCGTGCCGCGCGGCCGCCGGTGCGTCTCGTCCCTCCTCTCTCCCCTCCGTTCCCCCGGTGCCTCCTGCGGGCCTCGCCAGAGCTGGGCTCGACCCCCTGCTCTGGGTCCCTGTCACCCACCGTCGCTCGTCTGCCTCTGCCACCACAGCGAGCATCGCGCCGCACAGATCATGAGCGGTGAACTTTTTAAACCCCGCGGTTCCGTCGCACAGTTTTTAGATGTATGTAAGTACCACGACTGAAAAACTCGTACAGTGTATGTATGCCCGGTATTTGCGGACCCTTTGGCTCTTCCTGATAAGGATTTTTCTAGCAATCCCGATGATTGGCCATCAGTTTGCTGTGCGGATCTGGTGAACTACCTTGTGTTGTCACCCACCCCAACGTACAGTGGCGATCAGATGAAGGCGTACAAGAGTTTGGGAGCGCACAAACAGTTCACTGCCGGATGGATACGTGAACTGTCTGTTTTTTACCTGAATGATGTAGCAGTTGTCCGTGGAAGGGTGAGTTTAATGTTGTTTATTCTCATAACTTGGCTGCATATAGTCCGATAACATCTGACCCTAAACTGTAAACATTGCTTTGGCAACAGAGATGCAGTCTGTTTGCACCATATTGAACAATCAGTGAATAGTCTTTTGTATATGCTCCACCGGCCATGCGAGTAATGAGGTAACTGGGCCAGTGCAGTGGTGGGCTGTCACGCTAGCCTGCCCACCAAGATGGAGGCTCGCACCCCCGATCACGTGACTGTGACGTCAGATGCAAGGGGTCTATTGTTAAATGTGATGACTCACCATGCAACACTCCAACTTTTCCAGCGAAGAAAAAGGCCCCATCAGTTGGATGGAGGATGGTCCAGGACCTACAGGCAGTTAACAACGCAGTAGTGCAAAGAGCACCATGCGTATCAGATCCTTACACTCTTCTCAATACTTTAAGACCAGATTCAATATACTACACTGTTGTAGACATCATAAATGCATTCTTTTCTTCGCCAGTGGACAAAACGAGTAAGTTCTGGTTTGCACTTACCTTTAAAGGTCAAAGATATACTTACACCAGGCTACCCCAAGGTTACTGTGAAAGTCCAACTACCTATTCACAAGTAATGTCCGCAAGTATGGAAAAATATAACCCTCCTGGAGGGAGTCAAATTCTGCTGTACATGGATGACGTGCTTTTAGCATCTCCAGATAAGCAGACTTGTGAAACAGATACAAAAGCCCTATTAGATCATCTAGCCAGCCAAGGCCATAAAATCAGCAAAAACAAACTTCAACTATGTAGAACAACGGTGAAGTATTTAGGTCATAACCTGAATGCACAAGACAGAACCATCTTAGAGGAAAGGAAGACAGCTGTACTACAAGTACCAAAACCTGTAACAAAGCACAAATGATGTCCCTTTTAGGCCTCACAAACTACTGCAGAAAGAAGAACCCGGAAATAGCAGGGCCTCTACAAAAACTAATGTATAAACAAGAATTGAAAATGTCAACACAATTAAACCGGACGGCAGAAGCAGAAAAAGCCTTTTGTGATCTAAAACAGGCCTTAGTTTCCAGCACCGCTCTAGCGTTGCCGGATTACAATAAACAGTTTAGTCAAATAGTAGACTGCAAAGGCTGTTACATGACCTCTGTTTTAGTACAGCAGCACGGTGCAAAAATGAAGCATATTGCTTACTTTTCATCTAAACTAGATAGTGTGGCCTGTAATCGCGGCCGGCAGCAAACATGACTGTCAACAAATAGCTGAACAGTTGACTAAATCCAGACCAGATCTAAAAGATCAACCCTTGACCGAGGGACAAACTCTTTTCATAGATGGCTCATCAAGAAAAGACAACTATGTTAAAACACAGACAGGTTATGCTGTTGTTACAGCAACAAAAGTCTTAAAAGCAGAAAAACTGCCATCAAACTACTTTGCAAAAGCTGCAGAACTGGTAGCCCTCACAGAGGCTTCAAATTAATGAAAGGAAAACGAACGACTATTTACACAGTCAGTCAGTATGCATTTTCAACAGTTCACACTGTGAACTGAGGCAAGTTTCCATCTCCAAGCTACCCATTTCAAATAATTCACATGGACTTCATTGAATTAAATGAGAGTGAAGAGAAAAAGTATTGTCCATATCACATGACACTACTATTTTGGGAATAATTACACACAGAGAATACATTCAAACAATATTTTATTATACACGTGTATACAAAATTTATGTACACAAATGATTTTGTCCTACACCTTTTGTGAAGTCATTCCCAAGAGTCATAATAGACAAAAAAATCAATGCATCACAGTGTTAAGATACAGCTGGCTGTGATTATACACCTGGCCAGCAGGTGGTGTCGTGTGCACATGAAGCATCAAGAAATTAACCCTTTCTCGAACCAGTTGGCTCAAGTGGTTCAATGCCTCATGACGCTTCATCTCACCATCACTAGGGTTACTCCAGCACTAGAACAAGTCATAGACCAGAGGTTGTTGGTGAGCCAACCCCATTCTTCAATGAGCCCAGTCTGCTACTGCACTATCTGATGTGGTAGGCCCACTACAACAAACACCCTCTCTCATTCATCTGTCCACTACCCCTTTCACACACATTGTCAAGTTGTCACAATCGGTGGTGTGGTGAGCTCGTCATATCCCATGTTATTCACAAATTGATAGATAATTAAGACATTAAATATACTAAGAAAAAGAGATAAACTCTGAAACTATGATTTGATTGATTGTTTTCTTTTTATTAAAAGCTTAAGCACTTAGGTACTTAATGAATACGAATGATTGTATTAGAATATTTCCTCAGACCAAGTAAAAAAAAAGAAAAATTATAACAGCAAAACAAAATCAAACATTTGAAAATGTCCATTAATGCACTCAGTACTTGGTTGGGAATCCTTTTGCACAGATTACTGCATCAATGCGGCGTGGCATGGAGGCAATCAGCCTGTGGCATTGCTGAGGTGTTATGGATGCCCAGGATGCTTCAATAGCGGCCTTTAGCTCATTTGCATTGTTGGGTCTGGTGTCTTTCAGCTTCTTCTTCACAATACCCCACAAATTCTCTATGGGGTTCAGGTCAGGGGAATTGGCAGGCCAATCAAGGACAGTAATGCCATGGTCAGTACACCAGTTACTGGTGGTTTTGGCACTGTGGGCAGACGCCAGATCTTGGTTGTGCAGCGTTTCCTGCCACATTTCCCCCTTCCAACACACTTGTTGTGAATGTGCTTTGAAACTGCACTCTGTGAACAGCCTGCTGTTTGAGAAATTTCTTTTTGTGTCTTACCCTCCTGATGGAGGGTGTCAATGATGGTCTTCTGGACAGCAGTCAGATCAGCAGTCTTCCCCATACTTGTGATTTAGTTTACTGAACCAAGCTGAGTGTTTTTCAAGGCTCAGGAAACCCTTGCAGGTGTTTCGAGTTAATTAGACGATTCAAGTGATTAGTTGAATAGCCTACTAGTATACTTTTTCACGATATTCTAATTTTCTGAGACAGTCCTGTATAGTATCAACAGCATCTCACTTTTGTGCTCTTATTTGGATTAGCAGAAGGTTCTTAGAAAATATCTACTTGTTCTAATATTGATTTTTCTGATATATTTGGCACAAAAGAAGACAGGCTGAGCCAATAGAACACATACTTCTAATTAATAACTTTGTTTTGCATAAGGCACTGATCAACCTCTTGTGTATGAATGACCAAATAAAAGCACTTGTGTTGCAAAAATTCCCCTTTTCAAAGACAAAAGGCTTACCAATGTATAAATTGGATTACTGAAGAGCATGAGCACATGCTTGATGATAAGGTAGACCCGTTAATGTAGTTACTGTGACACATCCTAAAACTGAGAGATATTCTATTTAATTCAGTTCTTTAATGTTCTTTGATGAGTTGTAGCTTTACCGCAGCACAGTCACATGGCCGCTATATGTGTGTTTCACTAAATTATTCCTACCAAACAATTCAGTAAAATTCTAAAAATGCAGAAGAAGAGAGGATGAAAAAGAGATCCCAATCTCCTCACAGATTCAGACAATTCTAATCTGGCTATTTTGCCTCAAACACATCACTGTGCACTTCATCTGTGCATAAGTATGACTTAAATCATTTTAGAGTAAGATTTTTGTTTGATACCATTTTGAGTCAGTAGCAAGTAATGGACAAAATTGTGTCATTGTTCACATAAAGACATTCACAATAAATGGTTGAACTTAATAATTGCATTCAAACATAACCTCAGGAGAGATGATGTTACACACATAAACCACATTTAAACTCAAGAGAGATACAGAAAAGTGCTGTTTATTTAGGGCAACGTACAAAGAATATAAGGTACAAAACAATGCAATAAATGCACAAAAATATAAACCAGGTTAGGTCAAAAACATACCAAAGGAAAAAAAACACCAGTTGTCATGCTAACAGTGAGAGGTTCTGTTTTCTGACAACAAAAACGTACCTCTTGTCACTAATCTATGCAGAGGAAAATGTGTTCAAACATGTCTTCATAGTGATCAGGAACAATTCTCATGTTTAAATCTAAACAGGCTGACTCCAACCAATAACTTCTAGTTCATTGAAAATAGTTCTACAAAACAGAAGTTCATATAGTGTGCTCTATTGATCTTTGTGTTCCCCAACCAATGAGGTGTCCCCACCTCATACCAGACAAAAGGTGTGGTACAAAGATCTTTTATCTGCTCCCAGGTTATTATTTAATGCTTGTGTATAAGAATTGGTAACAAATACACATTCCACATGGGCAATTTTTTGTTTTGATCCATTGCATAATTAGCTAACTTTTTTGACATTTGGTCAAGTATCGTTCAGCATAATATGTGCTGTTTTTTTTTAACTTGTTGCTAGATGGACAAATTCACTAAATTGTAGAAGGGTAGCTTTTTAAGTACTGCTATGTTGGATACATAGGCAATGCAATAATAAAGAAAACCAAATATTTAATAATTAAAAGAGATTAAAATCAAATCAAAAGTATAGCTCATATAAATGGGTTGTCAGTAAAAAGAGTTAATATTATGGGTCTGGGTGTGTTCATTTGGTTACATGTCCATGCAGGTTTCATTAAACTTTGCAGGTTGTGAAGTTCAGCATCACGAATACACATACACTATCCATTTCCAGGTATTTGCAAATCAAGAATTGAAAGAACACCTTTATGTAGTGTCCAAAGCTTACCAATATGTGCATAAAAATATAATGTAATCTCATAATATTCTAATATGTAGTTAACATTGCATGTTCTTTTTTCATTAATTTCCTGCCAAACAACCTAATGTATGTTAAAATCCCAGAAAGACAGGTTTAAAATGAAAAGAAAAATTCGATCCCAGCAACACTTGGCTTGGTAGGTTATACAAAGGTGTCAATCAGAAAACAAAGAACCCCTGCAATAACCATACGTTATATTTACTAATATGCTCATGCATTAAATAGATAATCTAAATGAATGATTAGTGTTATATATTAGAAATATACAATTTGCAATATTGTCAAGTATTGCAGTAACAATATAACAAAAATATATTTTCTTTTTGTCATAATAATTTTCACAATTTACTGTGTCTTTATGCTTTATATATCCATATCAGGTGTTGGGATCTCAGGTTACACCTGGGTTGTGGGTTCGATTCCAGCTTCCCCTTGTCGATGTGCCCCTGGGCAAGGCACTTAACCCCAAGTTGCCAACTGAGCTGTGTATTTGGTGTATGAATGTGTGTGCGTTAGTGAGTGCTTTTGGGTGAATGTGGCTATAGTGTATAGCGCTTTGAGTGGCCAGCACGACTGGAAAAGCACTATATAAGTTCAGCCCATTTACCAATTGATGCCAAATAAAATTATCTTTCCCTACAATTTGTAAAAGAATGACTCAAAAAACCGGTCAGTGAGATTCAGGAGAAAAATGCTTTTTCACATAGGGCCAAATTTGTTTGAAAATGCTATTTCCCTTACTAACGGAAGTAATCATTTGCAAATTGCTTTTTTTAATTTATTCAGGTTATCTTTATCTGATAAAATAAAGTATGAAATCTAATCACATTTAATCACAATGTAAGTGCATAATGTGGATAGCTGGTAGGGCTTAGGTTCAAACCTCTCATCTTCCGTTTATTACTAAGTCCACTCTGCCAGTTTTAAAATACAACACATAACAAATGTGGTTAAACTGGAAATACATAAGGCAATAAATAATCCAAATAAAAGTATAAACAATTAAAAAAAGTACACAACGTAAATAAATCTCTGTGAATGTTCGTAATGCTTACTTTACCTGGAATAAGCTGTATTCTTTCACAGCATCATCACACCTGTATTTGTAAAATAAAAGCTGTCTTTTGTTGGGAGGCTTTACCAGCTTTGTTAAGGTTTGGTACTAGAGTGAGTAATGCAGCTACTGAACATGCTGAACCCTAAGTCAGATATTATTGTACAAAAAAAAAGCAAAACAATTTAACTTAGATACAGAAATCTCAAAAGAAATTAATCTGAGTTGGGGGGAGATCCTTCTTCTCGGCATTTTCCAATTACATACTTGTTCAAAGACATATACTTATATATACTTTCCAATTACTGTCAATAAGACCTCATGAATGATATCAATAGAACATTATAAAAATCTCTGAAATTGCTTCAAGCCCATTTCAGATGCAGAACTGTATCACTTGTAAAATTGTTCTTCCTTCAGCCAGGCTGAACTAGTGGAACAAATGCATTTGAAAAGAAAAGATAAATTCAAATCTCTCTCAGGACTAAGATGAAGCTCTAGATATGCAGGATGATCATCATCAGATCAAAGAAGCCATGTGATGAAGCTGCCATCCAATCAGTTATATGCATACTTATTTTTCTTGAAATCCTGGTTTCATATGAGGATCTCAACTATGTCTGTGTCTACCTCTTGTTGGGCCACTGGAGCTGGAGGAGGACCTTGTTGCTGTGAATGAGACTGCACAGTGAACCTCCGCTCAAAAGTGCTGCTGTGAAACACTGGAACTTCTGCAAATAGATAACAAAAAACATAAATGCATGTCAATAGTTTAAAAATGAGAGGTGAAATTCAGCAGTAATGGATCATGATGACTTGACTAATGCAAATAGACAAAAGGACTATTTGCATTAGTCAAGTTTTATGAAGCTTTTTTAGCTTCAGAAAACTCAATGTTTCCACCTCCTGCATAGAATACGAACATACTGCATTTAATGTGTAAAGAGTTACCAACACAGTTTTAAATGTTGCAAAGAAGTAATATCTTGATGTCCAGCAAAAAGTATCTTAACATACTGTCAGCAAAAATGGCTTGCTTTTTGTGAGCAACTTAAGTTGGTGTCACCTACTTTTTAAAAACGATCTGTCCATATATTGACAGAACATTAGGAACAGAAAGAGTTCCTAATGAATGTGACCATTCAAAACAATAAAATATCTATAGTAAAGCTAAATAAGCTTATCAGACTACAAAATGTTATTTCACTGAGAAGGGGACTGCTTGCTACATGGTTCTAGTAAAAGATATCTGAACAGGACTAAATTAAAGAATTGATGATTTTGTTCTCATTTAAGATATTTATATAAGTACTTAGTACTGTCCGAACAGTGTAGTCAATAAGGAAGGATGTAGGAAAAGGAGCCTGTATGCTTCCTATCAATTTTCTTTAGCATAGGGAGCTTGTGTTGTCCCTTACTGGCGCTAAGGTTACACGAGGAATCTCATAATCCTTTGTGTGACATGACGTGTAGGCACCGTCCACCACATGGAAATTAACGAAAAAGTCCAGCGAGAAGAAAGTGTGGACTTTGGAAGGCCGTATACCTGGTTTGACTAGCATCATCTATGTGCTTTTCCATCATGTAATGATGTATGAGTTAAAGGCTATCTGAAATCAGCACAGCAGTCCAATGCTCCTTTCCCACCCACAATATAATTTTTACTGTTGAACTCATGAAAGTTCAAGGAATAGGAGCTAGGCACAAGAGCTTGGAGTAGGGATGGAAGTTATTAATTTATTAGTTAATCTACACTTAATTGATCTTATCAATCGACAAATAATTAATTGATAAGTGGCCATTTTCTTAGAAAACCTGAGTTTTCGCTTGTATCAAGAGGGTCTTTCCAAAACATGAAGGGCTGTTTTGTTTTTTGTTTTTACAATATGCTGAATTTAAAAAGAGCCACATCAATATATTTTAACAATTTCTCACACATTATTAAATGTAGACAAATTTATAAAATATTACAAAACAGGAACTCTTTGGGAGCAATTTAGGTCATAACTTAAAGAGCTTGTTGAGTATTTATATTTAAAAATAAAACCTAACGACTCTCTATTGTTGGGGCGATCAGTTCTGGGGAATTTACATGTGAATCTAAGCTCTGATGAGGCCTCGTCTGCAGGTCTATAATGCTTGGAACTCCACACTACTCCAGACATTTTGAATTGAGAAAGCCTCCTGGATGGGAAGCGAAACATCTCCAGTTTCAGAATAGAAGTCCTGTTGTTTTATTTTTTAACCTTTTTTGGATTACTGTGGTCTGACTCCCCATTAGAATGAGCAACGGCACCCTCTCCTGGATGGTGGCCATACTACAATACTTAAACAAGGTCTGTAAGCAGACCTTATCAGTTAATCGGATGGAACAAACTTTAACCTAATTGCCAATAATTGAGAATTAACCTTAAATCAATGACTTGTTTGCATCCCTAGCTAGGAGCTATAATTAGAACATTTTCGATGCAGCGAAGTTCTTCAGAGTCCTGCTAATGACCAGATTATTTGACTCATGTTTGTTGAGGCAGAGGCATGTATAAAAGTTGCAGGACACCTGCAAACTCCAGCCCTTGAGGACTGGAGTTTGACACCTTTGATTTAGACAGAGGGGAAAGGGTGTATTAAGATTCAACCCTGGAGGTTAATGTGATCTGACCTGCTAAGCGATCGGGGATGTAAACCGGGCTGGGGCTTGATAGGCGGGCAGGCAGGGTCATACTTTGCAAGGCTGAAGGGCTGGGTTTGGCGGCATCCTGGCTCGGACCCTTGTCAGTCTGCGTGCAGCTGTCCCTGCTGCCTGTCTTTGAGTGGCCTGTAGTCATCAGGGTGGTGGAAAATACTGGGGAAGGTGACGATGAGATGGATTCTGTCCGCAGAGACTCAGTGCGACACTCAGGACCCAGCAGAACTCCTACAGAACCATGAAACAGAAATTCTTCAAAAGGACATTTCAGGTACACTAATGCATTTCAGCTTTCTTCAGCTTTTGTAGGCACACTGATAGACTGCTGAGCATCTTATTTTCAAAAGCTTTCCCAGTTTTAATATACGGGGGCATTGATTTTTCTCCTCCTGTTTAGTCTGTTGATAATCTGATCACTCCCTGCAATCAGACTCATACAGGTACATCTAAAAAAATTATATTGTGTAAAAGTGGAATATCATTGGCCAGTTATTCCAAAAAAGTGAAATGGTTATTTTATAAACATTCATTACACATAGAAGGGATTGCTGCAAAGCCATGGACAATGCAGACGACTGTCCCTGTGGCTCTACGCTCCTTCAGGAGGAGTGATTGCTGCTTGTCAAGACTTAATGCAACCTACTGGGTTTCCGTAGATAGGAAACTTTTTGACCAATTTGCATAATCTGATCCGATCTGAATAATCTGATTGAATTTGACTTTGGAGAGTGCCTTGAGATGACATGTTTCATGAATTGGTGCTATATAAATAAAATTTAATTGAACTGAATTGAATAGAGTAAAATATTTTAAGTTCACACTGGACTGGTCTCTCTTGTTGTGTCTCTGCTCTGTCTTCTGTAACCCCCAGTCGGTCGAAGCAGATGACCGTTCATACTGAGCCCGGTTCTGCTGGAGGTTTTTCCTTCCCGCTAATGGGTGGTTTTTCTTTCCACTGTCGCTTCATGCTTGCTCAGTATGAGGGATTGCTGCAAAGCCGTGGACAATGCAGACGACTCTCCCTGTGGCTCTACGCTTCTCCAGGTGTAAATGCTGCTTGTCGGGACTTTGATGCAATCAACTGGTTCCCTTATATAGGAACATTTTTGACCAATCTGTATAATATGATTGATTTTGACTTTTTAAAGTGCCTCGAGATGACATGTTTCATGAATTGGCGCTATATAAATAAAATTGAATTGAATTGAATTGAACTTCAAGCAACCTGAAATCTGCACCTTTCCACTCTTACTTCAGATGCTGGGATCTTGATTTTCAAATAAAATGCATAATTTACTTTCATTTGAGAAGAGGACACTGGACCATTGAGCAACAGTCCAGTTTCTTTGCTCCTTAACCAAGGTAAAACGCGAGGAATGCGACATTTGTAGCACATGTCTAGTATTCGTCTGTGTGTGGTGGCTCACTCCTTGTGAAGTGGTTATCCCTCTTACTAGAGCACGTTTTCCTACCACACTTCATCCTTCCACTCAATTTTCTGTTAATTTGGTGGGATCCAGAACTCTGACAACTAGTTTCTTCAGCAATGACCTTTTGTGGCTTACCCCTCCTTGTTAAGAGTTTCGATGACTGTCTTCTGGACATCTGTCAAGTCAGCAGACCCCCCCATGATTGTGGAGCCTACTGACTCATTACTACCAACACGTGGATTTTGCTACTCGGGGAGAGAACACTCTAGACTTAGCTTACACAAATATTAAAGGCGCATTCAAGGCAGCCCCCCGCCCTACTTGGCACTTCAGACCACCTTTCCGTGATGCTAATCCCTGCATACAGGCCCCTGCTGATCAGAGCTAAACCTACAGTGAGGCAGGTGAGGGTGTGAACTGAGGGAGCAATGGAGGCGCTCTAGGACTGTTTTGAGTGCTCTGACTGGGACATGTTCAAAGCTACAGCAACTTATGAGGACAAGATCGACATCGATGAGTACGCCATGACTGTGTCAGCCTACATCAACAAATGCATTGAGGACGTCAGCACCACAAAGACCATCATCACCCGAGCCAACCAACGACCCTGGATTACTGAGGATGTCCGTCAAGCGCTAAAAGCACGGAACTCAGCCTTCAAGTCTGGTGACAAGGAGGCACTGAGGACAGCGAGAGCCAACTTGAACCGTGCCATCAGGCTAGCGAAGCGGAACCACAGTCAGAAAATCCAGGAGCTTTTCCATGACGCCAGCAACACCAGGAGCATGTGGAAAGGCATACGGGCAATAACAGAATACAACATGCCCTCCCCCCGGTGGGTGAAGATGATGCTGACTTCCTCAATGGACTAAATAACTTCTTTGGGAGGTTTGAGGCACTAAACAGACTCCAGCAGTGAAAGCTGTTCCCCATCAGGATGAGGAGGTGCTCTGCCTTGACACCGCCGACGTGTGGAAGACTCTGAGGAGAGTCAACCCGCAGAAGGCCCCAGGTCCTGACAACATACCTGGGCGGGTGCTCAAGGAGTGTGCAGGTCAGCTGGCTGGTGTCCTCACAGACATTTTTAACACCTCGCTGGACCAAGCCACAGTGCCAGCACTGGTTCACCACCAATCACATCGTGAAGTTTGCAGACGACACAACGGTGGTGGGCCTGATCAGAGACGACAACGATCAGGACTACAGAGAGGAGGTTGAGCAGCTGGTGGGCTGGTGCAGAGACAACAGACTGATCCTGAACGTGGAGAAGACGAAGGAGATCATCGTCGACTTCAGGAAGAACCAGCCTCACCATGCTCCACTGCTCATCAACAGCTCAGCTGTGGAGGTGGTCAGCAGCACCAAAGTTCCTGAGGGTGCACATCACGGACAACCTCACCTGGTCTGTGAACACCACGTCACTGGTGAAGAGGGCACAGAAGCGCTTGTACTTCCTGCGGAGAATGAGGAGAGCCCACCTGCCTCCGCCTATCCTCACGACTTTCTACAGAAGCACCATAGAGAGCATTCTGACCAGCTGTCTCTCTGTGTGGTGTGGAGGCTGCAGTGCTTCTGACTGGAAGAACGTGAGGAGAGTGGTGAGGACAGCAGAAGGGATCATCGGGGCTCCTCTTTCCGACATAAAAGACATTTCATCTCAGCGCTGCGTGTCCCGAGCCCATGGACTATTCTCCCTGCTACCTTCTGGGAAGAGGTTCCGCAGCATCCGCTGCAGGTCCTCCAGGTTCTGCAGCAGCTTTTTCCCTGTTGCCATCAGACTGTTGAACTGCTGAACTATAAACTATAAACTCTGCACAACATTCGCATATTTGCACATTTGCATCAATGCATCTCTATCCAGCATTACAAATGCTGCCGAACTCTTAGTTTCCAAATGCATTCTTGCACAAAGGCCCTTTGCACAATCAATTCTGCACATACAAATGGTTTTAAAAATACTCACCTGTACACTGTGATTTTTCTTCTGCATTGTTTACATTTCAATTGTTTACTTTTAAATCACTGCTGCACCTTATACTGTAATTTAATTTACTGCAATTTACAAGCTGTATGCAACGAAATTTCGTTCTGTACGTACTCTGTGCATACAAAATGACAAATAAAGTTGTCTAAGTCTAAGACTCAGAGTTAAAGATTGTTTAAATGCTCAAGAAATCTTTGCAAGTGGTTTGACATAATTAGCTGATTCGGATTTGAGACTATGAGTTTGAAATAATTAACTTTTTTAAATTTTTAGTATTCTATTTTTATGAGACAGGGAATTTTGGATTTTCATTAGCCTTAATCATGAAAATTACAAGAAACCAAGGATTGGAATATATCACTATGTGTGATGATTCTATATCATGGGTTAAACTTCTCCATCGCTGCAACGGATTTCCGTCAATTGGAAAATGAGAGCTAAAAATAGATCCACTTGATTCTGTTTAGTCTTTTTATTCAAGGTTTTAAACTGAAGCTGCTCTCAACCAGTGAAAACTGGCAGAGCCAGGTCATTAGCCAATCAAAAAGAGAGTAGGGCGTGTCTTTGCAAAGCGGACATCCGCCAGTCTGAGGTTTGACGGTGTTGCATTTTGACTTTTGGAAGAAGATCTCAAACTGACCACAGATGGCCTGAATGAAAGTAGTGGTGGTCAAACATTTTCTTTGGGTTTATGAGAACCAGGAAGTTAGAAAGTGGAGCGGATCAAACATCTGAGAATAATTTCCTCGGTGTGTATCGCTGCTTATCCCTCTGGTCATTAAATTAATGAGTGTTTTTTCCATCTGTAGCCATGACAGTTGTCAGCGTTTATAAACGCAGGCGACCAACCAGGGATCTCCTCGTGATTCGCTATTACGCTATTAGCTCAGGTTAATTTAGCATAAATGCGCTTTTTCATGAAGGGTCGGATATATCGACCATTGACGGTGGTGTTAAGAATAAATGTAGGCTTGGCTGAGAGAAACGGACCTGTGAAACTAGGGGGACCAGATTGTGCGGGACTGTCCTGCATTTTTCACTGTTGTTCTGCAAACTGAAACAACGTCCCGCATTTGACTGGGTCAGATTAAAAAAAAGTAAATAAATAAATAATAATCCACTCATTTTCTGATGCAAAGAACGCAGAGCTGCAATAATCGTCATTGAGAGCTGCATCGGCTGTTAATCAATATGCAGCAGCGTCCACCTCATTAGCAGCTGTGCACCAGGACGCTGCTAATGTACGTCGGGACGCTTCTTCTTCTTCCGCTTATCCGGGGTCGGGTCGTGGGGGTAGCAGCTTCAGTAGGGAGGCCCAGACGTCCTTCTCCCCAGCCACTTGGGCCAGCTCCTCCGGGGGAATCCCAAGGCGTTCCCAGGCCAGCCGGGAGACATAGTCCCTCCAGCGTGTCCTGGGTCTTCCCCTGGGCCTCCTCCCGGTGGGACGTGCCCGGAATACCTCACCAGGGAGGCGTCCGGGAGGCATCCTAACCAGATGCCCGAGCCACCTCAACTGGCTCCTCTCGACGTGGAGGAGCAGCGGCTCTACTCTGAGTCCTCCCCGGATGACTGAGCTCCTCACCCGTTCTCTAAGGGAGAGCCCAGACACACTACGAAGAAAACTCATTTCGGCCGCTTGTATCCGGGATCTCGTTCTTTCAGTCATGACCCAAAGCTCGTGACCATAGATGAGGGTAGGAACGTAGATCGACCGGTAAATCGAGAGCTTCGCCTTTTGGCTCAGCTCTCTCTTCACCACAACGGATCGGTACAGCGCCTGCTTTACAGCAGACGCCGCACCAATCCACCTGTCGATCTCCCGCTCCATCTTCCCCTCATTCGTGAACAAGACCCCAAGATACTTGAACTCCTCCACTAGGGGCAGCACATCCTCCCCAACCCAGAGAAGGCACTCTACCCTTTTTCGGTTCAAGACCATGGTCTCGGATTTGGAGGCACTGATTTTCATCCCCGCCGCTTCACACTCGGCTGCGAACCGCTCTAGTGAGAGCTGTAGATCACGTCCTGATGAAGCAGATAGGACCACGTCATCCGCAAATAGCAGAGACGCAATCCTAAGGCCACCAAAACGGATCCCCTCAACACCTTGGCTGCACCTAGAAATTCTGTCCATAAAAGTTATGAACAGAATCGGTGACAAAGGGCAACCTTGGCGGAGTCCAACTCTCACCGGAAACGAGTCCGACTTACTGCCGGCAATGCGGACCAGACTCCGGTCGACACCGGTCGTACAGAGACCTGACAGCCCTTATTAAAGGGTCCGGTACTCCATACTCCCGGAGTACCCCCCACAGGATCCCTCGGGGGACACGGTCGAATGCCTTCTCCAGATCCACAAAGCACATGTAGACTGGTTGGGCAAACTCCCATGCCCCCTCCAGAATCCTGCTGAGGGTATAGAGCTGGTCCAGTGTTCCACGGCCAGGACGAAAACCACACTGCTCTTCCTGAATCCGAGATTCGACTATCCGACGGACCCTCCTTTCCAGAACCCCTGAATAGACCTTACCAGGGAGGCTTAAGAGTGTGATTCCTCTGTAGTTGGAACACACCCTCCGGTCCCCCTTTTTAAATAGGGGGACCACCACCCCAGTCTGCCAATCCAGGGGAACTGCCCCCGATGTCCACGCGATGCTGCAGAGCCGCGTTAACCAACACAGCCCCACAACATCTAGAGCCTTAACCCTCCTGTTATGTTACGGGTCAAATTGACCCGTTTTAAAGTTTGAAGATCTAGGAAAAATAGTTAAAAGTATTTTTTCGGTATGAAACTTCTTCTGCTTGCCTTAAATAGTGCAATCAACATATAATATGAAAATGGTTCATCTCACATATTTGCAACCACCCCCTTCATGTTTATATCACATAGATACTGTTCGGGTCAATTTGACCCAGCAGTCAAACTGGAGGTAAAAGGGTGTCAGAAATGTCAGACTATTTCTTTCTTTGCAACTGTGAGACATGTTTTACCCCAATCTCACACACGCACACACAGACACACAGGTGCAGGTGTTATGACTTTTGACGGGAACCATTTATGTTCTCGCGGGAAAACTCCACCCACATTCAGTGGACATTCAACAGGGGAGGGGCAAAACATATAAAAGATTCTCTGCAAGGGAGTCCTACCAACATTACACTCTGTCAGGCAGACCTTTACAAAATGAGCAGCAGAAGCAAAAGGATGACAGTCCAAGAGGATCTGGAAGTAATCATTGATCATGACAGTGAAATAGAGGAGGATGTGTCTGAAGATGAAGACTAGCTTGAGCTAAATTCTGATTCTAATGATTCTGATTTTGAACCAGATGAGGGAATTGCTATTCCTATTCCTCCAAGCATGACATTCATGTCAAAAAATGGTGAAATACAGTGGTCTGCATCCCCAAATATGCGTCAGGCAAAACTGTCTGCAGAAAACATAATAAAGACAGTGCCAGGGCCCACTAGGATGGCAGTGACTCGTGTGACTGACATCAAGTCAGCTTTTGAACTGGTCATGCCAGATTCAATACAGAAAATCATTCTGGAAATGACTAATCTTGAAGGGAGGCGTGTTTTTGGGGAGAAGTGGAAGGAGCTGGACAAAACACATTTAGATGCGTATTTGGGGCTCCTCATCCTGGCTGGGGTCTATAAGTCGAAGGATGACAGCCAGTCTGTGGGATGCAGAGACAGGCAGGGCTATATTTAGAGCCACAATGTCTCTGGAGACTTTTCACATTTTCTCCAGAGTAATCCGATTTGATAATCGAGAGACAAGGGTTGGTAGACGGGAGAGAGACAAGCTGGCAGTTATTAGGACAGTGTGGGACAAGTGGGTAGAGCAACTTCCACTATTCTATAACCCAGGCCCTAATGTCACAGTGGATGAAAGGCTGGTGGCATTCAGAGGTCACTGCCCATTTAGGCAATACATGCCTTCCAAACCAGCTAAATATGGGATAAAAATCTGGGCAGCATGTGATGCAAACACCAGCTATGCATTGAACATGCAGGTTTACACTGGAAAGCCAGTTGGAGGAGCCCCAGAGAAGAATCAGGGCACAAGGGTCGTGCTCAACATGACACAAAATTTAAATGTTAAGTTTCAATGTTGTGTAAAACTATTGTGTTTTATATGTTGGTCTTTCAAAAGTAATACAGTGGTGAAACATTAAAAAAAGCTTGAACATGTAGTTTTTTATTTGAAAAACTAGTGAATTATCATAATTGGATCATTACCTGTTAGAGGTAAGGAACACCATTGCACTAAATATTGATAGAATAGTTAGTAATGGAGTTAGTAATGAAATATTAACAATGCTTGTTAGGATTTTTTTGGTTTCAGACATCTTTTGGATAATTAAACATGCACCGGGTCAAACTGACCCGGGAACAGCATTGCTGTTGAACATAACAGGAGGGTTAAGGTACTCAGGGCGAATCTCATCCACCCCCGGAGCCTTGCCACCGAGGAGCTTTTCAACCACCTCGGCGACCTCAGCACCAGAGATGGGAGAACCCGACCCAGAGTCCCCAGGCTCTGCTTCCGCAATGGAAGACGTATTGGTGGGATTAAGGAGGTCTTCGAAGTATTCCGCCCACCGATACACGACGTCCCGTGTCGAGGTCAGCAGCACACCACCCCCACTGTAAACAGTGTTGGTACTGCACTGCTTCCCCCTCCTGAGACGCCGGATGGTGGACCAGAATCGCTTCGAAGCCGTACGGAAGTCTATCTCCATGGCCTCCTTCGACTGCCTGTACACATCAGCTGCTTCCGGAGTCCCACAGGCCAATAAAGCCCGGTAGGACTCCTTCTTCAGCTTGACGGCTTCCCTCACCGCTGGTGTCCACCAGCGTGTTCGAGGGTTGCCGCCGCGACATGCACCGACAATCTTGCGGCCACAGCTCAGACCAGCCGCCTCAACAATAGAGGTGTGGAACAGGGTCCACTTGGACTCAATGTCCCCCGCCTCCCTCGGGACGTGTTCAAAGCTCTTCCGGAGGTGGGAGTTAAAGCCCCGTCTAGTGGGGGACTCTGCCAGACGTTCCCAGCAAACCCTCACAGTACATTTGGGCCTGCCAGGTCTGACCGGCTTCCTCCCCCACCATCGGAGCCAACTCACCACCAGGTAGTGGTCGGTGGAGAGCTACAGCCCTCTCTTCACCCGAGTGTCCAAGACATGCGGTCGCAGGTCAGATGAAACGACAACAAAGTCTATCATCGAACTGCGGCCTAGGGTGTCCTGGTGCCAAGAGCACATGTGGACACCCTTATGCTTGAACATGGTGTTTGTGATGGACAATCCGTGACGAGCACAGAAGTCCAACAACAGAACACCAATCGAGTTCAGATCAGGTGGGCTATTCCTCCCAACCACGCCTCTCCAGGTCTCACTGTCATTGCCCACGTGAGCGTTGAAGTCCCCCAGCAAAACGAGGGAGTCCCCAGGAGGGGCACTCTGCAGTACCCCTTCCAAGGACTACAAAAAGGTGGGTAATCTGAACTGCTGCTTGGTGCATAAGCACAAACAACAGTCAGAACCCGTCCCCCCACACGTATGCGGAGGGAGGCCACCCTCTCGTTCACTGGGGTGAACCCCAACGTGCAGGCACTGAGATGAGGGGCAACAAGTATACCCACCCCAGCTCGGCGCCTCTCACCAGGGGCAACTCCAGAGTGGAAGAATGTCCAGCCCCTCTCAAGGAAACTGGTTGTAGAGCCAGAGCGGTGCGTCGAGGTGAGTCCGACTATCTCTAGTCGGAACCTCTCAACCTCGAGCTTGTGCGCGAGGTATTAAGGAAACTATGTCAAAAAAAAGAAACTGAAGAGAACGTTTACTAACTGGGTCAGGGCAGAGAACCGCAATTCTCATAGGGCTTTTTATGAAGTTTGCCAAAGTTATTTTTTATTTTTATACCAAGTGGAGCATGATGTAGAAGTGAGTCGCACAAGAAACGCTGAAAATGTCTCCTGTCGACCTATGGACTCATTTTTACTACAACCCAAAAACATGTGCCAGACAGACAAGCTGCAGCAGCTAACTAAAACAATATTTAATTTTACGCAAAACATTTTCCTAATTAAAAAGTGTTCATCTTTAAAAGCTAGTTAAGTTTTTTTCTGATAAACTTAGAAAAATGTTATTACACTTTTTAAAAGTTTAACATTCGTGCAGGTGTCAAGCCATATCTGATGGGGAAACGTAGCTCAATTTAACACATGGTCGTGGGGGGCAGGTGACTTTCTCCAACAGTCAATGGGCGAGAAGCAGGGACACAGATTACATCCTGAACAGGTCTCCAGTCACAGGGCTATAAAGTAAAACCCTTCAAAAAAGTGAAATAATGCCAACTCATGAGTTGTGATAATTAATAATTGTACAATAATAGGCAAATCAGAGACTGATTATTGTTATGTGCGATCCGTGTTAAATTTAAATGTATGACGTCTAAATGGGGACAATCTTTTAGAAACGCAGACGAGTTGGTGATCTGAAATTCTTGAGAAAGTAGTTGCTAATCAAGTATGTGAACATTTACAAAGTAATGACCTATTTGAAGAGTTTCAGTCATAGCATCGAAACACCTCTGGTGAAGGTCACTAATGATATTCTCCTTGCCTCAGATAATGGACTTGTGTCTGTACTTCTCCTGTTAGATCACAGTGCTGCATTCAATACAGTTGATCACAATATTCTCTGAGAAAGACTTGAGCATACTGTAGGGATTAAGGGAAAAGCTTTAGCTGGTTTAAATCTATCTTGTTCATGTTGTTGTGTAATCAAGCCATGTGGGATAAATCAGACTGAGTTGAAAGCCACATGAAACATGAGACTTTTACAGGTCTTCAGGGGTCTGCCTCTCACAGCAGGGGGGCTCACTGTATAAAGAGTAACTGCCCAGGTTTATCACTCTCTTTTGCCCGCTGCTAAGTTGGAGCAGCATTGGGAAGAACACTCATCTTCCTCTGCAGAGTGGAGGATCAGACTGGAGTTCAGAGAACTGCAGGCTGGATCGAAGCTAAGTCTGCAGCCTGTCTTCTGCATAACTAGATGCCGGAGTAAAGAATCTGTCGATACCGAAACCAAGCTGAGCAAGCCGCAGCCTCCAGAGAGCAAACACAGCCACGATAGGAAAGTCCGTGCGGAGGTCCGATGCTGGAAAAGCCCTGCAGAGAGCCCATGCTGAGAACCCCCCCCCCCCCTTCACAGGTAGGGCGCACCCCTCCCTAGAGCTGTACACAGCTCGCCCAGCCAGGCCTGGCTTCCCAAACAACGGTTGTTTTCCCGTTTCAAGCCAGTCGCCTTCTCCAACTGCGTCCAACAGGATGCCCCAAAGTGAACCAAACTGGCACAGAGGCATGGAGGTTTGGTAGAGTTAGGCAGGGGAAAGTCAAATGGTTTATTTAGAATGGTTTTACTGTTTTGTTTTAAGGTTTGACTTTGTAAAAAGCCCTGGATCTTACAGGCTATCTTCTATTAGCATTATGGAAACCAAGCTTTGCTGATGTGTTTTTGCTAATCAGGTATGTGAACACGTACAAAGTAATGACCTATTTAAAGAGTTTCAGGTCAGGCTTCAGAGGTCATCATAGCACCGAAACAGCTCTGGTGAAGGTCACCAATGATATTCTCATGACCTCAGATAATGGACTTGAAAAAAAAAAAAAAAAAAAAAAAGATAATGGACTTGTGTCTGTACTTGTCCTGTTAGGTCTCAGTGCTGCATTTGATACAGTTGATCACAATATTCTCCTAGAAAGACTTGAACATACTGTAAGTGTATTGTTACAAGCTAGTTTAATGTCAATTTTGTTGTTTAGTTATAAATTCATCTTTTGTAGTATCAGTAAAATGGTGCTGTCACTTTAAGAAACACTGAAGCGCAGTAACAGGAAGTTGTCACACAGAATGTAGAATGAGGTAATCAGGAAGTAATTGTTCGTGGTCCCAGTTTAAGCTTGTTTGCTGTGCATGGTACAGAGTGAAGATTTGTATTTAAGTTTATCCAGCAACATCTGCAAACTTCCTATGCCTTTTGGTAGCATCGTAGGTATGTATTGGTAGTTTATCATGATACTTGCAATTTCAGTTCTATATTCTGGGTGTGTTATGAAGATATATAATCATTTTTGTTTTAATCATATATTTTTAAAGTAATAAAAGTTACCTAAAGTCTAATAATTAAGTAAAGGCTTGGACTTGGGATGGGTTTTTTTGCAGATTCATTTCAAAACAATAGATCTGTTGATGCAGAATCCAGGCACGAAGTCAGTGGATGGTTTATGGTTCTTAACGTTTTCTTGGGTGCCTCCTAAGAGCCCACCTGGACTATAAATTAAGGTTGTTTTTTGTAGCTATCAGGGGAGAACAGATTTCCTTTGTTTGGAGAAGATGGGCACCTGGAGATGGTGCGGGGTTCCCCCCTCCCTTGACATTCCGTAAGGGGCCGGTCAGTTTATTAAAGAGGTGTTCAGTTAGTGTTAAGCAGACAAAAGGCTTGCAGCACCATGGAGTGGGATGTCGGGTGATTTACTAGATGAAGTGTTATGGTAATGTTGTATGTGTTTTGTCTTCCTTTGGAATTTCCAGTTTTAATAAATATATGCATATTTTAAATGTTCTGTCTCTGATAATTGTTTCCTTCCTTTGCTACCAAATCTTTGAACCGGGTGAGACGGGCCATGGTGAATGGAACAGGAACAAGCCCATCTTAACACTTGGTCGCAGTGACCCGGATTTGGTAATAAGTGGAGGAATCTTTTGAATTTGGGCACGAAGGAGTAATCATCTGCAGCACCACAGGGTCGACCCGAAAAAAAGGTAAGGGGATTTTGATTCTCCTATTGGCTGAAGATTAGACATAGGCTAAATCAAGTGGTGCTGTGGATGAAAAACTCTCTTCTCAAAATATATCAGAGATCAAACAGAGTAACTGGAATGAGAGGGTTGAATGGAATTTCTGTTGAAACCGAGGAAAGATTGAATGGGATTTATATTTAAGTCTGCGTCGAAAACTTAAAATTAAAAAAAAAACTATAAAATATAAAAAAAGACAAAAAATAGGAAATTGAAATAGTAGATAAAAACTATAAAAGACAAAAAATAGGAAATTGAAATAGAACGTTTGTTTTGAGATCTGGCCATCTCAACTCCGGCCTGACGAGTGCCGGTGTAATTTAGGGCCGGGGTGTTACGGTCAAGATACTGGTAACATACTTAAAGTGAGACTAAGACAGCCAAGACGCTTAAAAGATGAGGCTAGTAATAAAAGAGATTTAAAGGGATCCCAGAGAGACAATTTTTGGCTTTTTGGAACACGGCGGTTAGACCAGGAGATATTAAAAAGAAAAAAGAGAGAAGGTTCTGTCGAAAGGAAGGGTCGCAAAAGACTCTCCTTGCGTGCAAGCTGTCTGTCTTATATGTCATCTTTGTCATGTCTTGTCCAACATATTGTCTCTGTTGAAATTGAATCCATTGTGGTTACATGAGTGAGAGGGAAAGCGTGTTTGAATCCACGGCGCTTGAGAGTAGGTGTATGTGTGCGAGTGTGTGCGTATGCGTATGGGTGACTGAGAATCTTAACTGACCGTATGGGATTTACGGTGGAAAGTTAATGTGTGGAGTTCATTTTATTTTTGAGGAAAAAGTAGGAGAGTGTTCATTATGGAGAGAGCGTTTGGCCAGGATATTGGTGAAAGTGAATGGGGCCGTGTGCCATGGAAATTGTTGGGAGAACAGGTCGAAGCATTAATGGCTTTTGTTCAAACAAAGGAAAATTTGGAGAAGGGAACGCGGTTTCTGTGGAGACAAATGGTTGTCGAGGCAGTTACATCAGGAGGAAAAAACGGTTGGAGCACGGTGACCCGTTTGGGTAAAATATTAGTAACAGTATGTTAAAAGTAAGAGAGAGGTTAGAAGTTGGGAAAAGTTGTTGGATATTTGGCAGGGAATTAAACATTTGTTTGAGGCAACAGAAAAAGAAAAAAACAGAACATCCCCACGCACCACGGGACAGATCTCCACCCCCAAGCATCTTAAACATCCCCCCCCCACCCCTCCAGACTTTATCCAGTCCTGGACGTGTTGGGCGGAGAGTTAACGATAGAATCCGTTCCTGTTTACACCCCCAGGAACAACACATTACTAGAGAACACCCACAAACCAAATGCGTCGTTTATTACTCTACCCCAGTTATTCCCAAACTATTGTTCGCGTACCCCCAGGGGAGCTTACCCTGCAGTTTAGTTCTCTTCACCCTCATCAATGACTCCATGTTATTTTAGGTTCTGTGTCACCGTGGTGCCCTTGTCGTTTGTAGAATTTACTACAAAAAAGCAGCATTTGAAAATGCCGCCTCCACTCCGCTATGGGTGTTTATTTCACTCTGCAACCAGTCAGCCAGCATTTTTTTCTTCTTCTACTTCTTTAGTTAATTGGCGGTGAGCAAAAATCTTTTCAGTGTTCATTACCGCCACCAACTGGTGAGGAGTGTTCGTCAGCCAGCATTGATGAACGCCTGCATGGCGTCAACGGCTCCGCGACATAATTATTTTCAACAGCTGAGCCGCATCAGAGGGATCAAAAAGCCGTTGCGGACCCCTGGCCTAACCCATAAGTGGCCATTTCCAGTTTGGAGCCCTCACACCAGTGGTACTCATGTATTGACTTGGCAAATGCTTTCTTCTGTCTCCCTTTGGTTGAAGAATGTGGAGATATTCTTTCATTCACTTATAGAGGTCGCCAGCTACGCTACACCAGACTGCCACAGGGATCTGCTCTATCGCCAGGTATTTTTAATCAGGTTTTGAAAGATGTTTTACAGACATGTCCTCTGCCTAGAAACACTACTCTTATTCAGTATGTGGATGATCTGCTGTTGGCTTGGTTTTGAGACACCTCCATCAACATGGTTTTAAGGTCAGTAAGGATAAATTGCAAGTTGCCAGGAAACAGGTGTCTTTCTTGGGGCGTGTTATCCGCAGGAACAACCAGTATGTCCTCCAGCCATAAGCAGAGCATTTTAACACACCCTAAACCACTGCGCGTGAAAGACATGCTGTCTTTTTTGGGACTAACTGTCTACAGTCGCAACTACATTCCCGGGAACACTGATAATACGCAACCTTTGAAGGACCTCGTGAAGATGCAAGGTATGAGAAAATTGAATAATGTTTTGATTTTGGAAGCATTTGTCCAAAGACTAGGCAAAAAGGGGGAGAGAGAAGAGTGTTAATGTACATATCAGTGATGTTGGATAACATGGAAAAACATCACTCCCAATGCACACAACATGCAGGCTTTGCAGCAATCCCTCATACTGAGCAAGCATGACGCGACAGCGAAAAAAAACCTCCCCATTAACTGGAAGGCAAAACCTCCAGCAGAACCAAGCTCAGTATGAACGGTCATCTGCCTCGACCGACTGGGGGTTAGAGAAGACAGAGCAGAGACACAACAAGAGAGACAAACAAGCACAGAAGCACACATTGATCTAGTAATCTGTTCTACATTAGATGGTAATAGCGGGCGATCTGTCTTCCCTGGATGATGTCACAGCTATTAGAACGCCAGACCAGGTGTACTTATGTCGGACATGGTGAAATATTTTGTAAAAAGTTGTACAGTGTGTGGTCAGTTTAACCCAAAGAAGACTGACACCTTTACAAGGAAAATTTGATTACAAACCCTAGGAAATAAATTATTCTTCATTACACAGACATGGTGACCTGTCAGAAGTTTTATGTATTTACTTGTGTGTGTGGATGCTTTTACAGGGTGGCCAGAGGCCTGGCCTGCTAAAAGAGAGGACAGCAAAACAGTGATAAAATGTCTCATTAACCATTACATTCCTCGGCACGTGTTCCCTGCAAAATAAGGACTGACAGTGGAACCCACTTCAAGAATCAGGATCTGCAATGACTGGAGTCCAGTTTAGGACTCAAATATAGGTTTGGTACGGTGTATCATTCCCAGTCACAGGGGAAGGTGGAAAGGATACCTGAAAAACAAATTGGCTAAAATCTGTGCACAGACTAAATTATCATGGGTTGATGCTTTGCCTCTTGCTCTGATGTCAATCAGGTCGTCAGTTAATTCCACCACAGGATACACCTTACCAGTTGGAGACTAGAAGGAGTTTTCCTGGGCCCCAATGTCGACCACCGGGATTTACAGGTGACTTGCAAAATCTGACGCATAAGGATTATTCCTCTCAGTTACAGGCTGTCTTCGAGGCATACACCAGAATACAAGGAGATCCCAAGGAAGGAGAAGGAGGTGCACCACCCCCACATGCCGACTGGGCGTGGCTGAAAGTCATTAAAAGAAAGTGGTCACAGCCAAGGTTCACGGGGCCCTACCAGGTGGTCGAAAGAACCTCACACGCGATGAGGTTGAAAGGAAAAGCTGATACGTGGTTCCATTGGAGTCAATGCACGGAAGCACCGGAACCACAACGGTTGCTGGAGGAGGTCCAGGAGGGCCTAAGGGAGATGGTCAGCTGATTGTGCTCAGTCAGCTGCAACCAGGACCAGACGCAGGGGAAGTATAATTCCCCTCTGGTTCTTGACACCACAGGCAGCCTACCCTGTGTGTTGAAGACCTATTTGGAAGATTTATTGCGGTTGCACCAAGTGGCTATATGAGCCACTACATTTTTTTAAGAACGTCTGTAAGAAAGAAGACATTGTGAACAATTGAATGTGTTAAAAAAAACTTTGTAAACATTTAATTGGTCTTATAAGTTTTTATTCTTCAGATTTTGATTACAAAAAATGTTGGGATATTGATTTTGTTTTTATAATATTCTGGTCTTGTAATTTGTGTGGTAATTTGGCTTGTTCTGACTAGAGGACTGCTAACAGGTTACACTCATCGGTGAAGGACATCCCTGGTAAGCTGGTTAAAGACTCTTATAGACATGACTTGTGTAAACTGAAATAATAATTATATTGTGCACCACACTTCAGAAGGAGGTTCCTCAGGTTGGAGAAGTAAGTGAACCCCCGTGTCATGGTTTTTATGTGTTTGGCCCACATGCAGAACACACTCAGGAAGCAGGAGCATGGTTTGAAGGGATTTATTCAAGCTAAATCAGAATCAGAATCAAGTTTATTGCCAAGTAGGTTTGCACTTACAAGGAATTTGACTTGGTGTTGATGGTGCAGACAAAAAATAAAAATAAAATAAAATAAAATGGATATATATACAAAGCTATATACACTCAGTAAACTGTGCGTTAATGTAACGCAGAAGCTTGTAAGTCCTGAACGGGGGAGAGAGGCAGTGTCCAGTTTCACGGGCGGCTCTTGGCCTTGTTGATAAGGCCGGTAGCAGATGGGAAGAAACTGTTCTTGTGGCGTGAGGTTGTGGTCCTGATGGACCGCAGCCTCCTGCCAGAGGGAAGTGACTGAAATAGTCTGTGACTGGGGTGAAGGGATCAGCCACAATCTTCCCTGCACGCCTCAGAGTCCTGGAGGCTTACAGGTCCTGGAGAGATGGAAGATTGCAGCCAATCACCTTCTCTGCCCTTGTCCTTAGCGGTGGCACCAGCGTACCAGATGGTGATGGAGGAGGTGAGGATGGACTCAATGATGGAGGAGTAGAAGTGCACCATCATTGTCCTTGGCAGGTCGAATTTCTTCAGCTGCCTTCAGCAGGAAGTATATCCTCTGCTGGGCTTTCTTGGTGAG
Organism: Fundulus diaphanus; assembly: GCA_037039145.1. Classification (NCBI taxonomy): domain Eukaryota; kingdom Metazoa; phylum Chordata; class Actinopteri; order Cyprinodontiformes; family Fundulidae; genus Fundulus; species Fundulus diaphanus. The sequence goes on from CM073136.1 coordinate 1,868,651, forward strand.
GGAGTTGATGTTCAGCTCCCACTTTAGGTCCTGGGAGATGATAGTTCCCAGGAAGCGGAAAGACTCCACAGTGTCCATGGTGGAGTCACAGAGGGTGATGGGGGTAGCTGGGGCTGAGTTCTTCCTGAAGTCCACAACCATCTCCACTGTTTTTACAGCGTTGAGCTCCAGGTTGTTCTCCCTGCACCAGGTCGCCAGATGGTCAGCCTCCCACCTGTAGGCGGACTCGTCACCATCAGAGATGAGTCCCATGAGAGTGGTGTCGTCCAGAACTTCAGGAGCTTGACAGACTGATGACTGGAGGTGCAGCTGTTGGTGTACAGGGAGAAGAGCAGAGGAGAAAGAACACAGCCCTGGGGGGAACCAGTGCTGATGAGCTGTGAGTCAGAGTCATGTTTTCCCAGCTTCACATGCTGCTTCCTGTCAGACAGGAAGTCTGTAATCCACCTGCAGGTGGAGTCGGGCACGTTCAGCTGGGAGAGCTTCTCCTGAAGCAGAGCTGGGATGATTGTATTGAAGGCAGAGCTGAAATCCACAAACAGGATCCTGGCGTAGGTTCCTGCAGAGTCCAGGTGCTGGAGGATGTGGTGAAGGGCCAGGTTGACAGCGTCGTCTGCAGACCTGTTGGCTCTGTAGGCAAACTGTAGGGGGTCCAGGAGGGGGTCGTGATTTCTTTTAGGTGTGAAAGCACAAGGCGCTCAAAGGTCTTCATAACCACAGAGGTCAGAGCGACGGGTCTAAAGTCATTAAAGTCTAAAGTCAGCGAAATCCATGCATTTAGGAGACACAACGGGGCGCAACTCTCCGACATAAAACAGGAATTAAAGAGGGCAAACGACAGACTGGAAGAAGTGGAGGGAAGAGTAGATGAAACGGAGACTTTACTTCAAGCAACATCAACGTTAGTCAAACAGCTAACTCTGCGCCAGGCTAGTTTGGAAGCGAGGCTGATTGACCAGGAGGCTCGAGCACGGAGAAACAACTTGCGGATATACGGAATACCTGAAAACAAAGAAGGTTCCGACATGGCTGGTTTTCTGGATGAGATGCTGAAAACTTTGCTCTATCTACCGCATGACCACGACCTTAAGATTGAACGGGCGCACCGAGCTCTGGCCCCGAAGCCCACGGGTTCACAGGCAAGACCTTTTTCCATAGTGGTCAGGTTTGGCAGCTGGCGGACCAAGGAGGATGTGATAAAGAGAGCATGGCAGAAAAAGGAAGTGTTCTGCGACAATGTTTGTTTCTACGTCGACCATGATTTCGCCCCTGAAGTGCTAAAGAAGCGCGGCGAATACGCCGAGGCCAAAAAAGCGTTGAAAGCAAAACGAATAAAGTTCCAGACACCGTACCCTGCGAAGATGCAGATCTTCTACGATGACGGCACCCGGTTATTCGAGAATGCAGCTGAAGCTATGAGAGATATGTCGGCGCGGGGTTCCCAGTTACGGTGGTAAAGGCCCCACCCACACCGGACCAAGAGGAGATCGAGCTCCTGTCCACCTGGCAGACGGCGGGGAGGCGGAGAGTCCAGCTCGGAAGTCAGGATCCTGTCGCTGCGGACGGCAGCGCACAACGTAAACATCAGAACACTCACTTTAAAGACAGACTCAAGGAGTTCAGAAGACAGCCTCCCCAAGATACTAACTGATGGATCACATCTTCGCACTTACCAGATAAATTTTATTTGCAACATGATGCTTACCCTTCATGTAGCTTGTATCTCGCATGCAGAAGTCTGCCATAACAGATCTACCTCACCTGGCCCAGATTTATGTCTGAAATCTGTCTAAACTTCTATTTCTCTTTTACTGCTTGATCAGATGAGCGGGACTTGTTGGGAAAGTCATCCTCGATTTTACTTTCTTATTTTCCTTCATTACTTACTTTACTTGGACTCTAGCTGAAGTTCGACCACATTTTAGGGCCCCACCACCAAGACGTGGGATGTTCCCTTACGAGGGCCTTGACTTTTCAAGGTCCCACAGGGCTTCTTGGAAGAGAGCCCCTGCACCGGAAGCGACGGTTCTGAACTGCTCCGGTGATGTTCTGTTTCAGACTGTTCTAAGTTGTTTTGTGTTCGTGTTCGTCGGGAAGGATAGGTTCAGTATTCTATGTTCAGGTCTCCCAGGAGAGACTCGTGGGTGTGTAATGATAAGTAATTACAGTAATAGACAATGAACAGGCAAACCCTTAAAGTGATTTCGTTTAATGTGAATGGGGTTTTAAATCCAGCTAAGAGGAGGCAGATATTAACAAAAATGAAAATGGAGAATGCACAGTTTGTGCTATTACAAGAGACACACCTCACCCCTTCGGAGCATAAAAAACTTAAAAGTATGGGCTTTTCAAGAGTATATTATTCATCTTACAAATCAGGCCACAGGAGAGGAGTAGCAACCTTGATTTAACAACAAATTCCATTTGAACAGGTCTCGGAGATCTCTGATAAGGAAGGGAGATATGTAATAGTCTCAGGGAAAATACATGATGTAGTTGTAATAATTTGTAATGTTTATGCCCCTCCTGGAAGTAACTTTGCATTCTACAGAAACATATTTGACTTGATTATAAAGGACTCAGGGGTTGTCATATGTGGAGGTGACTTTAATATGCGTCTCAATCCAAAACAAGATTCATCCAAAAACCTAGCTAGTACGTTATTGCATAAGAAAATGAATGCCTTAATGGCAGAACTTGGTATTCTGGATTTGTGGAGAGATTTTTATCCATCTGGCCGTGACTATACTTTTTATTCTCATCCGCATGATGTCTATTCCAGGACAGATTATTTTTTTATACTGAAGAGAGATCGTCATCGAATTCGCGATTGTGATATTGGAAGCATTGATCTGTCGGACATGCCCCCCTCTCCTGCACTGTAGATATTATTGATAACCCAAGGAGAACTTTATGGAAGTTGAATACAGGTATTCTAAATAATCCAAGATTTAAAACACAAATGAAAGAGGAAATAAAAAAGGCTTCTCGAAGAAAATGATAACGGCGAGGTTGATTCGGCAACAGTATGGGATACTTTAAAAGCTGTTATGAGAGGGAGAATAATATCATTCTGTGCCTATGAAAAGAAACAAAAACAATTAAGATTGATAGATCTTAATAAAACACTGAAAAATCTTGAGATACAACATAAAAAAGAACAAAAACCAGAAATACTAATAACTAATACTAACTAAAATAAAAACAGTTAGAAAGGAAATAAATCTAATATACACACAGGAAATTGAAAAAAAGATGATATTCACAAGACAAACTTATTATGAGTCTGGAGCAAAATCACTTAAAATCCTGTCAAGAAAATTGCAAAAACAACGAACAGACAACACAATATATAAAATAAGGGATATGGACTCTAAAACTATACAGTACAAACAAGAGGAAATACAAAGAACTTTCAGAAAATATTACAAGCGCTTGTATACACAACCCCAATTAGAAGGTGAACAGCAACTTTTAAAATCTCTCAAATTACCGCCTACAACGCAAGAGCAAAACGAAATATTAACAGCCCCTATTACTGAGCTAGAGTTAACTAAGGCTATTTCCAACCTAAAAACAAACAAATCACCTGGCCCAGACGGCTACTGTTCAGAGTGGTATAAGACACGTAAAGCTGAGCTGTTGCCAACCCTTCTCCGAGCTTGTAACACGACATTAACAGAGGCTAAAATGCCTCCCTCTTGGAGTGAGGCAGTGATTTCTGTTATTCCTAAGGAGGGAAAAAATAAATTAGAGTGTAGTTCTTACAGGCCTATCTCTGTGCTGAATGTTGATTACAAACTTTACGCAACCATCCTCGCCAGAAGACTGGACAAAATTCTTCCTCATCTTATACACAACGATCAGACTGGATTTATTTCACAAAGGCAGACTCACGATAACATTAGGCGTTCTTTACATATAATACATCATATCCAAAAGAATAATATTGAATCCTGTTTAGTTAGTATAGATGCCGAGAAGGCCTTTGATTTGGTAAGTTGGCCTTTCCTATATGAAGTCTTGAAAAGATTCGGCCTGGACAACATTTTTATTAAGGGGATCGGTACATTATACAACAAACCATCGGCTCGGATAAAAATAAATTGATACCTCTCTGACTCCATAAGACTGGAATGGGGCTCGAGACAGGGATGTCCAATCTCACCCCTGTTATTTGCACTTTATATAGAGCCCCTAGCCTTATGGATAAGACAGACTCAGGCCATTAAAGGCATTTGCATTAATGGAGAAGACCATAAGGTGGCGCTATACGCAGATGATGTACTGATCTATTTAAGTAATCCTCATGACTCGCTCCCCAAATTAATGACCGTCCTAGAAAACTTCGGTAATTACTCGGGATATAAATTAAATATACAAAAGACACAAATTTTGACTATTAACTATAAACCCACAAAGCAACTTAGAGAGAAATACCATTTTAATTGGGATCAAAAGTCATTGAAATATCTCGGAATAAACTTGCCAAAAATAATTCGAACATTAGCAGAGATAAATTATGGCCCCCTCTTGGTGAAAATTAAGGATGACATACACAGATGGAACTCAATTTCGTTTCTTAGTCTTAGCCAAAGAATTGATTCTGTAAGAATGAATATTCTCCCACGGTATCTCTACTTATTTCAGGCACTCCCTGTAGAAATCCCCACAAAACAATTCTCTGAACTGAATAAGATTATCTCTAGATTTATTTGGCAGGGTAAAAAACCCAGGGTTAGATTTAAGACTTTACAACTCCCAAAAGAGCAAGGGGGTATGTCATTACCTAATTTTAAAGACTATTTTCATGCAGCCCAGACTAGACCTCTAATTAATTTGTGTAACCCATCTTACCAAGCTAGATGGAAAAATATAGAACTCTTAAGTCAAACTGATCCCCCAATACAAGCAGCACTAGCACACAAACACCTGGGAGGACTAATATATAAGGTACAGAATCCATGGACCAGAGTGCAGTTAAAAATTTGGAATATGATAAAGGATGAGTATAAGCTAAATGACAGGTTCCAAATAATTCAATGGTGCGCTTATGATCCGGATTTTAGGCCTAATGTAATGGATAAAGGATTTAAAACGTGGATTTCGAAAGGGATAACGACATACTATTCTCTTACGGAAAAGGGACAATTCAAAAGCTTTGATAGATTGAAGGAAGACCACGACCTGGACCGAACTGAATTTTTTAGGTTCCTCCAAGTGCGTGGTCACTTCGCAAACAGACCTCGATGACCCCATATTAAAAATCATTATTGATGCTTATCAAGGAAAATCAAACAAGGGTGTCATCTCCAGAATTTATAAAGGTTTATTATCTAAAAAGTCCCACAATACAGATTACGTTAGGAAAAAGTGGGAGAGAGAGGGTAATCTGTTAATATCTGAGGAGGATTGGCTTAACATTTGCCAATCCCAGTGGAAATGCACCAGCTCTCATTCATGGCGAGAGTTTGGTTACTTTCTTACACCAAAACAAAAGACACATTTTTCTGGAGGGGAAGCTGTGTGTTGGAGGCAATGTGGACACCTGGAAGCTAATCATTGGCATATCTTTTGGGAATGCCCAGTGGTTAAACCCTTTTGGGCAGAGCTTCATAAAGTATTAAGTGGTCTGTTTAACACCAATCTACCCATGCAGTTTACAATTTTTTTTTAGGAAATTTTGATTTAGAAAGCTGATGAATACTTACTTAATATTTTGATAATGGCGGGTAAAAAAGCACCCCCGACCCACCAACAATACAGGAGTGGATAAGTATTGTAAATTACATTTACCTGATGGAAAGGATCACCTCCTCCCTGCGACTTCAAAAAAATATATTCATTAAGAGGTGGGCCAAGTGGGTTAAACATGCAGGTCTTGAACAGACAGAGGTATGGAATGGTTGACCATGTAATGCTGTCATTTATTTATTTTATTTGAATGTTTTGTTGTATCAAAGGATTACTGTACCTCTCACACCCTACTTCAAAACTGCCTGGTTGACATTTTAACTTATTATTATTATTTTCATTTTATTTTTGCTTTTTCATGTAGGTCTATCCTTCCCAGTTTGTTCAAAGTGTTGGATGCAATTTACTTAACTTTGTATAATCCTGTACAAAAAAAAAAAAAAAAAAAATTGTAAGTGACAGTAGTGACCGGGGGAGATGGGGAAGTGCAGACTCAGCGGGTGGCTCCCTGTGACGGAGCATCAGGGCTTTGGAGATGAAGGTAACTTAGAGGCAGAGAGGTAGGCTGATAGAGGGTGAGCGGAGTCCGAAACGCCGTGGCAGGTGAGAGCGGGCGGTCGGCTGTCAGCTGGGGAAACCAGGGATCAATTCCCCCTTTTGATGAAACCAGATCCAGCGGAGTAACTGGGCTTGAGACTTCATGGAGCCGACGGGGAGCTTCGGAGCGGGATCTGAGCAGAGCTTGGCTTGAGACTTCATAGAACCGAGGGAGAGCCTCGGAGCGGAATCCGAGCTGAGCTTGGCTTGAGACTCCACGGGACCGAGGGGAGAGCTCCGGAGCGGGATCCGGAGCATGAGGCAACCACACTAGGTTAACACTCTGGCATCCTCCAGCTGACAGCCTACTGTTTAAATGCTCCCGTGCCACGCCGCTGAACGAGCCACAGCTGTGCGCCACACCCCCCTGCCAAACTACAGCCACAGAGCAGAGACGCCAGAGGCCTGACCGACACTGCCCGCTGAGTCCTGACACCCCGGGCGAAAGATATAATTCTCTGGATAAAGAGTATTCAGTTTAAATCTGGCAATTGGCCAATACAGTGGAAGCTGATTTTGGGTTTGTTGATTCTGATTCTTATGTTGTGGATATTTACTTTGAGTACTGTTATTTAGGGATCCGGTACCATTGGTCCTATTAGACACAGAAGTAGGCCATTGAGGGATAAGATGTTTGTCTGACTCAACACCGTGGTATTGAATTGCATTACACATTAGGAACAAAGATTATATTTCAATTCGATTTATGTTCAGTAATACATTGTGGAGAGGACCCAGCAATTTGGAAGGAATCTGATATTTATGCTTGCGTGATGCCGAAGGGCATTCCTAACCCCCCCCCCCCCCCCTTTGCATTTGTGTCGCTACTGGGTTTAAATGAGACGGCACAAAGGTAATAAAGCTACTCCTGTTCAGGATGGAGGTTTTGACAGATTACTACAAGAAGCACTAAAACTTACTAAAGGCCAACATAAGGTAGAAAAGGGAGTTAGCCCCATTATCCTGCCCATTTCAGAATTGAAAATTAACCCTTATTTTGGAGCAAAAACTACCTTTTATTCTGAGTTTCTATGGGTGCAGCTTTACCCAAAACTTGTAGTATTAGTCCATCAGGGTTTTATCTCATCCCTGGAGTAGGTACACGGGGTACAGGTTCTGTTGGTTTGATTAAAATCTCTCTACATAATGTCACTACTTCCGCTGAACAGGTTCCTTCATCTCATGTTGTGGGGAAAGGGTAATCCTCTCCAGGAGGACTTCAGGTAGACTATAACAAACTGACCCTTGAGAGTTGGCCGGAGCTAGGCCAACTCTAATAATGGAACCGGCACCTTTATTTCCTTTTGAGGACCCTAGAGGATACAACTGCATCTTGGGATTGACGAAAGGCCGCTCTTTGAGGTGTGATTACTATCATGATCTTTTCCCTCCCATAAATAATAATACTAAACCTGGGCCCTTCACTCCTGTAAATCAAGGCAAGGGTTATGGGTGCTTTAACTTTACGGGCAGATGGACAGAGAATCCGTTAAGGGTAGAAGAAATTCCACCGGATTGGTGTAAATGGGTGCTTCCTGTCAGCTGGATAGGTACTTGGGCAAGAGCTGGATTGTATTATTGTTGTGGTGGTCAACAATTGCTGGTGTAAATACCACTTGGGAGTATTGGAGTGTGCAATGGTAAGGTTGGTGGCACCACTGTTGTTGATGGGACCAGGGATGGAACATAGAAACTTGATGCATAGAGTCAGGCATAGTTCTGAGTTTGATCTGACACGTAATTCTCCTACATATATTGATGCTATTGGGTTCCCTAGAGGAGTTCCAGATGAATACAAAATAGTGGATCAGGTGGCCGCCGGATTTGAATCCATGTTTCTTTGCGTTACCCCTAATAAGAATGTTGATAGAATTAACTACATACATTATAACGTGTTGCGGTTGTCGAATCTGACTAGAGATGCAGTAGAAGGTCTGGCTGATGAACCATGCATGAACAATCAGGTATAGATAATCCTTTGGCTAAATGGCTGACACAGGCTTTGGGTAAATGGACAAATTTGATTATTTCTATGTTGGTTTCCTTATCAGTATTTTTGGCAATTATGTGGGTGTTGTTGCGTTCCCTGTATCCGTTCACTTGCTGTTCGGTTCATCATAGCCACTATTGAGAAGGGCACATTTACTTCTCCACCTCATAATGTTCAGATGTTACAGATGAGAGAAAATATTCTCTTTAGAATACAAGAATGGGATTGGTACAATATCATGGGGTGATATGACTCTTAGCGGGGATCTTGAGGGAAAAGCCAAAATTGATTTTGTGTCACACTATGAATAAATGCTGTTTTACCTGTGTTTAGTTTTAGTTTTTATGCTGCATCAAACTTTAAAGAGTCTGTCCCCCTTTTAATATCCTCAGTATTGCAGAAATGCCCTGTAGATGGCAGCAGTGCTGTTTCTTCCCATTCACAAATCGATGCCTTTGCTAACAATGTGACTTCGTCGTTGCGTTCTGCATTGGACAATGTAGCTCCCTTGAAAAAGAAGGTGATAATTCACAGGAAGCTGGCTCCCTGGTTTAATTCAGAGCTGCGTTCCTTGAAGCACAATGTTAGGAAATTGGAGAGAAAATGGCGCTCTACACACCAAGAGGAATCCTACTTAATCTGGAGGGACAGTGTATTGTTGTATAACAAGACCATTCGCACAGTTAGAGCAGCATATTTTTCATCAATAATTGAAGAGAATAAAAATAATCCTAGATTTCTCTTTAGTACAGTTGCCAAACTTACACAGAGTCATAGCTCTGTTGATCCATCCATTCCCTTAGCTCTTAGCAGTAATGATTTTATGGGATTCTTCATAAATAAAATTGATTCCATTAAAAATAAAATAATTGGCATCCTCCCAACCATGATTACCTCGTCCTCAGTAAGTGAGGCAGCGTTGGAGGAATCTTTAGAAACTGCGCTGTGTCTGAACTGTCTAGAAGCAGTAGAGCTTTCTGAGCTATCTAAAATATTAGCTTCATCTAAACCTTCTACCTGTATGTTAGACCCAATCCCAACCAAGTTGTTTAAGGAGATATTCCCTTTGATCAGTGGTCCTATTTTAGAGATGATTAATCTATCCTTAGTAAATGGATATGTACCACAGGCTTTTAAAGTAGCTGTTATTAAACCTTTACTTAAGAAACCATCTCTTGATCAAGATGAGTTAGTAAATTACAGACCTATATCTAATCTTCTTTTCTTATCTAAAATTCTCGAGAAAGTAGTTGCTAATCAACTTTGTGAGCATTTACAAAGTAATGACCTACTTGAGGAGTTTCAGTCAGGCTTTAGAGCTCATCATAGCACTGAAACAGCTCTGGTGAAGGTCACTAATGATATTCTCATGGCCTCAGATAATGGACTTGTGTCTGTACTTGTCCTGTTAGATCTCAGTGCTGCATTTGATACAGTTGATCACAATATTCTCCTACAAAGACTTGAGCATACTGTAGGGATTAAGGGGAAAGCATTAGGCTGGTTTAAATCTTATCTGTCAGACAGATTCCAGTTTGTTCATGTTAATAATAAATCTTCTTCAAGCTCTAGGGTCACTTGTGGAGTACCACAGGGTTCAGTCCTTGGACCAATTCTCTTTACTATATATATGCTTCCGATTGGCAAAATTATCAGACAGCATGGGATTAATTTCCACTGTTATGCTGATGACACTCAGCTATATTTATCCATAAATCCTGATGAATCCAATCAATTACTTCGACTGCAGTCATGTCTTGATGACATCAAAAGCTGGATGACTTTAAATTTCCTGCACTTAAATTCTGACAAGACAGAAGTTATAATCTTTGGACCAGAGTCCTCAAAAAATAAACTTCTTAATCATTCACTGAATCTGGATGGCATTAACTTGGTCTCTGGTAGTAAAGTAAAAAATCTTGGTGTTATTTTCGACCAAGACATGTCATTTAAATCCCATATTAAACAGGTTTCCAGAGTTTCCTTTTTTCACCTCCGGAATATCGCCAAAATTAGAAACATTCTGTCCAGGGGTGATGCTGAAAAACTAGTCCATGCATTTGTTACTTCAAGGCTGGACTATTGTAATTCTTTACTATCAGGAACTCCACAAAATGCAGTTCAAAGTCTTCAGCTGATCCAAAATGCTGCAGCGAGAGTTCTGATGAAAATCAACAAGAGGGATCATATTTCTCCAATTTTAGCTTCCCTTCATTGGCTTCCTGTTAAATCAAGAATAGAATTTAAAATTCTTCTTCTAACGTATAAAGCCCTTAATAATCAAGCTCCATCATATATCAGAGCTCTGATTACCCCGTATGTTCCTAACAGAGCTCTTCGCTCTCAGACTGCAGGTCTGCTGGTGGTTCCTAGAGTCTCTAAAAGTAGAATGGGAGGCAGATCTTTTAGCTATCAGGCTCCTCTCCTGTGGAACCAACTCCCAGTTTTGGTCTGTGAGGCACACACCCTGTCTACTTTTAAGACTAATCTTAAAACTTTCCTTTTTGACAAAGCTTATAGTTAGAGTGGCTCATATTACCCTGAGCTACCTCTATAGTTATGCTGCTATAGGCTTAGGCTACTGGAGGACATCAGGGCCTATTTTTTCTCACTCTACTGATTTTTACTGTTCTCCAGATTTGCATTGCATTACATTGAAATTACTGTTGTCATTTCAGCTTTTAACTTTTTGTTCTCTCTCTTTTTTCTTCATAGTAGGTACACCTGGTCTGACGTTCTGTTGACTGTGAAATCATCCAGGGAGGACAGATCACCGACTATTACCATCTAATGTAGAACAGATTACTAGATCAATGTGTGCTTCTGTGCCTTGTGTCTGTCTTGTTGTGTCTCTGCTCTGTCTTCTGTAACCCCCAGTCGGTCGAGGCAGATGACCGTTCATACTGAGCCCGGTTCTGCTAGAGGTTTTTCCTTCCCGTTAACGGGTGTTTTTTCTTTCCACTGTCGCTTCATGCTTGCTCAGTATGAGGGATTGCAGCAAAGCCATGTACAATGCAGACGACTCTCCCTGTGGCTCTACGCTTCTCCAGGAGTGAATGCTGCTTGTCGGGACTTTGATGCAATCAACTGGTTTCCTTATATAGGAAAATTTTTTGACCAATCTGTATAATCTGACCCAATCTGTATAATATGATTGAACCTAACTTGTAAAGTGCCTTGAGATGACATGTTTCATGAATTGGCGCTATATAAATAAAATTGAATTGAATTGAATAGTTTTAAGATACTGCCCTATTATTTAATGCAGTAAGGTTTCTTAGAGAATCTATAGTAATTTACTCAATTATCTCTTACTGATTTATCTCACTACGGTGTTTAGAATAAGTTTTACTTGTTAATGTTGTGTGTTTTATGTTTTTCTTCTATGATGATCTACCTCAACACTTCCAGCAGTAAGAAGGGTATGTATTTGAAAATTCTACCTTATCAGCTGTGCGATTACAGTGGGGGGCTCAAGAGACAGAATTGTTTTTGGCACAGCTTTGAAGGTGATCTCTTATTAGAGATCAAAAGGGGGAATTGTTAAAAAGATATATAATAATTTTTGTGTTAATCGTGTATTTTTAAAGTAATAAAAGTTACCTAAATTCTAATCATTAAATAGTGGCTTGGACTTGTGATGTTATTTTTTGCAGATTCATTTGAAAACAATAGATCTTTTCAAGCAGAATCCAGGCACAAAGTCACACAATGGTTTATGGTTCTTAATGTTATCTTGAATGCCCCCTGAAAGCACACCTGGGCTATAAATTAAGTTTTTTTTTTGTAGCTATCAGGCGAGAACAGGTTTCCTTTGTTTGGAGAAGATGGGCGCCTGGAGACGGTGCTGGGTTCCCCCCTCCCTTTACATTGCGTAAGGGGCCGGTCAGTCTATTAAAGATGCGTTCAGGTAGTGTTAAGCAGACAATAGCTTACAACCACATGAAAGAAACTTTGGGTTATAATAAATTAGCTGTATGGTAACGTTGTAAGTGTTTTGAAATTCCAAATGTAATAAATACATGTATGTTATAAATGTTTGGTCTCTGATAATTGTTTTCTTCCTTTGCTACCAAATCTTCGAACCGGGTGAGACGGGCCGTGGTGAATGGAACAGGAACAGGCCCTCTTAACAGCTGTAATGTTATTTTGTGAAAATATATTTACTTCTGGTGAATTAACATTGTTAATGTATGTTATAGGGCTGATTCATGTGTTAAACCATTTCAGTAAAATAAGTGAATGGATAAATACTTAATGAATTTAATTTAAAAATGATGAGACAGAAGTTAAAGAATGTAAGTTTAAAGGAGCAGATGGTGTTAGTGTTAAAACAAGAGCGCTGAACCTTAAACCCATCGAGCCGCTGAACCATTTATTACCATCTACAGAGATGATAAAGATGACCTGTTTGCGGTAAGGGATATTGCGTCACTTCCTGTTTTCTGTTGCTGCGGTGTGGATTGTGGTCTGGTGTTCCAGGCTTTTTCGTTTTTATCTTTATATCTTTAATCTCTTTGCTGTGACATCTGTTTCTAACACAAGCACATTTAAAAACATTCTCTGTTGCTGCACTTCACGTTTGGGAACTCCTCGTGTTTCACACAGTTGGCTTTTCTCAGCATGGTAAGAGGTCGTTAGCCTAGCTTTAGCCTAGCCTAGCCTCACAACGGCTTTCTCCCCTAGCCTTCCATCAGTTTCTCCGTCTGTCTCCCCCCCTCTCTTGCTCTCTGTGTCTGAGTTTAGTTATTCCTCTGCTTCCTTTAGTGATAATGGTACATGTAATAAATGTAGTGTTTTTGTAGCTTTGGAGGTGAGGGTGTCAGAATTGGAGACCCGGCTCCAATTCTGACACATAGATTAGAAATTAGAAATGCCTCGCAGATGGCAGAAATGTTGTTTCTTTGCATTCACAAATAGACGCTTTTGTTGACAGCGTCACTTCCTTATTGAGTTTTGCATTAGACAATGTAGCTCCCTTGAAAAAGAAGGTGATTATCTTGGCTGCATAGTCTGAATGCCTTCTTAAAATATTTACCACCACTCTTGTAGGTGTTTGCAGTTTTGTTGTAGTATTTAAACAGCAATGACAAAGCCATTTTATTCATATCATCTAATGATGTCTTTGCCCATCCCCAAACTGGTCAGTTTGGGCCTGAACATCTCAATATGCAACTGGCTATTGGACTTTCTAACCAGAAGACCACAGGCAGTAGGGGTCGGCTGTAACACTTTCAGCACCATCACACTGAACACAGGGGCACCCCAGGGGCACCCCTGTGTGCTGAGCCCCCTTCTATTTACCCTGCTGACACACAACTTTACTTCGTCATACAGCTCCTCATTAAGTTTGCAGATGACACCTGTAGTGGGTCTCATCAATGATAATTATGAATCAAACTACGGAAATGAAGTGAGATACCTGGGATCTCTAAATGTAGAAAAGACAAAAGGAATTCCTGAAAATGCATGCCCTTCATGCTCTTCTGACATGGGTGTTGCTGTGGAAAGAGTGAGCAGTACCAAGTTCCTGGGAATGCATGCATGTCGCAGAAGACCTGTTTTGGAGCAGGAACACAGCATCACTAGCCAAGAAGGGCCACCAGTATGTCTACTTTATTTCCAAATTGAGAAGAGCAAAAACCCCAGTCTCAATTCTGTGCACCTTTTAGAAGATTGCCATTGAGAGCTTTGAAACCAGCTGCATCACGGTGTGGTATGACGCCTGCACGGCACCCTGCAGAAAGTCCCCCCAGCCCATCATGAGAGCAGCTGAGAAGATAGTTGGAACCTCTTTCCCTTCACTCCAGGATCTATCTAGCACACGCCTCTCTCGGAAAGCCATTACCATGGTGGGTGACCCTACACATCCATTGCACTGCTTCTTTAGTCTGCAGAGTCTTCAGGCCAGAACCAGCAGAGTCAATAGACAGTTCTGTCCATCAGGCAGTCAGGAAGCTCAACTCATTACCTGCTTTACCACCCCTTTCTTTCTCATCCCTTTAAAAAAACATCCCTTTGGTCTTTGCATTTCTCAAACTATAAACGTTTAACAATAATCAGGGTTTGACCAAGTTCTGGACCTACATGAAAATTTTAAACATCTATGGTTTCATTCATCTATGTTTATACCTGAGCTTGCTATATCTTAAACACGTTGAAAGGCCTATGCCCTCCTTTTATTTATAGATTTTAGCTCTGCTTTTAATACCCTACACCAGGGGTGTCAAACTCATTTTGGTTTAGGGGCCGCATACAGCTTAATCTGATCTCAAGAGGGCCACACGAGTTATAGAACTAATAAATGTGGACTTGTTGTTGATTTTTATATTAAATGAATTTCACTTTTACACAATATATTATGAGTAACCTCAGCGTTTTTAAGAAAAGTATGTGCAATTTCAACAATACTCAGTTAAACATTTACTTAAGTGCATTATGCATAAGAATTGATCACAGTGATTGTACAATGTTTAAAAACATTTATTCACATTTTTTGGAACTTAAAAACACTGTCCTGCATGACAAAATACATCAAACAGATAAAAATTAAGAAATGATTTAAAATCAATTTTCCACATCTGAAGCTCAGTGCTACCATCTGCTGATTAAGACACAGCGCCCCTCGTGGACAATATAGGAACTGCAGATTTTCAATTAAACGAAGTACATGTTTTTTTCAATAATTGTTTTATCATTCTCTTCCTTTTATCTCCTCTTTCTTTCACCTTTCTTTTTTTCTTCTTGTTCTTCCTCTCCTCTTCTACTTTCCCATTGTAGTGTCCATATCATTTGAGATATTCCCCGCATGAATCATAATAAAACTATTCACATTCATAAATCAACCGGAGCACTATGGCAAAAGCCGTACTGCTCCACTTGTGAAAGTCAAATCTGATGAGCTCTTTTTGGCATTAAGACAACAATTCTTATTGCCACATTGCCAGCAAGGACACTGGAAAAAAAAAAAAGTATCATTGTTGAATAATGATAATGCATTTAGCCACCGGGCCGGACTAAATTGTTCGGCGGGCCGTATGTTTGACACCCCTGCCCTACAACCTCACTTTCTCATCAAGGAATTACAGCAGATGAATCTTAATCCTTTTCTTATCAAATGGTTTTATTCTTTTTTAACAAATAGATCAAAGCTTGTTAGAGTTAACAGCACCCTGTCAGAGCCAAGGTCCATCAGTACTGGGGTTCCTCAGGGTTGTGTTCTCCGGTCCTTTTTACTTTTTACACAAATGACTGCATCAACAGTTTCCCCGGAAATTATGTTTTTAAGTTCTCTGACGACACCGCTATTCTCGGCTTGCTGCATGAAGATATGGACCCCTCATCATATTTTAATAAGGTACAGTCCTTTGTTCAATGGTGCAATGACCACCACCTTGTTATCAATGCCAGGAAAACAGGAGATGATCATTGACCCTAAGTCTCTAGGTGACAATTGGCCGCTTGACCAGTCAGGTCTGTTCTTAAGGATATCTGGGTGTTCACTTAGGTAACTTGTTCAAGTGGGAAATTCAAGTCAATATGTTATGTTCCCGTCTACAGCAGAAACTGCATTTCTTACGTAGATTCAGTCTTTGGGGTTAACCAGAAGCTCATGTTTTTATTCTATAGGGCTGTATTGGAAAGCGTCATCAGGTTTGGAATGTCAGCTAGGTACGACAACCTCTCTGTGCAACTAAAAACTAAACTTAGTCGTACGGTACAAACTGCAACAAAGGTGATAGGAAGTACTGATAATTCCTCCCTGCAGTCCATCTATGAACAGTTTGTCCTCAGACTTGCTCAGAGGGTACTGTCTGATCCCGCTCACATCCTCAACTCACAATATGAGCTGTTACCATCTGGCAAACGGTTTAGAATCCCTGGCTGCAGACTTAACAGATTTAAAAACTCATTTGTCCCTTCCTTAATCAGACTGTGAAATAAAGCAGGTATATAGTATTCTGTCAGGTATATAGTATTCTGATGCTCTGGTCTTATCTGCTGGTCTCATATGTATGAATGAATTTGTCAACGCTTTTTTATGGATTAGCTTTTATCGAGCAATATCTGTTTACTTGTTTGTTTACTTGTTTATTTTATTCAGATGATTTCTGTTGTTTTTAGTGTATTTAATTGTTAAAGCAGCTTTGTTGTATCTATTAACAGGATCAAAAATTCATATTTTACATATGCCTTACATACATATCACTGCACATGTCACTTTAGGGTTTAATGCATGTCACTTTAATCTTGATGCCAGTATCAGGGACCTTTGGCACTTTTATTAATTTTAATGTGTTCCTCTCTGTTTTATGATTAATGTGGTTTTAGATGTTTCTTGCAAAATGGGTTTGACAGTAATGTTATTTCAGTCGTGTATATCATGTACATATTGAGGAGGACAATAATGAGGCCTTAACAGTTAGGAATGTAATTTTAATATAGAGTTCAAGGTTGACCTGGAATAAATTGGAGGAAACATACCCAGGCTGCCCTTCCAGCTGGCATCCTTGCGCTCTTCAGTGATTGGTGAGCTGCTAAGCCCAAGGCTGTGGGAAAGCAGTCCTGAACCACATGGACCAACGTTAGAGATGGACATCAAGGACTTAGAAGGTCGCATGGGAGATGGTCCTTCAGACTTCATGGGCTCTTTCCTGGAGCGTTGATGAAGAACTTTTATCATGGCGTCTTTCTCAATGATTTGGGCATGGAGATTCTTTATCCTGCATTAAAAAAGACTTAGTTACATCAGGATGCTGAGACTATACAGCTGAACACTAGGACCATAATGGTACATAAGTGCAGAATAAAGCGGGTGAAAAATGTGTCAGACATCAAATTAGAGGAATCAGACTTATCTGGAGTAAACTATTTAATAAGCAAAAATGGAACAATCCATTTCAGTCTTTTTGTTAAAACAATACAACTGAAATATCATCAAACAATAACATACACATGTCTGACTGTCAAAGTTATATGGGTTTAAACCTTTTATATATTTCCTAATTTTGTGGTTTGTTATTTAGTTTCATCCTTTTTTAAAGGTATACTATGCAACTGGGATTGATTTTCCAGCGAGGCGCCCCCCAGAGGGCGAAAGTAAAAGTGCACTGTCGTAAATATGCTCAGCTGTTCTCCTGGTTTCTTCGTCAAGCCAGGCGCGGTTGTTTTGAGCTTAGCAGACAGGCGAACGCAACGAATACAAAAGTCGAAAAAACGGCAGTACAAACAATGACTAACATAGTGAAGGTATGAACATGCACAGAGAGAGAGAGAAACCATTCCAATGCAGTGTTTCCCCTAGGAATTTGCTTACCGGACGACCGGCGGAGCGGGGGGGTGCGGGGGGGGTGTAGAGACAAGCTTTGCGCGACCGGCGGAGCGGGCGGTCGGGGGAAAGAGACAAGCTTTGCGCGACCGGCGGAGCGAGCGACCGGCGGAGCGGGAGGAGCGGGCGAGCGGGCGGGCGGGGGAAAGAGACAAGCTTTGCGCGACCGGCGGAGCGAGCGACCGGCGGAGCGGGCGGAGCGGGCGGGCGGGCGGGCGGGGGAAAGAGACAAGCTTTGCGCGACCGGCGGAGCGAGCGACCGGCAGAGCGGGCGAGCGGGCGGGCGGGCGGGCGGGGGAAAGAGACAAGCTTTGCGCGACCGGCGGAGCGAGCGACCGGAGGAGCGGGCGGGCGGGGGAAAGAGACAAGCTTTGCGCGACCGGCGGAGCGAGCGACCGGCAGAGCGGGCGGGCGGGGGAAAGAGACAAGCTTTGCGCGACCGGCGGAGCGAGCGACCGGAGGAGCGGGCGGGCGGGGGAAAGAGACAAGCTTTGCGCGACCGGCAGAGCGAGCGACCGGCGGAGCGGGCGGGCGGGGGAAAGAGACAAGCTTTGCGCGACCGGCGGAGCGGGCGGGCGGGCGGGGGAAAGAGACAAGCTTTGCGCGACCGGCGGAGCGAGCGACCGGAGGAGCGGGCGGGCGGGGGAAAGAGACAAGCTTTGCGCGACCGGCGGAGCGAGCGACCGGCGGAGCGGGCGAAAGAGACAAGCTTTGCGCGACCGGCGGAGCGGGCGGGCGGGCGGGGGAAAGAGACAAGCTTTGCGCGACCGGCGGAGCGACCGGTGGAGGCGGAGCGGGGGAGACAAGCTTTGCGCGCATATCGAGTTAGTTTTTTTTTTTTGGAATGTTGGGAGGCGGTAGCGTGAGGGAAACCCTACAATGTTACTTACAATCGCATCAGCAGAAACGCGAGGTCCGTGTCAGCCTTGTAGCCTTCTTTTTCTTTTAGCTCTCGCCATTCGGAAAAAGCTTGCCCGATGTTCACCCGTGTACGACTCCTCTTTCTGTCCACAGCCCTTTTCCTCTTTCTTGCCTGCTCCGACATGGGCTTTCGCTGTTTTATCGCTGGTTCCGCCATGATAACTGCACAGATATCGCCACTGCGCTAGCAACAAACATGTTCTCGCCGTAAAGCAAGACCGACTCTTGCGATCTTGCACGAGATTCTGAGCCTGTGGGCGCGGGCCGAGGGCTCCTGCAATTGCAAGTGCGGTATTTCCCCCACAGACCACCAGGGCGGCCAAGAAAACCTTTGTTCAACCTGAAATGACTCATTTAATCATCCAAAACGGTATGGAACACCTTAATTAACTGAAAAATGTTGCATAGTGTGCCTTTAATTAGATTCAAATTTTCTGTTCATTTTTGTGGTCTCCATCACATCATGATTATCAAGCTAGGTAGGGTTGCGATTTAACAGCCATACTGCACACCTTCAGCCTTACAAATGTTTCATAAAACCGGGGTTTACTCTCCTTAAACACAACACAAGCCAATTCTGAAGGCTCATTCCTTCCAACTCATCCACACTTACCATATGACTCTTCAGAGTTTAGACAACATACATTATACATTGTCATGATTTTTCTAAAGAAATATGGCTTTAATGGAAAAATCTTGTCCTTCTCACCTCTGAGGCTGACACAAAATCTAAAGCAAATCAGTTAATCTGGCTTCATATTCAGTCAATACAGTCCTCAACATTTAAGAGGAGTAAATGGGCTCAGCTCAGCATTAAAGATTTTGGATGAGGCAATGCACAGAGCAAATGAGACAGGTCCAGAGCTGTCCAAACCCCTGCTCTGACCGTTTCAGTCGTGTTCTTGGACAAGAAACTTCACCTGGTCTGTCAGCCATTGGTGGTCAGAAGGGCCAGTGGCGGCGAGTGTGTGGCAGCCCGGCTTCAGTCGTTCTGCACCAGGGCAGCTGTAGCTACAATGTAGCTTACCATCATCAGTGTGTGAATGTGTGAGTGACTGGGTGGATGACTGAATGTAGGGCAACATGCTTTTGGGTCCTCAGGACTTGATAAAGCACTGTACAACTACAGGATATTTACCACTGGCCCAACACAGAAGAGCAAACTCATTGGATCAAGAGATTCATCTACATCTCAAGGACAAGAAGTATATTTTGTATAGCGACAACAGCGTGTTTTAGAGAGGAGAGAAAGAAGCCATCTATGCTAAACATGAAAAACAAAAAGTTGGTGGCCTCAGATTTCATCTTTCAAACACGTACTCTGCGACTGTGACTAATTTCCCTAAGTAATTTTTATAAAAACTCACACCATGGAAAATATGAGCAAAACAACTCTTAGGACATAATTAAGGATATGCTTGGATTGATAAGCAACAACGACCACAACCCTAAGCAGAATAGATGGTAGGGCAAATGACTTGTATCCAAATTATGTCGTTAGTGACTTCAATGGCCATATTAGTGTTTATCTTAGTGTTTTGTTTGTCTTATTGCCACTTCAAGCTCTACTCCAGTACGGGAGAAAAGAACTACTTGATCTGGGGTCAAACTCTGAAGCCTATGGATTGTACCAATCGCTGAAACAGGACTTTATTCTGCCCAAAATACAATGGACAAGAAAGCCTCCATCCCCGCCGATCACCACAAGTAAGATGGACAGCTATGTGGCAATCTTCACTAAGACTTGGCTTACCACTTCAGCTCCTCCAATCTGGAATATCTAGCAGTTAAGGGCTGACCATTTAAACTAGCAAGTGAGTTCAGCTCTGTGATTATTGTTGCAAAATACCAAAGCTAAGGCTAAGCTAGCTTTTAAAGAGCTATACAACTTTAATTCAATTAAATTAAATTCAATTCAATTCAATTCAATTTTATTTATATAGCGCCAAATCATGAAACATGTCATCTCAAGGCACTTTACAAAATCAAGTTCAATCATATTATACAGATTGGGTCAGATTATACAGATTGGTCAAAATGTCCTATATAAGGAAACCAGTTGATTGCATCAAAGTCCCGACAAGCAGCATTCACTCCTGGAGAACCGTAGAGCCACAGGGAGAGTCGTCTGCATTGTACATGGCTTTGCTGCAATCCCTCATACTGAGCAAGCATGAAGCGACAGTGGGAAGAAAAACCACCCATTAACGGGAAAAAAAAACCTCCGGCAGAACCGGGCTCAGTATGAACGGTCATCTGCCTCGACCGACTGGGGTTACAGAAGACAGAGCAGAGACACAACAAGAGAGACAAAAAAGCACAGAAGCACACATTGATCCAGTAATCTGTTCTACATTAGATGGTAGTAACGGGTGAGCCGTCTTCTCTGGATGATGTCAAAGTTAACAGAACGCCAGACCAGGTGTACCTACTATGAAGAAAAAGAGAGAGAGCAAAAATTTAAAAGCTGAAATGACGACAGTCATTTCAATGTAATACAATGCAAAACTGGAGAACCGTAGAATGAAGAACAGTAGAAATCAGTAGAGTGAGAAAATTAGACCCTGATGTCCTCCAGCAGCCTAGGCCTATCACAGCACAACTATAGAGATAGCTCAGGGTAACATGAGCCACTCTAACTATAAGCTTTGTCAAAAAGGAAAGTTTTAAGATTAGTCTTAATAATAGATAGGGTGTCTGCCTCACGGACCAAAACTGGGAGTTGGTTCCACAGGAGAGGAGCCTGATAGCTAAAGGATCTGCCTCCCATTCTACTTTTAGAGACTCTAGGAACCACCAGCAGACCTGCAGTCTGAGAGCGAAGTGCTCTGTTAGGAACATACGGGGTAATCAGAGCTCTGATATATGATGGAGCTTGGTTATTAAGGGCTTTATACGTTAGAAGAAGAATTTTAAATTCTATTCTTGATTTAACAGGAAGCCAATGAAGGGAAGCTAAAATTGGAGAAATATGATCCCTCTTGTTGATTTTCATCAGAACTCTTGCCGCAGCATTTTGGATCAGCTGAAGACTTCGAACTGCATTTTGTGGACTTCCTGATAGTAAAGAATTACAATAGTCCAGCCTTGAAGTAACAAATGCATGGACTAGTTTTTCAGCATTACCCCTGGACAGAATGTTTCTAATTTTGCCGATATTCCGGAGGTGAAAAAAGGAAACTCTGGAAACCTGTTTAATATGGGATTTAAATGACATGTCTTGGTCGAAAACAACACCAAGATTTTTAACTTTATTACCAGAGGCCAAGTTAATGCCATCCAGATTAAGTGATTGATTAAGAAGTTTATTTTTTTGAGGACTCTGGCCCAAAGATTACAACTTCTGTCTTGTCAGAATTTAAATGCAGGAAATTTAAAGTCATCCAGCTTTTGATGTCATCAAGACATGACTGCAGTCGAAGTAACTGATTGGATTCATCAGGATTTATGGATAAATATAGCTGAGTGTCATCAGCATAACAGTGGAAATTAATCCCATGCTGTCTGATAATTTTGCCAACCGGAAGCATATATATAGTAAATAGAATTGGTCCAAGGACTGAACCCTGTGGTACTCCACAGGTGACCCTAGAGTTTGAAGAAGATTTATTATTAACATGAACAAACTGGAATCTGTCCGACAGATAAGATTTAAACCAGCCTAATGCTTTTCCCTTAATCCCTACAGTATGCTCAAGTCTTTGTAGGAGAATATTGTGATCAACTGTGTCAAATGCAGCACTGAGATCTAACAGGACAAGTATAGACACAAGTCCATTATCTTGGGCCATGAGAATATCATTGGTGACCTTCACCAGAGCTGTTTCAGTGCTATGATGAGCTCTAAAGCCTGACTGAAACTCCTCAAGTAGGTAATTACTTTGTAAATGTTCACAAAGTTGATTAGCAACTACTTTCTCAAGAATTTTAGATAAGAAAAGAAGATTAGATATAGGTCTGTAGTTTACTAGCTCATCTTGATCAAGAGAAGGTTTCTTAAGTAAAGGTTTAATAACAGCTACTTTAAAAGCCTGTGGTACATATCCATTTACTAAGGATAGATTAATCATGTCTAAAATAGGACCACTGATCAGAGGGAATACCTCCTTAAACAACTTGGTTGGGATTGGGTCTAACATACAGGTAGAAGGTTTAGATGAAGCTAAAATTTTAGATAGCTCAGAAAGCTCTACTGCTTTTAAACAGTTCAGACACTGCGCAGGTTCTAAGGATTCCTCCAATGCTGCCTCACTTACTGAGGACGAGGTAATCATGTTTGGGAGGATGCCAATTATTTTATGTTTAATGGAATCAATTTTATTTATGAAGAATCCCATAAAATCATTACTGCTAAGAGCTAAGGGGATGGCTGGATCAACAGAGCTGTGGCTCTGGGTAAGTTTGGCAACTGTATTGAAGAGAAATCTAGGATTATTTTTGTTCTCTTCAATTATTGATGAAAAATATGCTGCTCTAACTGTGCGAATGGTCTTGTTATACAACAATACACTGTCCCTCCAGATTAAGTAGGATTCCTCTTGGTGTGTAGAGCGCCATTTTCTCTCCAATTTCCTAACATTGTGCTTCAAGGAATGCAGCTCTGAATTAAACCAAGGAGCCAGCTTCCTGTGAAACATCACCTTCTTTTTCAAGGGAGCTACATTGTCTAATGCAGAACGCAATGACAAAGTCATACCGTTTACAAAGACATCTATTTGTGAATTGGAAGAAACAACATTGCTGCCATCTACAGGGCATTTCTGCAATACGGAGGATATTAAAAAGGGGACAGACTCTTTAAGTTTTGATACAGCATTATCCGATAAAGATCTACTATAATGGAACCCTCTTTTGGGGGTGGAGAACTCCGTTAGATTAAACTCAAATGTTATTAAAAAATGATCAGATAGGACAGGGTTGTGAGGAAATACTGTTAATTCTTCACAATCAATGCCATATGTCAGCATAAGGTCTAAAGTATGGAGCCAAGAGTGCGTCGGTTTATGCACATTTTGAGCAAAACCAATTGAATCTAGGATAGTTTTAAAGGCTACACTAAGGTTATCACATTCTGTGTCAACATGGATGTTAAAATCACCCACTATAATAACCTTATCAGTATTTAACACCAAATCAGATAAGAAATCTGACAACTCATCCAAAAACTGAGTATAAGGGCCTGGTGGACGATACAAAACAACAAACAGAAGAGGTTTTATTGCTTTGCAGTTTGGATGAGGGAAACTGAGGGTTAAATGTTCAAAAGAACTGTAGGTATTAATTGGCCTGGGACTAATTAATAAATCAGACTGAAAGATGGCTGCCACTCCTCCTCCTCTTCCCACAGATCTGGGAATGGGGAAATTTGAATAATTGGAGGGAGTTGACTCATTTATACTAACGTAGTCCTCTTGTAGCCAGGTTTCTGTGAGACAAAACAAATCAATCTGATTATCAGAAATCAATTCGTTAACTAACAAAGTCTTTGGAGGGAGAGACCTTATATTTAATAGACCACATTTAATTGTTTTATTTTTAGGTTCAAGGTGAACCGTATTGATTTTTATTAGGTTTGTTCCTTTTAGATAAGTTTTTGATCTGTTAAGTTTTGGCCGTGGGAAAGACACCGTCTCAATAGGATAATGGGTGGGTAACAGTACAGAAGCTGCAGAGAGGTGTGTTAAACTACGGCTCTGCTTCCTGGTCTGGACCCTGGGTTGTCAGCATTTAGGAGAACTAATAAATCCGGCCAGATTTCTAGAAAGAAGAGCTGCACCATCCAAAGTGGGATGGATGCCGTCTCTCCGGATCAGACCAGGTTTTCCCCAGAAAGTTCGCCAGTTATCAATGTAGCCCACGTCGTTTTCAGGACACCACCTAGACAACCAGCGGTTGAATGATGACATGCGGCTAAACATGTCATCACTGGTCAGATCAGGCAGGGGACCAGAGAAAATTACAGTCCGACATTGTTTTAGCAAACTCACACACCGAAGCAACACCAACTTTAGTGACCTCCGATCGGCGTGACCGGGTGTCATTACCGCCAGCGTGAATAAAAATCTTACTGTATTTACGCTTATCCTTAGCTAGCAGTTTTAGGAAAGATTCTATGTCGCCCGTTCTGGCCCCTGGCAGGCATTTGACTATGGTCCCTGGTGTCTCTAGTGCCACGTTTCTGACTATTGAGCTCCCAATAATCAGGGTCGGCTTCTCAGCGGGTGTGTCGCTGAGTGGGGAAAATTTGTTAGAAACGCAGACGGGTTGGTGGTGAACTGGGGGCTGAAATCTAGAGCTATGCTTCCTACGAACTGTCACCCAGCCGGCCTGCTTACCCGGCTGCTCGGGTGCTTCTGGAGGACCACTAAGTGAAGTAACGCTAGGTCTATGTGGCTCCGCGCTAGCAAAGGGGCGGCTATCAGCTGGTCTTTCCATAGCACGGAGCCGGGTCTCTAATTCTGACACCCTTGCCTCCAAAGCTACAAAAACACTACATTTATTACAAGTACCATTATCACTAAAGGAGGCAGAGGAATAGCTAAACATCTGACACAGAGAGCAGGAGATAAGGGGAGACTTAGTAAGAGACGGAGAAGCTGAAGTAATAGTAGGAGAGGAAGCCATTGTGGAGCTAAAGCTAGGCTAGGCTAAAGCTAGGCTAGCGCCCTTCTACCACGCCAAGAGAGCAAACCGTGAAACACGAGGAGTTCCCAAGCGTGATGTGCAGCAACAGAAAATGTTTTAAAAGTGCTTATGTGTTAGAAACAGATGTTACAGCAAAGAGATTAAAGATAAAAGCGAGAGAATCTGGAGCAACAAACCGTTGCTCACGCAGTGAAAACAGGAAGTGATACAATACGCCTTACCGCAAACAGGAAGTGACCTTTATTAGTAGCCAGATGAACAGTAATCCCGAGGCAGCTGTGATTGTAGCAGGACACTTTAATTCTATTAAATTTTATTTATATAGCGCCAATTCACGGCACATATCATCTCAAGACATTTTACAAAGTCAAATTAAATTAAATCATCCAGACAAATTGGTCAAAAAGCGTCCTATCTAAGGAAACCCAGTAGAATGCCTCAAGTCTCTCCAAGCAGCATTCACTCCTCCTGAAAGAGCGTAGAGCCACAGTGGACAGTCGTCTGCATTGTTGATGGCTTTGCAGCAATCCCTCATACTGAGCATGCATGAAGCGACAGTGGAGAGGAAAACTCCCAAGTAACAGAAAGGAAAAACCTCCAGCAGAACCTGGCTCTGTGTGAACGGCCATCTACCACAATGGACTGGGTTAGAGAAGACAGAGTAAAAACACAAAAAAGCACAGAAGCACACGTTGATCCAGGAATCCTTTCTATGTTATAGAGTAATGACAGATGATCTCCCTCCCTGGATGGTGTTACAGCTAACAGACAAAAAGTTAAAAGTGGAAATGACAACAAAAACAATGCAAATTGGAGAACAGTAGGAGAACTCAGCAGAGTGAGAAAAAAGATCTTGATGTCCTGCAGCAGCCTAAGCCTGTAGAAGCATAACTAAGAGATACCTCAGGATAACCTAAGCCACTCTAACTAGAAGCTTTGTCAAAAAGAAATGTTTTCAGCCTAGTGTTAAAAGTAGACAGGGTGTCTGCTTAAGGACCAAAGCCTGATAACTCATTTTAACCATGTTGAACTAAAAGCTGTGTCCCCAAGTTCCATAAATTCATTAAGTTCCCAACCGGAGACAATAATAGATCAAGTTTACTGCTATATCTCAGGATGATATAAGGCTGCTGCAGCTCCTCACTTTGGATCATCAGATAGCATCTCTGGGGACCTGATCCCAGCCTATAAACCACTGTTTAGCAGAACCAGACCCATGATCAAAACCATTTAGGTTTGGACTGAGGAGGCCTGATCAGCTATACAGGAGTGTTTTGAACACACTGACTAGGAAGTGTTTAAAGAGGGCACTAATCTAAAGGACTATTTAGGACTATTGAATTGAAATTTATACATCATCTGTGTTATCCTACATTCCCTTCTGTACTGATGCTGTCCTACTCACAAAGACAATCAGAATGTTTCCTAACCAAAAACCATGGGTGGACAGCACAATGCAGCATTCAGGTCAGGAGACAGACTGGCCTACAGCAGGGCTGGAAGTGAATTCAAAAAAGGCATCCAGAAGGTAAAGCACAAGTATAGACAGCACATTGAAGGCCACTTCAGCAGAAACAAGGACCATCATGGACTACAAGCACAGTAACTATCAGCTCAGCAATGATCCAGCTCTCTCTGACACTTTAAACAGCTTCTTCTCATACTTTGGCTCTCTAAGCAGCAGGGAGCCAGAACATTTTCCTCAACCAGAGGTGCAGCATCAACTTCTCGTCCTGCTGCTGCACCATGTGACCACCTCCTTAAAGCTATAGTTGGTAATCCTGCTCAGAGACACTTTTTATTATACTGGGTAAAGTCGTCCTTCCATCCTGAAAGTAGTCAATACATTATGTATTCAGTAAAAGGAGGTCTGTGGGAGCTGGAGGCATGTAAAAACTCTTACTAATCACTGCTCTTCGCACCGGATTTGTCAGTTGTTGTTTTTTTTGTAATTTTCTTTTTATTTCTTTTGCTGGTGATTTAACATTTCAAAAGCAGACAGCCCGTTCCAACAAACACCATTAAGAAAAGAAATAGAAAAAATAAATATAAGTAAATTAATCAAAAATAAAACAAAGTAATGGAGAGGCTCACTTGACAACCAGACACCTTGATACGAACACCCAACTGAATCCTAAAATAAGGGTAATGGGTGGGAGGATGTTGTTTTACATGAAGTCCGATCTTACGGGCTTTAAATACTCAGACCATTTTGACCAAATTCTATAAAATGTATCTTTTTATATCCTGAGAGAAAATGTGATCTTTTCCATTATATAAATTTCATGCACAATAGCAAGCCATCCTTTTATGGTTGGTGGTTCCATTTTCAACCATGTTCGTGTGATAGCCTTTTAACTGACTGCCGTAAGTAGACCAAACAATTTTCTATCTGCTCTATTCAACTTTTTTTTTGTACATCACCCATATACATAGTGGTGGATTTAAAAGGAATCTTAACTCTAAAAACATCTTCTAGGTGACTGTGTACTTCCTCCCAGAAGCGTCTAATAACATGGAAGCCTCAAAAGATGTGCTCATGCATAGCTCCGAGTCCCACACAGTGTCCAACATGAATCTCCACAGCCTAAATGTCTTTTCTGGATCGGCGTAATGAAAAACTTCACAATGTTCTTCCAACAGAACTCCCGCCATACATTTGATGACGTGAAGGTTTACTGAAGTTGGCATATGTTTTCCCTGGTTTCAGTTGAGATCAGTTTGTTTAGTTCAGCTTCCCACTTCCCTTGTTTTGAGAGCTGAATTCCATTGTACAATCCGAAAATCACTTTGTGACATTGTCCTGGTTTCATTAATCATAGGAAGACCTCCAAAAATCCAACAATGCAACTACTCAAGGCGTGTTTCAGATTTTGGTTGAAATGTCTGACTTGAAGGTATCTGTAGAAGTCAGCTTTTTCTAGACCATACTCATTTTGTAAAGCCTCAAAACTTCTAAATGACCCTTGTGGAGAAATGAATTATAGCATGTGAGGCCCTTAAAGGAGAAGTCCGGTCAACAAGGAAAAATCAGGGGATCATTAGCTATAACTTAAACTAATACGTTCATGGTTATTTAATGAATTTAGCTTTAATCAATAAGAAAATAAAAACATAAATTGTCGTCTGGATCACTGTGTATGGGGGCGGCCATTACTGCCCAAATATGGGCATGGCAGTTGGATGTAACAATACATCGGGTAAAAGGTGAAAAAACATTAGTTTTTTCACCTTTCCGATTCATCATCCACCATGGGCTGTTTTGCTGGATTACCTACTTAAAGAGAGGATTAGCATAAGTATGCTCACTGTTGCGGCGGAGGGATACGACACACTTAGAAAGCATGCTCACTGTTGTGAAGCCCACTTATTTTATGCAACTTTGGTCTTATTTTTTCTACAGTCACTTGTATATTTCATGAGTTGTGGGGTTGCAGTTTTTTTTGGGCTTGTTTCTGAAAGTGAGAAAAAGTCGATTGTTTGGGGTCTAAACTAAGTGACGCTGAAATATCCCTCCGCCTCATAACGCGCTGCAGCTCCTCCTCACAGCAGCAGAGAGTAAACTCAGAAGGAGCCGCTCTGCCCTTATTTTCTGCAGTTCACAGTTGCAATAACTGATGATAACTGCTGAAAGTAGATTAGGCGGTGCAGATCACCATTTTGAGCAGAGATTGGTTCTAAAGATAAGTTTTATACTCATCTTTTAACATTGCAGAACCCAACCCAT
Organism: Fundulus diaphanus; assembly: GCA_037039145.1. Lineage (NCBI taxonomy): Eukaryota > Metazoa > Chordata > Actinopteri > Cyprinodontiformes > Fundulidae > Fundulus > Fundulus diaphanus. The sequence goes on from CM073136.1 coordinate 1,897,553, forward strand.
AAACCATACTTTAATGCTTATTTGTTGTCTTTTTATGTCTCTAATACTAAATGTAAAATGAATATTACTTTAAATTTAAATGCTTAATACCATGTCTATCTTTGTTTAAGAGGTTAAAAAATATATTTCGGCATGAAAACGGGTATTTATTTACAAGGGGACAGATAGGGCATCGGGACTTGCTCTACAGCCGATACCACACCGTTACGTCACAAACTGGGAAGTGCCAGTTCTGTTCTTCACCAAGATGGTGGCCCCCATAAAAGGATTTTCAAATGAAAATTACTCTTAATTAAAAAAGCTTATCATTTATTGAACAGTATGTAATAATTTTATATTTAAAGTAGTTTCAGCAGTTTGAATTCTGATTTTGACCGGACTTCTCCTTTAAGGATCCCCTTTTAAATCTGTCATCATTTTTGTTGGGTTCAAAATCAGAATCATAGCCATATCTCAACGTTCTGGATGAGTCTTCTAATTTATTTACATATTCTAATTGTGCTTTTTAAGGGGTAGACTAGTCTAATAGAAGGTCTACTGAAACCATCACCTCACTCTGGAGTTTAGCATCAGCCAGGGAGGCCATTATTGGAATACCGCTCACAGTGTTGCCTTCCATTTCCTTCCACCCTGATGTGTAGGATGTTGAACTAATACAAACTAGTGGTCTCATCTGAGCAGCGTAGTAATAATCCTTTAGGCATGGGAGGCCCATTCCCCTCTTTTCTTTCCTCAACTGTAGTGTGTACTACAGTTTTACAACTGTACTACAACTGTACTTGATCCTAGCTCTTTTTCCTTGCCACAGATAGCTAGAAATTAACCTATGCCATTCCTGAAAAAGTTTGGGAAGTATTTTAAGTAGGAGGCATTAAAAATAGTAAAACATGTGTGGGAGAACATTCATTCTGATTGACTCCTAGAGCTAAAGTTCAACAAGGGAATTATATTCCATGTACGGAGGTCAGATATTATGTTTGACATTAGTAACCTCAAACATCTGAGAATTATCTTTGTGCAGTTTAATCCCCAAATACTTAATATAATCACTACCCCACTTCCATTTGTATTCTTTTTTCAGTTCTTTTGTTGGGCTAAAATTAAATGATAGTCTGCTTCACTGCTCCAGACCATGCTTTTTGCATAGGGATAATGTGTAAATCCCCCGCTCAAGCCGCCTCAATCTCGTTCATTGTAAACGATCATAAGGGACGGTTTGAATGCAGAGGACAAATTTTATTAGAATGTATGTAGCAATGACACTTAAAATTATTGCATCTTTCTGACTCTAACATGTAACCTGGTCCTGCCAACCAGGTTCCGAACTAAAGAAACTGGATGGGAGGTGAAACATCTTCAAGAAACAAAAGTAGTCCAGTTGGCTTGCCTTTTAAACACTTAGGAATGCAAATCTCATGAAAGACTTAGACCTTTGTGTTGTATATTGGTTACTCAACCTGCTTTCCATATCCAGACAGCGACGATTGGCCATTAGGATCTCCTCTTCTTCCTTCTGAATCCGAGCTTCCACAGAAGTATCATAACTGTTGCCCGGAGAGTGGTTTATCCCTGCTGCAGATGTGTCCCTAAAAAAGACAGTGAAAAGAGCCATCACTTCATGATCAGCAGTAGGTGACCATCAAGATGGAACTAGATTGATAATTTGGTTTAATTACTTTCATTTATTATTTGTACATTTACACAACAATAATACAATAACTGAAAAGATTTTTCAGTTATTGTATTATCATCTTTTGTGGGTGGATCTAACCCTTAGTTTCCCTCATCCAAACTGCAAAGTAATAAAACCGCTTCTGTTTGTTGTTTTGTATTGTCCACCAGGCCCTTACTCTCAATTTTATGATCAGTTCTCAGACTTTTTATCTGATTTAGTGTTAAACACTGACAACTTTATCATAGTGGGGGATTTTAACAGTCATGGACATTTTCAAAACCCGGGTGACTTTAAAGGTTTTGCTTTTAAATTCTGACAGGACAGAAGTCCTCTTTGGACCAGAGTCCTTAAAAATAAACTTCTTAATTAATCACTTAATCTGGATGGCATTAAATTGGCCTCTGGTAATAAAGTAAAAAAAAAGACTTGGTATTAGTTTTGACCAAGACATGTTATCTTAATCCCATAATAAACAGCTTTCCAGGGTTTCCTTTTTTCACCTCAGGAATATCGCCAAAATTAGAAATATTCTGTCCAGGGGTGATGCTGAAAAACTAGTCCATGCATTTGTTACTTCCAGGCTGGACTATTGTAATTCTTTACTATCAGGAAGTCCACAAAATGCAGTGTGAAGCTTTCAGCTGATCCAAAATGCTACAGCAAGGATCATATTTCTCCTATTTTTAGCTTCTGTTCATTGGCTTTCTGTTAAATCAGGACTAGAATTTAAAATTCTCCTTCTCATGTATAAAGCCTTTAATAATCAAGCTCCATCATATATCAGAGATCTGATTACCCCATATGTTCCTAACAGAGCACTTCGCTCTCAGACTTCAGGTCTACTGGTGGTTCCTAGTGTCTCTAAAAGTTGAAGTAGAAGCCTTTCAAATTCCAAAAACCAAAGTTGTCCAAGAAAGGCTGTGGGTGGCAAAAGATGGTTTGTTTCTTGAACACACTTCTGACTTGATTGTTTGAAAAAATATATGCAAAAATAATTATTTCAAATATCTTACAACTTAGATAAAAACAAAAGTTAATCTTATGTTGCAACTTCCAGAAATGATCAAAAAGTGGTCAAATGATCATTTTACTACCTCTCCTCATCACACCGGACATTTGACAAACAAAAAGCCATGTGTTCTTAATCTCTTAAATTAATGGGAGGGTCTAAAAATTACCAAAGTAATCTAAGCAATTCTAAATATGAAATTATAGATTTTGGTTTCAAAACAATTTAAATGTCTCTGTCTCAAGAAAAAACTAAATGAATAGAATTTATAGTTTACAAAAAGTTGGCATAAATGGCAAAACACCAAGGTTGCAGCTAGGAGTTCAACCTGCCACATGTCTCCCACAAGGGGAGGTCTTTAGGAGCAGATGATTGGAGTTGCCCCCAGAATCTAGTAAGTTAAAACTGACTCAGGAAATACTATGCACACTAATGGCCAAGATTATAGCCATCATAAATGCAAGCCCACTCGTCCCAATGTCCTCTGATCCAGAGAACCCCTTTAACCTATTCCCCTCAATACTCCTTACACAAAAATCTTGCCTTTTACCTCCACACAAGGAGACTTCACTAATAAAGACTTTTACACCGCACAATGGAGACAGGTACAAGCTCTTTTCAATCAGTCCTGGACACTTTGGAGACACAAGTATTTGCCTACATTGGAGCAAAAGCAGAAATGGACTGTATCACAAAGAAATCTCCAAGTTGGTGACCTGGTTCTACTGAAGGACAAGCAGGTCAGACCCAACATCTGCCCGATGGCAAGAGTCACTGCCACTTTCCCGGGCAAGGACGAGTGAGAAAGATTGAAGTAAAGGTATGGGATCAAGGTTGTGTGAAGACCTGTTACAGAAGTCATCCTTAATGGGGAAGCTGAAATGTACCACAACCACGAACACACCATCAACAAAACGCTCACGTTCGAGTTCAACCAGTGCTGGTTACGCATTATTTCTAGATAGGAGCTACAGCGACGTCCTGGAATCCATAGATAATAAACTAACTAGCCTGGATGTCCGTCTCACCTTGGTAGAAGTTCTACACAAGGTTTCAAGCCCTGAGAGAGTCGCTGGAATACAGCCAGGAGCAGCTAGCTTCCGTCAAAGCCAAGAATGAATCGCTGAGGGGGGAAGTCAGGAAGCTCACCGAAGGGATGATTCAGCTGTCCAGTGAAAATAGTAAGATGAAGGAATCCATTCTGGACATTCAGTCGAAGGATGAGCGATAACCTCGTCTTTGCCGGCATCCTGGAGCAGCAAGAAGAGGATGCCGAGGGAACAAGCCATGATTTCCTCCAGCAGAAGCTGAAAATCCCGGCGGACGAGGTAAAACACATCACTCTCCATCGCGTTCACCGGCTCGGATGTAAGAAGCCCGATAAAACCCGACCTCGGCCGATTGTGGCTAAATTCGAACAATACAAGCAAAAACAGCAGGTCAGAAGTCGGGGCAAAGAGCTGAGAGGAACGGATGTCAGCGTCAATGATCAGTTTCCAAAGGAAATCCTTGATCGAAGGTGAGTTTTATTCCCAATCAGGAAGAAATACATGGCATAGGACGTCAGGGCTACAGTTGCTGTAGATAAGCTTTATATTAAAGGTCAGCTGTTCAGGGATCAGAAGATCTCTCCATGTCTTTATTAGTTGCACAACAGGTGAAATTAAAGCATGTGGCACTTGTTAAAAGAGAATAGAACTGAACAGGGTGATAAATTAAATGTATGCAGAGCTCAAGAGCACGTTTGCACGGTATGTTGGTTAGTCACGGCTGAGTTTATGAGTCATGGGTTGTAATTTTTCTCCTTTCACCCCTTCTCACTCACTGCACTTTCTTAATTCTCTCTTATTCCTCTGCTTTTTTCCTGTGGATCAGACAATCACAAGCACTTTATATGATGTCACCTGGTCTATGTATAGCTATTTCTGTAGGGACATGCACTTTCCAGCTTCAGCTTCTTACTCACACCTATGATGAATCTAAGGTTTGTGACATGGAATGTGCATAGAGCTGGGACCAGAGAGAAAAAGTTGCAGATTTTTCACCAGTTTAAAAGATTAAAGGAAGATGTTGTCTTATTGCAAGAAACTCATAAATCAGCTACAACTGTAAACGATCTTAACTCACCTGCTGCCTGCTATAACTCTATACAAAGAGGAGTAGCAATTTTAATCCAAAAAAAATTAGTTTTACAATATTAGACAAAATTATAGATCCTGAAGGTAGATTCATAATAATAAAAATATCTATTCATAACCAGAAGTTATGTATTGTCAGTATATATGGCCCAAATGTTGATGACCCCTCATTCTTCCACAAACCTTTCCATGCACTTTCAAAACACGTGGGTTTTTCTCTATTTATTGGGGGCGACCTCAACTTTGGTCTAAATGAGGAAATAGACAGGTTGAATACAACAGGACTCAGCACAGTTGTCAATCATTAATTGTAGTCAAACAATACATGAGTGATTATGGTCTTTGCGATGCATGGCGATCTCTTCATCCTAACAGTAAGGAATATACTTTCTTTTCATTCCTACTCTCATCTGGACTATTTCTTAATCAGCAGCTCGATGCTGTCTGACATTTCAGATCCTGTAATACATCCTATTGCTGTCAGTGATCACGCTCCTGTTTCTTTAATCTTAATAAATAAAAAAGTAACCCAACAAAACAAAAGCTGGAGACTTAATACATCATTGCTTAAAGATGAAGAATTTATCAAATATTTTAAAGAAGAGTGGGCTTCATACTTTGAGTACAATGATCTTATCTCTGATGGTGACGAGTCCGCCTACAGGTGGAAGGCTGACCATCTGGTGACCTGGTGCAGGGAGAACAACCTGGAGCTCAACGCTGTAAAAACAGTGGAGATGGTTGTGGACTTCAGGAAGAACTCAGCACCAGCTACCCCCATCACCCTCTGTGACTCCGCCATTGACACTGTGGAGTCTTTCCGCTACCTGGGAACTATCATCTCCCAGGACCTAAAGTGGGAGCTGAACATCAACTCCCTCACCAAAAAGCCCAGCAGAGGATGGACTTCCTGCTGAAGGCAGCTGAAGAAATTCAACCTGCCAAGGACAATTATGGTGCAGTTCTACTCAGGGTTTATACAGGAATGAGTAACCCCAATTTAATGCTTTTTAATGCTCTTTTAATGCTCGTAGAAATAAATTTAATGCCATCAACAAGTACCCATATATATATATATATATATATATATATATATATATATATATATATATATATATATATATATAGAACTTGTTGATGGCTATGTTCAGTACCTGAACATAGCCATCAACAAGTACCTCTGCATGCAGTGTTGCATTGGATCCAAATGTTGTTCGAAGACTGTCTGATTTCCCGGCGTTAGTGGCAGTAAAGCTTGCTCCAGCTGCTGCTGTGCTGTTAGCGGTAGCTAATGCGGACGTGACAGCGTTGGTTACAGAAAAGTAACTTGACATTGTTAGCTGTTGTCTGCCCCTTGCAGCTGATCTGTGGCTGTCTGCAGTGGTGTAGTGGTCCCTGGAGAAGTGGGTATACTCTCAATGTTTGCCCTTTTAGACGCAGCTCAGAAAAATGCTGTTTTAGAAACAATGACATGTAACACTGCTCTATTTAGTTTACCCAAAAATCCATCACTAAGGTTTACTCATTTTAGCCTAAAATATTTAGCCTAAAACATTTAGATTACAATATTTCCTTGAGCTACTACGTGAGCTGTGAAAATACTGTTGTCTCTTTTTTAAAGATTTTATCCAGCTTCTGGCAGGTAATGTAAAAATTTCTTTGGTTTATATTGAAGGAATTCCTACACTACATCCAGAATCAACATTTCATTACTTTACTGTAGGTTTTTCAATATAGACCTAGATGATAAGGCATATGGAAAGTCCTAAATTGAATGAGAAAGAGAATCTATAGAAAGAGATAAAGTTAATGACGAGGAGAACATCAAAACTCAAATCTCTTTGTCTTTGCAAATCATGAATTGTCAAATATGCCAGTTGAAACACCCAAACAACTGTTGATCCTGTTGATTTAGACACCCTGACAATGAATGTTTAGCCCCTCGATTTAAAAATGGACGGTGATTTTAAACTTGACAGTCAAAAAGGGGCCTCAGTTTAGGGCTGAACGATTTTGGCAAATAATCTAATTGCGATTTGTTTTCTTAATATTGCGATTTAATGCGATTTTTTTTTTCCAGTTTAATTGTATCATGTTTTTTTAAACATATACAAACAACAAATCATTTTGTTTCCTCGCTGTGCAGATTAGTTGCTAAAAGACCCGCAGCATCTAAACTCAGAGCAGAAATTATTGCGTTCTGCCTACAATATATTTCAACCAAAATTGTAATTTTGACTTTTCTCTGCGTTAACCACAAGCAACAAAAATGCCGTCTAAATAAAGACGTTTGTAAACAAGGACTATTCAAAACAAGAACTTTTAATGTTTCTATTAATCAGAATATTATTCAAGAGAACAGCTTTTAGTTGATTTGGACATCAATCCTTGTTGAACATAAAGTGCAACCAACAAGCAAGTCTATGTATTAAACTGATTGACCTGTACTTAATGCTATGTATGATTATATAAACTCTAAAACACGTAATAAAATTTGATTATCTTACTGCTGCAACCGTCTTCCCTTCCATGTGGAGGCAAACCCACTTTAAACATTTTACTAACACCTAATGGACGTTTCTAATTCCCTAATTGTTACATAGCCAAAAATTGCAGACTCTGCGATTTGGAAATTGCGTTTTTTTAAATCGCGATTATATTGAAAATGCAATTAATTGTTCAGCCCTACCTCAGTTAAGTCATTTTTATCATTTAAGGAACAAAGCAAAGGTAAAACCTATTCTTTCAAGGCAGAAATATGGAAACACTACTCTAAGCCTTCATTTCATCATGACTGGATTAGTGTAATTCTCTTTATCTCTGAATCGGTCAGTCCTCACTCAAACGTCTGCAGCTGGTTCAAACGTTGCTGCACACCTTTTAATGGAAAAACATAAAATAAAGCACATTACCCCATCCTGGCCTCCCTTCACTGCTTGCCTGTTTATCTTAGAGTTCAGTTTAAAGAATTTCTGTTTGTTTTTAAGGATTTAAACAGCTTATTATTATTGTTGTTTTAAACTGTTGATTCTTTACTCAAGTCATTTTATTAGATGTTATTTTGTTTTACCTCGTGTTAAAGTGCTCTTTAAATAATGATGACAATGATGATGATTATGATCACAAGAAACTTTTGCATCATCACCCAGAAGCTGGAAAGAAAAGAGACAAAAAGATTTTTCACACCTCACTTAGTAACTCAAGGAATTACTTTAAACTAAATATTTTAGGCTAAAATATTAAACTGTTTATTAGGGTTCCAAGCCCGCAGCGCAGGCGAACGGCTATGCCGTTCGTCTGCTCTGTGAGCAGAGAACCCTATTGTTTTTCGTGTGTTTTTAAATTATTTATTATTATTAGGGTTCCAAGCCCGCAGCGCAGGCAAACGGCTATGCCGTTCGTCTGCTCTGTGAGCAGAGAACCCTATTGTTTTTCTAGTGTTTTTAAATTATTTATTATTATTATTACGGGTAATTATTATTCTCCGCTAAAACGCGTTGGGCGGCCCACGCGGATTTGTAACGAACCTATTGAATCAGGTATCCAAGTACAGAATGTGCACCGCTACTCAAACCCAGAAATTCAGACCCCTCAACAACTAGGGGGCGCTATAACAAAGGACAATGCGTTTTGGCCTATAACCACCAAACTACTGGTCCCACACTCAAAAACATCACATCACTTTGTTTATTGGATGATTCTGCAAAATAAAGTGAATTGGCACACCCTTCAATTTCCAGCTAGTTTTCGCGCTACATGGCTACAAAGGTTAAACCTTTCTTGTTAACCTCCTCCTACATTTTTTGTGCAATCCGCGCAAAACTTTATATATAAGCGTGTCATGGACAAATAAAAAAAGTTATCGCGGCGGATTTTTGAATTTTGACTTTTTCGAAAAGTAACGCTAAAATAAGTGATTGTTAGCTAGCTAGCTCTAAATGTAATTGCTGATTATTGTAAAACCATAACAGATTTTGACATGTCTTTCATAACCCATTGTCCAAATAAGATTTTGCACATGTGACCCACATTTGAGGATCGTGCATCACTAGGGGGCGCTGTGATGTCAAGAAATCTACTACGCAAGAATGGCTGATCGGATTTTTACAAAACCTTCTTCATTCCCTTCCAGACATTGCCCTTAACTAAAGTATTAAATATGGTATTTATTGAAACAAGTGGGCGGGGCCTATTTCCAAAAGTATGGAAAAAAACTTGAAAACTTCAAAAATTCACCTAAAATCACTTGTGTGGTGTAACAAGCTCAGATTTTCAGGATGTATTCCTTGAATAAGGTGCAACAATTCTCTCACTGCATGTATTCCAGTGTTTGAAAGTGCCACACTCTGTTTTTTTCAAAGTTTGTAAAATGGAGAAATCAATGTATTTTCCACAAATATTGGTCAATCCCAATAAAAATGGCCTCTATCTGTAAAGCACAGCCAGAATAACCATGTCTTTCAGTTTGGTAAAAATCCAGGCGATTTTGACCAATTTACAAGATTTTAAAAATTAATGATACAAGATTATAAAGTTTAATATTTTTTTTCTCTAAATCCATTTTTTTAATGACCATCAAAAAAATCGTGTGGTTAGATAAAACACTCTTGGACATTCATGAATATTTTCAGAATTTTAGAGCAAACCGTTGAATTTTAACAAATTTATGAAGTTTTTGATCAGTTTACAGCTCTCATCATCGAGAGCTCTGCCATCCAGAACTGTGAACAGGGCGGCCATTATGCCCATATTTGGGCACATAACCGGAAGTGACGTCACATTCTGTGTTTTTTCTAAGCGGAGCAGAGACTTGAAATGGGAGGATAGCTTTTAGAGTTTTGAAAAGAACACATAATTTAAAAAATTTAATTGAATATAAAAAAGATCAAGCAGAAGCAAGGAAAGTTATTTAGAAGGCAAAGAAGACAAAATGGAGAGATTTTTGTGATTCAATAGGCAGAACAACTTCTATAGCTGAGGTATGGGGAATGATTAAGAAAATGAAGGGAAATAGATCAGAGAGAACATATCCAGTTCTAAAACATGAAGAAGGAACAGCATTAACAAATGAATAAAAAGTAGAAGTAATGGCAAGAACATTTGCAAAGATCCATAGTTCAGATATGGATCAGACTTATTCGAAAAGTAACGCTATAATATAAGATGGATAGATAGATAGACTTAGAGAGAATTAGAAAACTTTATTTGTCAGTTTGTATGCACAGAGTGCGTACAGAACAAAATTCTGTTGCATACAGCTTGTAAATTGCAGTAAAATAAATTACAGTATAAGGTGCAGCAGTGATTTGAAGTAAACAATTGAAATGCAAACAAATCAGGAGAAGTCACAGTGTACAGGTGTGTATTTTTAAAAAACATTTGTATATGCAGAATTGATTGTGCAGAGGGCAATTTGTGCAAGAATACAGCTTGTAAATTACAGTCAATTTAAATTACAATATAAGGTGCAGCAGTGATTTAAAAGTAAACAATTGAAGTGTAAACAATGCATGAGAAAGTCACAGTGTACAGGTAAGTATTTTTAAAACCATTTGTATGTACTGAATTGATTGTGCAAAGGGCATTTGTGCGAGAATGCATTTAGAAACTGAGAGTTCGACAGCATTTGTAATGCTAGTTGGAGATGCAATGATGCAAAATGAGCAAATATGCGAATGTTGTGCAAAGGTTATGGCTTATAGTTATAGATAGCAGTGACATGCATTCAGGGGAGGCAATCATGGAAAGATAGAAAATATAGAATAATGATAACAATATATATTGTGATTCACGCAGTCATTTGTAATAATTGTTTTTTTAATCTAATTTCCTTATTTTTTTGTCATATTCTCTTTAAAATCGAAGACTTTTGGCTATTTTTAACGTAAATCCTTGGTGGTGCTTGATAGTGAAGCGCCACCAAGCCAGCGATCTTGGCCTCCCCTGGGATTGCGCAATCCCATGTTAACTGCGCTGACTTCCATTCCGTGAATGCATCTTCCTGTCTCTAGATCATAAATTCAATTGTTCAAACACTGATGAACTGATTTTCCACAATTTAATATATGTGGATTACGAATTGTGTTTTGGTCACTAAACTATGTGTTTTCGTGTGCTGCTGGGCGATCATAAAAGCCAAAGAGCTGGTTGTAGGTGAGGCCGGCAGTTCCTTGGCCTCTAGGCAGGGGGCGCTCAAGGGGCACCGCTCTGATCTCCAAATAGTAGAGTCAAAGCAAGTTATGGATGTGTTATTAGCGAGTTTTGCTAAACAAGTAAAGCACTAAAAAGACTCTAAACATACAGCTGGAACAGGACTGATGAAGGAAGGCTTTCCTCCCTGGCAGTGAGCTCCACTGAGACTGAGAAACTTTTAAAACTGAAGAAGATAAAAAGAACTTTTACCGGAAAGTGACCGATATTTTTGTTCAGAAAGAGCGCAGCTGCACTTCATTTCTAAGTAGAGGTAAGACAGCGATAATTATTCATGTTTTGTTTTTGTAATAAAATGTGCGTAATGTAGGTTAGTTAGAAATACATCATAACTCATAAACTGCTACCAATCAAATGACAAATAATTTAGTTTTATTTATTTTTTTAACAAATAATCAATATTTTTTCCATGTCTCTTGGTTAATTGATTTGGCTCAACCAGTCTCCTTCAGCACTTTGCAATGAGTCTACTCTGTAGAGTGTATATATCTGTAAATCTGACTGACGTCAGTGCTTCACCAGCTATGAACCCTACCGCACGTCACTGATAGATAGATATATCTATCAACATCTGCATACTTTGATTCAAATGAAATGATTTTAGTCTTATTTAACACTACAAGCTACAAGGATAAGAAGAGAATATCTTGGTTGAACTTAGAATAAAAAGGTATAAGTTACGGGAAACATGTAATTCATATATTATGAGTTGTGATGAAAAGGAGTAATAGCATTAATGGTTTAAAGGGTCACTGTAAATGAAGAACATTATATATATATATATATATATATATATATATATATATATATATATATATATATATATATATATATATATATATATATATATATATATATATATATGGGGAACAGTTCATGGTGGGGGTTTGAGGGTCTCTGTTGATGCTATGGGCTGGGGACATGCAGCGCTGGGATGAAATGTCCTTAATGGAGGGAAGAGGAGCCCCTATGATCCCTTCTGCTGTCCCCACCACTCTCCTCATTTTCCACCAGTCGGAGGTGCTGCCGCCTCCACACCACACAGAGAGACAGCTGGTCAGAATGCTCTCTATGGTACTTCTGTAGAAGGTTGTGAGAATGTGCGGGGACAGGTGGGCTCTCCTCATCCTCTGCAGGAAGTACAAGCGCTTCTGTGCCCTCTTCACCAGTGACAAGTGTGTTCACAGACCAGGTGAGGTTGTGCGTCATGTGCACCCCGAGGAATTTGGTGCTGCTGACCACCTCCACAGCTGAGCTGTTGATGAGCAGTGGAGCATGGTGAGGCCGGTTCTTCCTGAAGTCCACGATGATCTCCTTCGTTTTCTCCACGTTCAGATCAGTCCTGGTCCTGGTCGTTGTCGTCTCTAATCAGGCCACCACCGTCGTGTCGTCTGCAAACTTCACGATGTGATTGGTGATGAACCTGGGGACGCGTGTGTCATCAGGGTGAACAGCAGGGGGCTAAGGACACAGCCCTGAGGGGAGCCCGTGCTGAGGGTGATGACATCAGAGGTGTTCTGTCCGACCCGGACCAAATGAGGTCAGGAGGTGAGGAAGTCTAGCAGGCAGTTGCGAAGGGGTGTGCTGAAGCCCAGATGTTTCAGTGTTTCCGCCAGATGCTGTAGGATAATGGTGTTGAACGCTTAACTGAAGTCCAGGAACATGCTCAAGGGGGCGGGGCGTGGGTGGGCTTGGAACCCGTTAATAACTGCTTGCAGTTCTAGTTATTATTATTATTATTACGGAATTAAAACGCGTTGTGCAGCCCAAGCGGATTTATAACGAACCTATTGAATCAGGTATCTAAGTACAGAATGTGCGCCTCTACTCAAACCCAGAAATTCAGACCCCTCAACAACTAGGGGGCGCTATAACAAAGGACAATGCGTTTCGGCCTATAACCACCAAACTACTGGTCCCACACTCAAAAACTTCACATCACTTTGTTTATTGGATGATTCTGCAAAATAAAGGGAATTGGCACACCCTTCGTTTCCCAGCTAGTTTTCGCGCTACATGGCTACAAAGGTTAAACCTTTCTTGTTAAACTCCTCCTACATTTTTTGTGCAATCCGTGCAAAACTCCACATATAACCGTGTAATGGACAAATAAAAAAAATTAACGCGCCGGATTTTTGAATTTTGACTTTTTCGAAAAGTAACGCTAAAATAAGTTATTGTTAGCTAGCTAGCTCTAAATGTAATTGCTGATTGTTCTAAAACCATAACAGATTTTCACATGTCCTTCATAACACATAGTCCAAATAAGATTTTGCACATGTGACCCGCGTTTGAGGATCGTCCATCACTAGGGGGCGCTGTGATGTCAAGAAATCTACTACGCAAGAATGGCTGATCGGATTTTTACAAAACCTTCTTTATTGCCTTCCAGGCATACCCCTGAACTAAAGTATTAAATATGGTAATGATTGAAACAAGTGGGAAGGGCATATTTGCAAAAGTGTGAGAGTAGGGAGTAGCAAGATGGCGGCCAGTCACTAGGAGAGGTCACTGGCGGCCATCTTGCTACTCCCTTCTCACACAGAACCCCATAGCATTTGGTTGCAACAACAAGCAGTTTGGCTGTGTGAAAACGTTTCACAGGTAATTTTACAGTCAGTGGATATTATACTTACTATACAAATTACTTTTGTTTAGGTAACACTTTATTTGTGCCTAAGATTTACATGATACTGTCATAAACAGAGGCTGCACAGTGAAGCAGTGAGTAGTGTTGTTGCCTTCTGGGTTCAAATCCTCCTGGGTCTTTCAAATCCTCCTGGGTTTTTCAAATTCTCCTGGGTCTTTCAAATCCTCTGGGTCTTTCTGCATGGAGTTGAATTGAATGTTCTACCTGTGTATGCGTGGGTTCACTCCGGGTACTCCGGCTTACTCCCACAGTTCAAAAACATGACTGTTAGTTTAATTGTCCTTAGGTGTGAGTGTGTGCAACAATGGTTGTTTGCCCTGCCTGTCTCTGTGTTGCCCTGTGACAGATTGCCGACCTGTCCAGGGTGTAACCCCGCCTCTCGATCAGTGAACGCTGTATATATATATATATATATATATCCTCCTGAGAACCAAAGAAAAAAAGTGTGTTACAATTTCTTTTTTGTGTGATTTCCCATGTATTTGGACCTAAAAAAACACATTACAATTTTATTTTTTTTAAATATATTTTTAATTTTAATTTTATAGCATGTCCACTGTGGAGGACAACAGGATGATTTGCATGGGGAAATAGAACAGGCTTTAGAAAATAAAAAAATGAAAAAAGATTGTCTTGAAAGTGATATTTACCTAAGAACTTTGACATTTGATAAAAACAAATAAAATTCTGTAACTTTGTTCTGTTGTTTGATACTTGCAACAGAAAAAATACATGTATTTAGTTCAACAATAAACTATAAGACATAGAACTAAGCAGTTCTGCATTTCATCTTCCTCTGGATATTTTAGCTGTGATAATCCTGTCTGACTGGGCAATGGCCTGTGAATGGGATGATTTGCTTATCAATGCACACTTTGTCACACCTTGGAAGGCTGAGACAACCTTGCCTCACACGGTCAAGCAATGGTCTGACTCTCCAAAGAATGTCTGACTTTTTTGTCTCTTCAGTCATATCCAGGTCATTCACAATCTTAAGTGAGCTTCTTAGCTTGTAGAACCTGTCCCTTGTCATCTTCTTGCTAATGACTGGTAGCCTACTTTGTTTTTTTTAGCCCAAAACATTTTGTTTTGGGCTAAAAAACAAAATGCATTTGAAGGATGCAAGTACCCGGTTCGATCCCCAGTGCCTACATTCAGGGTCCCTGAGCAAGACCCTTAACCCCTGATTGCTCCCCGGGCGCCGCACATGGCAGCCCACTGCTCCCCAAGGGTGATGGGTTAAAAGCAGAGAACAAATTTTGTTGTAATGTAGGTTTCAATGTATGTTTCAATGACAATAAAGATGATATTACTATTATTAATATTACTAGTGGTATTCAGAGACACTCCTGTAGTTTGCAGCTGTCTTTGATTTGTAAAAGCTGCCAGATCTTCAAAGATTTTGTCATCGATGTACTGTGAAAAGTACTGGATTGGACTCCAGTTTTCACAGATTTTAGGATCATTGTGATAGGCAGGAAGCTCAGGTAGCACAGGTGTGAATCTATTATAATGGGATGGGATGAGAGAAAAAATAAAGTTAACAAGTTAATAAAAAAAACTAAATTTTTTACACATCAATTTTGATTAATGCCATAATTTCAATGTCATGGGTATAATATTGACCAATCTCACGAGCATTTCTTTAGGCAACGTGCATACTTTTAACATCTGTTATAAAGACTACAAACTCTACAGTAACATGATAATAAAATTTAAAACATTAGCTTGAAACTAAGTAAAACATACAAGTTTGTCCTGGCCCACAGAGGACGACGACTTTCCCGCTCCCTCTCTGGCTCTTACTCTGTCTCATCAGATTCTCCTGCATTTTCTTCCTCTCCTTCTTCGTCACTATCTTCCCCTATCACAGGCTGATACTCATTCTCATCCTTTTCCTCATCTGACAGCTCCAAATCTGAATCTCCCTCTATTATCTGGTACTGAATCCTCTCTGCTTCGCTTCTGTCTCCTACAACAATGTGCAGTCATTAAATAAATTAAAATGGTCCCGGTGTCCACTACAGTTGACATTCATTAAATGACTGTTATTTCAAAACATAAATAATTAAAGTGTTTTCAGATGTAATAATATTGTTGATGACACATTAATAAATAAGAATATATATAATTATCATGGTAAAAATAGCAATAGATAAAGAATATTTGACTTACCTTTCCTCTTTCCATAAAATGTGGTTTTTATTATGGCGACCATCTTGTGAGGGGAAAAAAGTAAAGTTCCTAGCTTGCAAACCTATCACATGACACATCACTGGAAAGCCCAGGATGTCCTCTACAGAACACTATAGGGCTTGATAGGGTATCTCCAGATACTTAAGGGAAATACAGGTGGACAAAATATCCACTACAATGGACATAAATGAATGAGCCGGTCTGAGTGTGTATATACATATATACACAGAAAGCTATATACACGGTAGACTGTGTGTTAATGTAACGCAGAAGGTCTGGAGATGCTACGTTGGTGTAGCTTGTAGGACCTGAACAGGGGAGAGAGGCAGAGTCAAGTGTCACGGGGCCTCTGGGCCGTGTTAATAAGGCTGGTAGCGGATGGGAAAAAAATATTTTTGTGTCGTGAGGTTTTGGTCCTGATGGACCGCTGCCTCCTGCCAGAGGGAAGTGTCTGAAATATTTTGTGACTGGGGTGTCACAAAATCGGCCACAATCTTCCCTGCACGCCTCAGAGTCCTGGAGGCTTACAGGTCCTGGAGAGATGGAAAATTGCAGCCAATCACCTTCTCTGCAGACCGGATGACACGCTGCAGTCTGCTCTTGTCTTTGGCGGACTGCCAAAGACAAGAGCTTCTTCATCAATTAAGTGATAGATGAAGAAGTTTATTTTTTGAGGACTCTGGTTTAAAGATTATAACTTCTGTCTTGTCAGAATTTAAATGCAGAAAATTTAAAGTCATCCAGGTTTTGATGTTATCAAGACATGACTGCAGTCGAAGTAATTGATTGGATTCATTAGGATTTATGGATAAATAAAGCTTAGTCTCATCAGCATAACAGTGGAAATGAATCCCAATCTGTTTGTTAATTTTGCCAGTTGGAAGCATATATATAGTAAAGAGAATTAGTCCAGGCACTGAACCCTGTATAGATATATAAAGATATATTCTATAAATCCACTGGGTTCATTAAATCCATATTCAAAACACGATTTACTACAAGCTTACTAACTATAGCTGAAGGACCTGTGTACATATTAGTTTTATTTTTACTGTTATACTGCTTGATTTATATCACCCATTCAATGTTATAATAATAGATTTATATAAATGTATAATTCCAACTGTTGATAAAGATTTAACAACAATAGTCCACATCCCTTAACTCTTAGGTCATTGTTACTAAATGTCTACCAGGGAATACTTGAAAATTGTTGTTAACTTGTGTGAAAGTAAATGGTTTAGCTCCACAATACAAATATATAGTCAATTTATCAACAGTCTACTGAGGCACTTCAGCCTCCACACCACACAGAGAGACAGCTGGTCACAATGCTCTTTATGGTGCTTCTGTAGAAGGTCGTGAGGATGGGCCAGGACAGGTGGGCTCTCCTCATCCTCCGCAGGAAGTACAAGCGCTTCTGTGCCCTCCTCCCCAGTGACGTGGTGTTCACAGACCAGGAGAGGTTGTGCGTCATGTGCACCCCGAGGAATTTGGTGCTCCTGACCAACTCCACAGATGAGCTGGTGATGAGCAGTGGAGCGTGGTGAGGCCGGTTCTTCCTGAAGTCCACGATGATCTCCGTCGTTTTCTCCACGTTCAGGATCAGTCCTGGTCCTGGTAGTTGTCGTCTCTAATCAGGCCCACCACCGTTGTGTCGTCTGAAAACTTCACAATGCGATGGGTGGTGAATCTGGGGACGCAGTCGTGTGTCATCAGGGTGAACAGCAGGGGGCTCAAGACACAGCCTTGAGGGGAGCCCGTGCTGAGGGTGATGACATCAGAGGTGTTCTGTCTGACCCGGACCAAATGAGGTCAGGAGGTGAGGAAGTGATGAGGGGTGTGCTGAAGCCCAGATGTTCCAGTTATTCAACCAGATGCTGTGGGATGAGGGTGTTGAACGCTGTAGTCCAGGAACATGCTCAAAGCGGGCGGAGCGTAGACGGGCTTGGAACCCGTTAATAACTGCTTGCAGTTCTAGTTGGTTGTTGTTTTTTCTTCAATCCCACCGTTATGTTTAGTAATTTCTGCCAAAAGCTCCAGCATTTTCATTTAATCCATCTGAATGCAGTATTTGCAAGCCCTACTCTGATTGGATGGAAAGAAACCTGTCTGTGATTGGCTGGTGAGGTGGACAGTTTTTTTTTTTTTTTTGAAGACAGTTTTTGAAGTCAAGAGCTTACAGACAGAAACCAGCGAGCTGCGCACAGCTGGTGTTGAACGTGGAAGTAGCATGTCACGGGCAGACACGGAACCGAAGGCGAGCAAAGTGGATTGAGAAGAGTTTATCAGTTTTGAGCGCGTGACGTTTAAACGCTGAATATCTGTCTCACTGCGCGCTCAAACAAAAGACACAAATACCGCTCCAGAAGTTGATATAGGCAATGCTGACTGAAAAATAAGTGGCTATGCGCCGTATACCCGTGTACACCCTGGACTACACTGTCCGACTTCGTGTGAGACCGTAAAGCATTGACACCCATTGTGCAAAGCTTAATTTTTTTTACAAACACGGCAAAATCCTTCGTCATCTTTACCGTCGACAGGCTGCAGCCATGTACCGAATTCCTCGTTTTCCATCCGCTTTTGTTGAAATTAGCATTTTCCCAGTCTCTAGCTCTTTCTCCGCCTCGAGTCCCTTTTCCGAACATTGTAAAAACATATGGCTTTACGATGAACCGGAAGCAGTTCCGCGCACAACGCGGAATCAGTTATATCTGAAATAATATATCTGACGAAACTGTTTTTATGACCGTATTTTTTTTAGAAAAAAATAAGCCATTTTTAATGCCACAGATAACCACATTTAATGACCTTTAATGCCAATTAAGGCCTTAATTTTAGAAAATTTCATTTAATGACTTTTAATGACTTTTAATGCCCCGCGGAAACCCTGCTACTCCTCCATCATTGAGTCCATCCTCACCTCCTCCATCACCATCTGATACGCTGG
Organism: Fundulus diaphanus; assembly: GCA_037039145.1. Taxonomy (NCBI): domain Eukaryota; kingdom Metazoa; phylum Chordata; class Actinopteri; order Cyprinodontiformes; family Fundulidae; genus Fundulus; species Fundulus diaphanus. Next base: position 1,916,384 of record CM073136.1, read on the forward strand.
TGCCACCGCTAAAGACAAGGGCAGACTGCAGCGTGTCATCAGTTCTGCAGAGAAGGTGATTGGCTGCAATCTTCCATCTCTCCAGGACCTGTACGCCTCCAGGACTCTGAGGCGTGCAGGAAGATTGTAGCTGATCCCTTCACCCCAGTCACAAACTATTTCAGACACTTCCCTCTGGCAGGAGGCTGCGGTCCATCAGGACCAAAACCTCACGCCACAAAAACAGTTTCTTCTCATCCGCTACCAGCCTTATCAAGGCCAAGAGCCGCCCGTGACACTTGACACTGCCTCTCTCCCTCCCCCGTTCAGGACCTACAAGCTACACCAACGTAGCATCTCCAGCCCTTCTGTGTTACATTATGCACAGTCTACTGTGTACATAGCTATAGATTCTCTCTATATATCTATTTTGTCTGCACCATCAACACCAAGTCAAATCCCTTGTAAGTGCAAACCTACTTGGCAATAAACTTGATTCTGATGATTTACCAGGGACATCAGCATCTATCCTCTGGGAGGTAGGGAAAGCAGTGATGAAAGGTAAAATAATTTCATTCTCATCTCATAAAAAAAGATAGAACGCAAAAAGATTCCGGAATTAGAGGAAAAAATTAAGTTACTAGAAGCCTCCCTGGAAGAGGAAAAGCTGGGTAAAATCCATAAAGTAAAATTAGAATTAAACGAATATATTGAAAAGCAAAATACATTTTTAATTCAAAGACTTTGAATATAAAACTTTGAACATGGCAATAAATCAGGAAGCTTCTTAGCTAATCAGTTAAAAATATACAAAGAAAAAACGAATATATTTGTAAGGACTGGTCAAAGTGCCTCAGTTGTAAAATGTCACCTTCCCCCTCAGCTGGCTTGGTGGGTAACTTAGATAAAAGCACTTTGGAAAAAAAAATCAGTTTGCATGGCTTTCACTGCCTTATGTATCGCAAAGAAAACTATCCTCATGAATTGGAAAAGCAAAAAGAATTCTCAGTATCAATCAGTATAGAGATCTTTTGTTACATCATATTAGCCTTGAGACAGCATCTGCATCTGCATCAGATCGATCTCTCTGGGCTCCTTTGATTGGCTCCATCACTTAGTGGGGGTGGGGGGCTGTGGCATGTGTCCTGTAGGGCATGGAGGCTGATTCAGGGGGTGCCTGGGTCTTGGGGCTCTGGGGGGTGCCTGGAGTGGAGTGTCTGGTGGGTCCCGCTGCAGGGTCAGTGGTCCCCATCTGGGAGGGGCTTGGGGTGTCCAGAGGGCAGCCTCCAGCAGCTGCTTGCGATGCTCTTGGGGGTTCTGCACTGGCGGGCATGGGTTACTGGCCTGGTAGCTGTGCTGCCGCTGGGTGGGTCTAGGATGGGTCCGGGGCTCTGGGTTCCTGGGGTGTGTCGTCCTTGGGCGGAGAGAGGGTGGGAGGCCTTGGGGCCTTTTGAGCTGGGATGGGTGTGTGGACATTAACATCTCATGGCAAATGCTCTCTCCTTCAGGGGTGCCTTTTTTTAGTGGGGGAGGGAGGGGGAGTGGGGGTGAACCCAGCCTGTGTGTCCATTGTCGTATGTGTGTTGGGAGTTGTTTCAGCAGGCGGAGGCAGGCTCGGGGTCTTTTTCACACCTCTGTTCTCCGATTGAGTCTGGGAACTGGAGGAGGAGCTGGCGGTAGACATTGGTCCGGATGATTGGCCAGGACTGGGGCTGGCACTTATGCTCTCCCCTGGAATATGGGGGGGCAGCAAGAGTATGGAGGGGGAGGGTGTGGTGGAGGTAGCACTTCAGGGTATGTGGGGTGGGGGCATATAGGATATATAGGAATATAGGATGTGTGTGTTAAGTTCGAGTGTGTGTTCTGCGTTCCCTTTTTTGTAGGAATGCTTGTGGGGGCACTAGGGCGGGAACGAGTGAATTTGACTGTGTATGCAGTTTTCAGTTTTCTGTTTGTTTAATTTTTAGGTTGGGTTTGTACTGCCCCCTCTCCCAGGACATCTCAGGTCTCCACTAAGTGTGGAGCTCATTCCCCCATCCTGCTCCCCTCACCTGGCTGGCACCTTGGCGCAGTGGTGCATTGGTGGTCCTCGGTGTCCCGTGCTGGGTGCTCAGGCAGGTGCCAGTTCGCTCCTGGTGGCTGCTTCGCGGGGCCTGGACCCTGTGGCTTGGTCACGGCTCCACCCCTCGGGCCTTGGGTCCCTGGGGCACATGGCTGGATACGTTCCGGCGTAGCTGGCTGCCGGCGGAGTCCAGGGGCTCGTCCCCGTGGCTCCCGGGGGCCATCTCTCCTCTTCCCTTGGGTGGAAGTCTTGGATGTCTCTGTCGGTGTGCCGCAAGGATCAATACTTGGTCCCCTGTTATTCTCCCTGTAAATAAATTATCTTCCCAAAACATGTAATAATGTGAATTTTCAAATGTATGCAGATGACGCTGTAATTTATACTCATGCAAGGAGTGTTAAAGAGGCAGCTTCTATTCTGACCTCAGCCATGGAGCAAGTAAATGACTGGCTTTTTAAATCATGTTTGCTTCTCAATTCCAAAAAAAGGGTCTGTTTGATGTTCTCAAAGCAATCAAAAGAAATAAAAAGCTCTGGAGTATTCTTGAGAGGAGAAGAATTACAACTTGTCACAGAATTCAAGTACCTCGGCGTGATACTTGATTCCACTTTGTCTTTCAAAAATCATATTAAAAAACTTGCAAATACTGTCAAATTTAACCTTAAAAATTTTAAACAAATCGGGTCTTTTTTAACACTTGGTGCTGCTAGAATGGTTTTCAACTAAATGATTTTATCTCACACTGAATACTGCATCACAAGTTGGTCTCTCACCACAGTTACCATTTTAAAATTAATTGAATCACTGTACAAAAAATCTCTTAAAGTGTTTGACCAAAAACCCAATTCTTTCCATTTATGTAATATTTTGAACAAGTATAATCTCTTAAGTTTTGAAAATTTTATAAATTTTAAGTATGTATGCTTCATTTATAAAGTAGCTACATGGACTAGCTCCACCTCCTGTGTCTACCCTGTTCAAACCTAAGACTTCAAGTGGCCTGAGAACCAGGGCCTCCTCCAGAGGAGACTGTGAGGTCCCTCACAGAAGAACAACTTTTGGTCAGAACATTCTCTCTGTGAGAGCCACTAATATCTGGAATAGTCTTCCTCTGCACATACGGGAGAGCCATACACTGATCAGCTTTAGAGCTCAACTTAAACTATGGATGAAAACAAACCAATCATGTGACCACTAAACTTTTAACATTTTCCTCGTGATGCTTATATTGTATATTATATGTTTTATCTTATGTATTTGCCTGCCTAGGGACTACGGATGAAAACTAGCTTTGTAGCTATTTGTAGCATATTTACATTTGTTTTTATACTGATGTTCATTAATGTGCTTTGTCCCTATTCAAATAAATAAATAAATAAATGGTATCAAGGCAGTACTTGATTGTATCTGTAATATTTATTGGCGGGTTGTGCTGTTCTTTTTACATCTCTCTTTGCAGATGAAGAAGCAGACTGAGGTTGTTGTATCGTTCTCTCCCTTTTCTCACCTCTTTCTCTTTCACCTTTTCTCCTTATTTTCTCTTCTACCTTCTTGTTTCAGTGTCCATTTAACATGAAACATTCCCAGCATAAATTATAATAAAGCTTCTTGCATGTATAAATGAAGCGGAGCACTATGGCGAAAGCGGTAAGGCTCCGCATGTGACAGTAAAGTCTGTTGGGCTCCTTTTGGCATTAAGACAACAATTCGTTTTGCCACATTGCCAGACAGGACACGAAGAAAAAAAAACTTTCTAAAATGAGCAGAACAACAAGAACAAACTTTTCTGCATAAGTGTCTTCATGAATATGCATAACACATAAAAGAACTCAAGCTTTGCTCACTTTTACAGTTTTCTGGAAGTTTGTTCCAGATCAGTGGAGCATAGGAACTAAATGCTGCTTCTGGTTCTGGTTCTGCAGAGTAGGCTGGAGCCAGACGACCTGAGTGGTCTGGAGGGTTTATACACTGATAACAAGTCTGTGATGTATTTAGGTGCTAAGCCATTCAGGGATTTATAGACTAACAGAAGTATTTTAAAGTCTATTCTCTGAGATACAGGGAGCCAGTGTAAGGATTTTAGAACTGGGGTGATGTGCTCTACTTTGCTGTCAGAATAACAATAGTAGAATAGTTTTAGTGGGGAAAAGGACGGCTGCTAGATGCAGTGACCGTGGGACCGCGGAGGTGGGGGCAGTTTTGCAGAACGCCTGCTGACAAAACAAGCTTTTTTCTTTACTCCAAGGAATAATTATTATTGTCTCTAAGACAACGTTTAACAGCAGTAATTCTCCATTCATTAAAAACGGTTTTGTACATCCTGGCGGTCTGGAGTGATTATGTGAAGGATTAGAGCTTCCTCTTTCTTTGATAGTAGCTCCCAAACAGCCAGCAGTAGTTGACTCATTTAAACGGGGCGGAACAAATCTGTGTTGTACTTCTTATCCACTAGGGATGCAATTTTTCATGATCAAGTGCAACATGTCCACTTTTTGCTCTCACGGTTCAACACAATTTAGTGGTCATTTTTTGGAATCTTTGAAAATCAGGCCGTAAATGTAGTGTTGTTACTATTGTTTAGTGTAGTGGGCTCAGACCCCCTCAGGCCAGAGGGGGAGTGTGTTGCCCTTAAGGCATTTATGGGAAAAATAAGTTAATGTATTCATGATGGGCGTGACAGTGTGGCACAGGAGTTAGGGAGTTCATCCTGCAATTGGTGATCTCCCACTCCAACCATCTCAGTCGATGTGTCCTTGGGCAAGACACTTCACCCGAATTGCCTGCTGGTGGTGGTCAGAGGACCCGGTGGCGCAGATGTATGGCAGCCTCGCCTCTGTCAGTCTGCCCTAGGGCTACTAAGATAGCCAGGCACACAATGGTGGACAGGACACCCAGTGGATCAACATGTTCTCTTGCTAACAGCATTATAAAGTTATGAGTTACTTCTACTCTTACTCTGAAAGGTGATGCTGTTCTGCTTAGTATTTATCCTTAAATAGGGACATATGAGCGATGTGTGAGAAGGGGACATGGGTGCTGCATGTTGGAGCGAGCTAGAGAAAAGTGTGGCTTGATGCACAACTTGTTTTGGTCCACAGACAGTGCTCAAGCTCTACCTAGTGGTGAAATATCACTTACTGCTCCTTTAAGAAAGGAGAAAGTGCAGATTTTAGTAATCCATGCTTTATTTCATGTTTTTGTTCGAAAATATTAGCTAGACAGAAGTGGAGGGTAGACGAGACTGATCTTTAGAGCTTTATTAGTTTAAATTTTTCCTCAGCCATGGCGGGTTCAACAAACATGATTTTCAAGTAGTTTTGATCACAGCAAACTCATTTTTATATACTGTAGATTAAAGGCTATATATATCTTGAGCAAGTCTCCTTTGCTTTCTTGGCCACGGAAAGCAAACCTGCTCACACACTGTGGTGAAACAGTTTATAATTAACTCAAAAAGGCAAAAACATCCATCTGATAATCCCCACTAACTTCATAAACGCTTTATATAGTTACTTTTCAGCTATGGGGAACAATCAGCTCAGAAAGTTGTGCTGAAATTTCCTCCTTTCCCCAAACAGATTCAAATGGAGCAGTCCCAGATTGATAATGTACAGAACTAAAGTGCCGCATATCAATCTGGCTTGCCAGGTTACATGTGCATGTCAGTAAAATAAAATCTGAAATTAAAACCTGAAAATTTTCTTCATAAGGTTTGGAAAGAAACTCAGTTGGGTTGTATTACACTTCCACCTGGTGGAACTAAGAAATCATTACAACCAGTATATGTCTGAGAAAGTGTAGGTCTTACTTATCTAAATGATAAAATCAGATTAAAGTGAAAGCCCTTTATCCAAAGCTATTTGATTTATAGAGCAAACAGTTATTTTTAATGTATTTCTTGTAACCTGGCAAAAGGGACTTTAATGAATATTTTGGGCATTTAGGTTTTGGAAAATTCTTCAAAAAAAAAGTATTATTTTCCAATTACTTAAATGTGGTATGACAGACATGAGATGAGATACACGTGAAATGAATTTGATAATAATCCACCTCTCCTTGGTGATGCTGTTAAATATTTCTCTATGATTATTTTCTGGTGTTGCAACTTGCAGACGGTCCCTAAGCATTTGCGGATCAGCGAGCTCTGCATTGGGTCCAATGTAATTCTCCCAGCGCGATGGGAGACTCGTTTTGAGGAAACTACGGTTGTAGCTCACTGTCTGCCTTGCTGTGGTTACCGAAGTCTCGAAACGGAAGCTATTTATGTAAAAGTAAAGTAAAAGTAAAAAAAAATGTTCCAAGGACCATAGAAAAACCTTTCAGATCCCAAACGTACAGCGTTCTTTTTTTTTTTTCCTTTTTTTCCCAGTGTCCTGTCTAGCAATGTGGCAATAAGAATTGATGTCTTAATGTCAAATAGAGCTCAACAGATTTTACTTTCACAAGTGGAGCAATCGGCTTTCGCATAGTGCTCCGCTTGATTTATACATGTAAATGGTTTTATTGTGATTCCTGCGGGGAGTATTTCAAATTATGTGGACACTACAATGTGAAAGTACGAGAGTAAAGGAAGAACAAGAAGAGAAAAAAAAGAAAGAGAAGAGGTTAAAGAAAGAAGAGATAAAAGGGGAAGAATGATAAAACGTCTTCAGTCTGCTTCATCACCTGGAAAGAGAGATGTAAAAAAGAACAGCACAACCAACGGATATAGTATAACAGATACAATAAAGTAACACCTTGATACCGTCGCTAAATCATATGTACTATTACCCAAACCGACAAGCACAATGTGATAGTGTTCACTTCTATACAGAAAGCCCATAATCTATTTATTTATTTACTTTCTTTTCTCAGGTGAGTACCTGGAACCCAGCACCTGTGGGTGTTTGTGAGAGTGCACTTGTGTATATGAAATTTATCCAGAAGAATAATGCTTAATAGTGGATGTGAAGAACCAAAGGCCTGTCTCCCCCGAGCACCGAGGCAGGCGCCGGGGGACCCATAACCCCAGATCCCCAAAGGGGCCAACACAAGAAATCTGCCCCCCCCACCAAGGGAAGAGGAGGGACGACCCCGAGGAAATCCCACCGCCACCGCAATGCCGAAGCCCCCAGGAGCCGCGGGGGCGAGCCCGTGGGCTCCGCCGGCAGCCAGCTACACTGAGGTGGCACCGGCCATGGGCCCCGAGGCCCCAGGGGCCCGCGAAGCAGCCGGCAGGAATGAGCCGGCACCCGCCGGGGAATCCGCCCCGAACCCGAGGGCCGCCAGTGCACCAGCGGGCCAAGGCGCCAGCCAGCGGAGGGGGGCAGGACAGGGGGGGATGGGCTCCGCACCTAGCGGAGACTTGAGATGTTTGTGGGAGAGGGAGCGGTTCGGACCCGAACCTGGCAAAAAAAACAAACACAAAACTCATTCACACCTTCCCACCCTAGTACCCCACTCACCACACCCAGACTTTAAAAAAAAAAAAAGGACGACGCCGTGCACACATAACACATCAACAATCCCAAGTGGGGGGGGGGCACCACAATCCTACTGCTCGTACCCGACCCCCCACTGGCCCAGGCCTACATGGCCCTGACGGGCTACCCAACCAGAACCCCATCCCCCCACAAATGCCTAATAAACCCACTCCTGCACGGGCGGACACCCACTGCCCCTACACGGGTGTCCGCCCATGCATGGGAACCCCCCAAGAGCGCCGCAAGCGGCCGCTGTAGGCCCCCCGTAGGCCTCCCAAGCCCCGCCCAGATGGGGGCAACAGACCCCAGGGTCAGACCCACCAGGCGCCCCCCTCCGAGTGTCCCCCAGAGCCCCAGGGACCCCCTAGCCAGCCCCTGCGCCCCGTAGGACGCATCCCACCGCCCTATTCCACTAAGTGATGGTGCCGATCAAAGGAGCCCAGAGAGATCGATCAGATGTGGATGCAGATGCTGTCTCAAGATTAATATGATCCAACAAGAGATCTCTATACTGATTGATACTGAGATTTTCCTTACTTTTCCAATTCATGAGGATAGTTTTCTTTGCGATACATAATGCAGTGAAAACCATGCAAACTATTTTTTTTCCAGAGGGCTTTCCTCAAAGTTACCCAGCAAGCAAACTGATGGGGAAGGTGAAATTTTACAACTCAGGCACTTTGATAAGTCCTTACATATCTGTTTCCAGAACCTCTGGACAGATGTGCATAACCATAACGCATGTATATAATTATCAGGATGATTGCCTATGCAGTGTGGACAGATATTAGATTGTGCAAAACCCATCTTGAATAATCTTTCACCTGTATAGTGTACTCTGTGAAGGATTTGGTATTGTATTAGTTGTAAATTGGGGTTTCTAGTCAATTTGAAAGTTCTTAGACATGTCTGAGCCCAGAAATTTTGTTCAAAGCTGACTGATAAATCCTCTTCCCATTTCATAATAGGAAGAGATATTGAATCATCTAGTTTAGTCAGTGCCCTGTATGATTTAGGCAGTAGTTTGGGGGGGGGGGGGTTTAAATCCATATTAGTTGGGATTTGTAAACCACCTTTAATATTCTTAAATTTATTTTTAATTATAGATTTAATTTGTTCATATTCTAAGAATTTATTTTTACTAATGCCATATTGCATATTTAATTTGGCAAAACTGATAAACTCGGTTCCATCAAGTAAATGTTCCAGGTATTCAATACCTTTATTCTTCCAATATGTAAAGTTTATCATATTATTATTTTGTAGGATATCAGGGTTATTCCAGATAGGTGTACGACTGCATGGGATAAGGGATGACTTCATCATTTTAAGAAACTCCCACCATGCTGTCAGAGTAAAGCTAATGTTAATATTTTTAAAGCATGTATGCCGTTTTATATTTGAGCTAATAAACGGCAAATCTGAAATCATGATATTATTGCACATTTTCTGTTCTATGTCTATCCAGGGCTCATCCAAAGGATTATTTTTTATCCATTTAGGGATGTATTGTAGCCTATTTGCTAAGTAGTAGTTATGGAAGTTAGGCAGATCTAGTCCCCCTCTATCTTTAATTTTCTGTAGTGTCCTTAAGCTGATACGGGGGTGGGGGTTATTTTTCCAAATAAATTTAGAGATAGAACAGTCTAGAGATTTAAACCAGTCGGATGATGGTTCATTGAAAATAAGTAATTAATAAGTAATTAATTCTAGGTAAGACCAACATTTTAATTGAAGCTACCCTACCCATAAGTGAAATTAGAAGTGATTTCCATCTTTCAAGGTCCTCTTCTATCTTTTTTAAAAGAGGGGTGTGGTTAAATTTTACTAAATCCGCTAGTTTAGACGACACAGTAATACCCAAATATTTAATATTTCCTGATTGCAATTGTAAATCTAGGGGGTTCTGAAAAGAGCAATTAATTGGCAGTACCATAGATTTAGACCAGTTTATAGAGTAATCTGAAACTTTTGAGAAAGATTCTAGTAATCTAATTACCTGAGAGAGGGAAGAGTTTGACTACTGGAGATAGAGTAATACATCATCAGCGTAAAGACTAATCTTATGCTCTATTTTCATGGATTTTATACCTTTGACAGCATTTGTTTGTCTAATTGTTGCTGCTAGAGGTTCGATAAAAATGGCAAAAAGTGAGGGGGAAAGCGGCCATCCTTGCCTAGTGCCCCCTCTGGAGACAAAATCTGGAAGATGTTTGATTGTTTGTCCTGACACAGGCTGTTGGAAAGCTGTATAAAATTTTTAACCAATTTATAAAAAAATTGCCAAAACCAAATTTATGTAGAGTAGCGAATAAAAAATTCCAATTTACTCTATCAAATGCTTTTTCTGCATCTAAAGACAATATATTAGTTTTAATATTTTTACTGTAGGAATAATCTATTAAATTAAGTAATCTGCGTGTGTTTGTGGATGACTGCCTTCCTCTGATGAAACCAGTTTGAACATACAGCGTTCTAATTCTTCCAGTCTATTAGCAGCTTCCCTTAAGAGGTCGGACACTGAACGTCTGCCTGCTGAGTTTGACATTACTAAACAATGCTTTATGGCGGGGAAAAGCCATGTAGATTCGACCGATGCAGTAAAATGCTAACCAACCAATGGGCAGAAGTTGACCCCTTAAGACACAGCCCCTCCTCATTTGCATAATGAGGCAGAAGTGCATACAGAAATGTAAAAATGACAGGCAGAAATAAATTGCATCAAAGAAATAAATAGGGAAAAAAATACAAAGAAAGAATAAAACAGACAAAAATATTATAAAATGCACATAAATAATTACTTAAAAAAATAAGTAATTAATAAATAAAGTTGAAGATTATAACGGACAATAAATAAATAAGGTCATTATTACAAAGGCAAATAAATAAAGAAGCTAATTAAAAGAGATATATATTTATGTCTCACTGTATAATTTAATTTCTACCTACATTTATTTGCTTATTGTATTTTTGGTGGCAATTAATCATATGCTTATTTATTTATTGAGCATTTATTTATTTATGTATTTATTTTTAAATATGGTAGAGCTGGTACTCCATAGAAAACATCCTGGTCCCATAAAATGTTAAACTCTGGCCAATAAGGGCTAAATCACAAATCATAATGCCCTGATGTTTACACAATGTGTAAACATCAGGGTGTGTAAAAACTCATCAGCGTGTAAAAACTCATCTTCAGAACCAATCTCTGCTCAAAATGGTGATCTGCACCGTGTAATGTACTTTCAGCAGTTATCACCGGTTATTGTAAACGTAAACTGCAGAAAATACAGGCATATATATATATATATATATATATATATATATATATATATATACACTGCCGAAGCCTCACCTTTGTGTGGCGACAGATGCAGCAGCGTCCAGGGCAAACTGCCTCATCACACTTTCCTCCAAATACTTCTGCTCCCATTTAGTCATGTCAGCCTCCAGAGCCAGAATTCGCTCCTCCTTCTCCCTTAGGTGTTCCATAAGGGCTGTGGCATTGTACTCTGCAGACACCAAACCACTGCTCTGAGAGTTTCCTTGACGCTGGAGAGCATACAAGATACACAAGACAGAGTGGGTTATACAGGTTGACAAAAAACAAACAATGAAACACGCAGAACATGTCAAAGAAGTTTTCTAAAAGTTCACAAGTTTGTCTCCAATTGTGTTTGTGAGCGATTGTGTACAGTTCTTTTGATTTTCTGTAAACTTCATCATTGTTTTAAGCATGGTAATATAGCTATTTCCTGGTCTGTAATCAGAGTGAGAGATTTCTCATTATCTTGCCTTCCCTTACACTAAAACACCCTGATTTGAAGGATGAGTCCAAAGTATCCTTCATAGCCCACCCTATCCCATGATACATTGCGGGTTCAAGAGAATTGTTCCACCAGAAACAGCAATGGCAGAGAGAAGTGAAATGCTGTCAATAAGGTTAGTTTTTTTTTTTTTAGTACAGGGTTTATACAGGAATGAGTAACCCCAATTTAATGCTTTTTAATGCTCTTTTAATGCTCGTAGAAATACATTTAATGCCATCAACAAGTACCCATATATATATATATATATATATATATATATATATATATATATATATATATATATAGAGAGAGAGAGAGAGAGAGAGAGAGAGAGAGAGAGAGAGAGAGAGAGAGAGAGAGAGAGAGAGAGAGAACTTGTTGATGGCTGTGTTCAGACACCAGAGCACCTCCGCATGCAGTGTTGCATTGGATCCAAATGTTGTTCGAAGACCGTCTGATTTCCCGACGTTAAAGCTCGCTCCAGCTGCTGCTGCGCTGTTTGCGGTAGCTAATGCGGATGTGACTGCGTTGGTTACAGAAAAGTAACTTGACATTGTTAGCTGTTGTCTGCCCCTTGCAGCTGATCTGTGGCTGTCTGCAGTGGTGTAGTGGTCCCTGGAGAAGTGGGTATACTCTCAATGTTTGCCCTTTTAGACGCAGCTCAGAAAAATGCTGTTTTAGAAACAATGACATGTAACACTGCTCTATTTAGTTTACCCAAAAATCCATCACTACGGTTTACTCATTGTAGCCTAAAATATTTAGCCTAAAACATTTAGATTACAATATTTCCTTGAGCTACTACGTGAGCTGTGAAAATACTGTTGTCTCTTTTTTAAAGATTTTATCCAGCTTCTGGCAGGTAATGTAAAATTGTCTTTGGTTTATATTGAAGGAATTCCTACACTACATCCAGAATCAACATTTCATTACTTTATTGTAGGTTTTTCAATATAGACCTAGATGATAAGGCATATGGAAAGTCATAAATTGAATCTATAGAAAGAGATAAAGTTAACAACGAGGAGAACATCAAAACTCAAATCTCTTTGTCTTTGCAAATGAGGAATTGTCAAAATATACCAGTTGAAACACCCAAACAACTGTTTATCCTGTTAATTTAGACACCCTGACAATGAATGTTTAGCCCCTCGATTTTAAAATGGACGGTGATTTTAAACTTGACAGTCAAAAAGGAACCTCAGTTAAGTCATTTTTATCATTTAAGGAACAAAGCAAAGGTAAAACCTATTCTTTCAAGGCAGAAATACGGAAACACTACTCTAAGCCTTCATTTCATCATGGCTGGATTTGTGTAATTCTCTTTATCTCTGAATCGGTCAGTCCTCACTCAAACGTCTGCAGCTGGTTCAAATCCTGCTGCACACCTTTTAATGGAAAAACATAAAATAAAGCACATTAGCCCATCCTGGCCTCCCTTCACTGGTTGCCTGTTTATCTTAGAGTTCAGTTTAAAGAACTTCTGTTTGTTTTAAGGATTTAAACAGCTTATTATTATTGTTGTTTTAAACTGTTGATTCTTTACTCAAGTCATTTTATTAGATGTTATTTTGTTTTACCTCGTGTTAAAGTGTTCTTTAAATAATGATGACAATGATGATGATTATGATCACAAGAAACGTTTGCATCATCACGCAGAAGCTGGAAAGAAAAGAGACAAAAAGATTTTTCACACCTCACTTAGTCACTCAAGGAATTATTTTAAACTAAATATTTTAGGCTAAAATATTAAACTGTTTATTGGTTGTTTTATCTTCAATCCCACCGTTATGTTTAGTAATTTCTGCCAAAAGCTGCAGCATTTTCATTTAATCCATCTGAATGCAGTATTTGCAAGCCCTACTCTGATTGGATGGAAAGAAACCTGTCTGTGATTGGCTGTTGAGGTGGACAGTTTTTGAAGTCAAGAGCGCACAGCCAGAATCCCACGAGCCGCGCACAGCTGGTGTTGAGTGTGGAAGCAGCAGGTCACGGGCAGACACGGAACCGAAGGCCAGCAAAGTGGATTGAGAAGAGTTTATCAGTTTTGAGCGCGCGCCCGTCCGTCCGTCCGTCCGTCCGTTGTCTTCCGCTTATCCGGGGTCGGGTTGCGGGGGTAGCAGCTTCAGTAGGGAGGCCCAGACGTCCCTCTCCCCAGCCACTTGGGCCAGCTCCTCAGGAGGAACCCCAAGGCGTTCCCAGGCCAGCCGGGAGACATAGTCCCTCCAGCGTGTCCTGGGTCTTCCCCTGGGCCTCCTCCCGGTGGGACGTGCCTGGAACACCTCTCCAGGGAGGCGTCCAGGAGGCATCCTGACCAGATGCCCGAGCCACCTCAACTGGCTCCTCTCGACGTGGAGGAGCAGCGGCTCTACTCTGAGTCCTCCCCGGATGACTGAGCTCCTCACCCTATCTCTAAGGGAGAGCCCAGACACACTACGGAGAAAACTCATTTCAGCCGCTTGTATCCGGGATCTCGTTCTTTCGGTCACGACCCAAAGCTCGTGACCATAGATGAGGGTAGGAACGTAGATCGACCGGTAAATCGAGAGCTTCGCCTTTTGGCTCAGCTCTCTCTTCACCACAACGGATCGGTACAGCGCCCGCTTCACAGCAGACGCTGCACCAATCCGCCTGTCGATCTCCCGCTCCATCTTCCCCTCATTCGTGAACAAGACCCCAAGATACTTGAACTCCTCCACTAGGGGCAGGACATCCTCCCCAACCCGGAGAAGGCACTCTACCCTTTTCCGGTTCAAGACCATGGTCTCGGATTTGGAGGCACTGATTTTCATCCTGGCCGCTTCGCACTCGGCTGCGAACCGCTCCAGTGAGAGCTGTAGATCACGCCCTGATGAAGCCAATAGGACCACGTCATCCGCGAATAGCAGAGACGCAATCCTAAGGTCACCAAAGCGGATCCCCTCAACACCTTGGCTGCGCCTAGAAATTCTGTCCATAAAAGTTATGAACAGAATCGGTGACAAAGGGCAGCCTTGGCGGAGTCCAACTCTCACCGGAAACGAGTCCGACTTACTGCCGGCAATGCGGACCAGACTCTGACACCGGTCGTACAGAGACCTGACAGCCCTTATTAAAGGGTCCGGTACTCCATACTCCCGGAGTACCCCCCACAGGATCCCCCGGGGGACACGGTCGAATGCCTTCTCCAGATCCACAAAACACATGTAGACTGGTTGGGCAAACTCCCATGCCCCCTCAAGAATCCTGCTGAGGGTATAGAGCTGGTCCAGTGTTCCACGGCCAGGACGAAAACCACACTGCTCTTCCTGAATCCGAGATTCGACTATCCGACGGACCCTCCTTTCCAGAACCCCTGAATAGACCTTACCAGGGAGGCTTAAGAGTGTGATTCCTCTGTAGTTGGAACACACCCTCCGGTCCCCCTTTTTAAATAGGGGGACCACCACCCCAGTCTGCCAATCCAGGGGAACTGCCCCCGATGTCCATGCAATGTTGCAGAGCCGCGTTAACCAACACAGCCCCACAACATCCAGAGCCTTAAGGTACTCAGGGCGAATCTCATCCACCCCCGGAGCCTTGCCACCGAGGAGCTTTTTAACAACCTCGGCAACCTCAGCACCAGAGATGGGAGAACCCGACCCAGAGTCCTCAGGCTCTGCTTCCTCAATGGAAGACGTGTTGGTGGGATTAAGGAGGTCTTCGAAGTATTCCGCCCACCGACGCACGACGTCCCGAGTCGAGGTCAGCAGCACACCACCCCCACTGTAAACAGTGTTGGTGCTGCACTGCTTCCCCCTCCCGAGACGCCGGATGGTGGACCAGAATCGCTTCGAAGCCGTACGGAAGTCTTTCTCCATGGCCTCTCCGAACTCTTCCCACGCCCGAGTTTTTGCCTCGGCGACCAGCCGAGCCGCCTGCCGCTTCGACTGCCGGTACACATCAGCTGCTTCCGGAGTCCCACAGGCCAAAAAAGCCCGATAGGACTCCTTCTTCAGCTTGACGGCTTCCCTCACCGCTGGTGTCCACCAGCGGGTTCGAGGGTTGCCGCCACGACATGCACCGACAACCTTGCGGCCACAGCTCCAACTAGCCGCCTCAGCAATAGAGGCGTGGAACATGGTCCATTCAGACTCAATGTCCCCCGCCTCCCTCGGGACGTGTTTAAAGTTCTCCCGGAGGTGGGAGTTAAAGCTCCGCCTCACAGGGGACTCCGCCAGACGTTCCCAGCAAACCCTCACAGTGCGTTTGGGCCTGCCCGCGCACTGTGACGTTTAAACGCTGAATACCTGTCTCACTGCGCGCTCAAACAAAAGACACAAATATCGCTCCAGAAGTTGATATAGGCAATGCTGACTGAAAAATAAGTGGGTATACGCCGTATACCCGCGTACATCCTGGACTACACTGTCCGACTTCATGTGAGACCGTAAAGCATTGACACCCATTGTGCAAAGCTTAATTTTTTTTTACAAACACGGCAAAATTCTTCGTCATCTTTACCGTCGACAGGCTGCAGCCATGTCCCCAATTCCTCGTTTTCCATCCACTTTTGTTGAAATTTGCATTTTCCTATTCTCTAGCTCTTTCTCCGCCTCGAGTCCCTTTTCCGAACATTGTAAAAACATACGGCTTTACGATGAACCGGAAGCAGTTCCGCGCACAACGGGGAATCAGTTATTTCTGATATAATATATCTGACGAAACTGTTTTTATGACCGTATTTTTTTTTAGAAAGATATAAGCCATTTTTAATGCCACAGATAATCACATTTAATGAATTTTAATGCCAATTAAGGCCTTAATTTTAGAAAATTTCATTTAATGACTTTTAATGACTTTTAATGCCCCGCAGAAACCCTGTAGTAAGAATTTAGCTATGTAAATCTGAAAAATCAGCTTGGTGTGTTAATATAGCACTTAATTTTAAAAGTGCTTGGACATGTTCAAAAATGTCTGGACTGCAGCCGGCTCACTTTGCCGGGTTTCAGCTGACAGGGCAGTCAAGGCTCAATATGCCGTCAGACAACATTTGTCTCCTGGCACATTGCTTTCAAACTCCCCCGGGAGGCTTTCCTCAATAACATAAAAGCAACAATTCACTCTGATATCAAAGTTTGGTTAATTTATTATTATTCTCTAGAAATAGATTCAAAATTTGCTCTGAAAGTTATAGGGTTTAGCATTTAAGTTGTGTCAGGATGCAGCTTGTGGGCTGCAGTCTGAGCCTCGCTGCCTCTCTCCCTTCCCTGCGCAGATTGATTGATTCCACCTGTCAGGCTGCAATCAACCTCCAACTGTTCCCACCTGTTTCCACCCCTATTTATACTCACCTCAGTCTGTTCTTGCTCGCCGGTCCGTAGTGTTCTTCTCCTGCTCAGTCTCTGCCAGAACCCTGTATCAGCTCAGTTTTTCTGTTTTTGGTCCGTCAGAAGACTTCACTTCAGCTTTATTCCAGCCAGCCTCAACCCTAGACACGCTTAGGACGCTCTCAGACTCCTAGTGTTTAGATTTCTTGTTCCCAGCGTGTTAGGACGCCCTCTGATCCCTGGTATTTTAGAAATTCCCCTTACGCCCCGGCAATTTCTTCCCTTGTGCCCCGTCGTTTCCCTCACGCCCCGGCGAGTTTCTCCCCTGCGCCCCGGCGTTTCCCTCACGCCCCGGCGATCCTTTTTCCCTTGCGCCCCGGCGTTTCCCTCACGCCCCGGCAAATTTCGTCCCTTGGGCCCCAGCGTTCCCTCACGCCCCTGCAGTGTTTTCCCTGGTGTCTGTTTTCACTAGTAGTGCTCCAGTGTTTTCGTACGCTGTTGAGTCCTAGTGTTTCAGTACGCCCGTTCCTTTCCACTTGGCGTTTCCGTACGCCCATACTTTCCCCTGGCGTTTCCGTACGCCCGTTCTTTCCCCCGGTGTTTCTGTATGCTAGTTGTGCCCCAGCGTTTCTGTATGCTGTTGAGCCCTAGCGTATGAGTCCGCCTGTCCTTCCCCCTGGCGTTTCCACACGCCCGTTCCTTCCTCTGGCGTTTCCATACGCCCGTTCCTTTCCTTGGCGTTTCCGTACACCCGGTCTTTCCCTTGGCGTTTCCGTACGCCCGGTCCTTTCCCCTGGCGTTTCCGTACGCCCGGTCCTTTCCCCTGGCGTTTCCATACGCCCGTTCCTTTCCTTGGCGTTTCCGTACGCCCGTTCCTTCCCTTGGCGTTTTCGTACGCCCGGTCTTTTCCCCTTGGCGTTTCCGTACGCCCGGTCTTTTCCCCTTGGCGTTTCCGTACGCCCGGTCTTTTCCCTTGGCGTTTCCGTTTGCCCGGTCTTTCCCCTGGTGTTTCCGTACGCCCGGTCCTTTCCCCTGGCATTTCCGTACACCCGTCCTTCCCCTTGGCGTTTCCGTACGCCTGGTCTTTCCCCTTGGCGTTTCCGTACACCCGTTCCTTCCCCTTGGCGTTTCCGTACGCCCGTTCTTTCTCCCGGCGTTTCTGTACGCTAGTTGTGCCCAAGCGTTTCCGTACGCTATTGAGCCCTAGCGTATGAGTCCGCCTGTCCTTCCCCCTGGCATTTCCACACGCCCGTTCCTTCCTCTGGCGTTTCCATACGCCCGTTCCTTCCCTTGGCGTTTCCGTACGCCCGGCCTTTTCCCCTTGGCGTTTCCATACGCCCGTTCCTTCCCCTTGGCGTTTCCATACGCCCGTTCCTTCCCCTTGGCGTTTCCATACGCCCGTTCCTTCCCCTTGACGTTTCCGTACGCCCGGTCTTTTCCCTTGCCGTTTCCGTACGCCCGGTCTTTCCCCTGGCTTTTCCTTTCCCCCTGTTCCTTCCCCTAGCCTCTAGGCTCCCCAGTGTTCTCTGGACCTTGGTTCCTCGTGTTCTCTAGCCCTTTTGGTTCCCCGTGTTTTCTAGCCTTGGATTCCCCATGTTCTCTGGCCTTCGGTTATCCGTGGTCGCTGGCCCTTTGGTCCCCAGTGTTCAGTCTGATTCTTGCGCAGATTGATTGATTCCACCTGTCAGGCTGCAATCAACCTCCAACTGTTCCCACCTGTTTCCACCCTATTTATACTCACCTCAGTCTGTTCTTGCTCGCCGGTCCGTAGTGTTCTTCTCCTGCTCAGTCTCTGCCAGAACCCTGTATCAGCTCAATTTTTCTGTTTTTGGTCCGTCAGAAGACTTCACTTCAGCTTTATTCCAGCCAGCCTCAACCCTAGACACGCTTCTGTTCCTACTCAAGTTCTCTACTCCCGTTCACGTCTCCTGGGTTCCGTTCTGCTCAAGTTCCTGTGCTGTTCCACGGTCTCAAGTTCTGCAACTGTTCCACGGTCTCAAGTTCTGCAGCTGTTCCACGGTCTCAAGTTCTGCAGCTGTTCCACGGTCTCAAGTTCCGCAGCTGTTCCACGGTCTCAAGTTCTGCAGCTGTTCCACGGTCTCAAATTCTGCAGCTGTTCCACGGTCTCAAGTTCTGCAGCTGTTCCACGGTCTCAAGTTCTGCAGCTGTTCCACGGTCTCAAGTTCCGCAGCTGTTCCACGGTCTCAAGTCCTCCGCTCCAGAGTTTCCTCCTGGTCAGTCACCCCATACTCCTCCTGTCAGCCAGCTTCTGCACCCTTCATCTCCGTCCGTAAAAGACTCTGGTTCCTCTCGTCATCAATCTTCCATCCTGTTCAATAAACTCACTTCAAGAACTAGCTCTGTGTGTGCGTGCTATGTCCGGGTTCATCCAAAGACAAATCATGACAAGTTGTTAAAAATGTTACTAATAAATTACACAAATAGTATTTGTCATCTATGAATTTATTTAGGACCTGTCCAGGGTGTACCCCGCCTCTCGCCCATTGACAGCTGGAGATAGGCACCAGCACCCCTCCGTGATCCCAGCAAGGATAAGCGCATCGGAAAATGGATAGACGTAAATGGAATTTATTTAGTGGTATATTTCTATATCAACATAAAATTGCTTTGAACATGTGAAACGGCTAATGAATAGAATAAAATGAAAAGATAATAAAACAACAACAAAAAGATTGTGAGTGATGATGAATATATAAAGGGGAAAATAAAAAACAGAAACAGTCATTTATAGTGGACACAGCAGGATTAACCTTTGGGCTCCATTTGTTTGGCTTCACACATTTGCTTCATGCTGTCTTGGTTGCTAAGAAAGTTATGCTGAGGTAAGGGCAAGGACAGCTCATACCGACAGCCAATCTTTTCCGGAATTCTCATTTTCGCAGCTGACAAAGAACCTGGCTCACGTAGGCCGCGTCCTCTGAGGGTACAGACCCTGAATTGAGACATGCCCACTGTTTAGATTTTTTGCATGGCACAAATGTTAAATAACGTCTATTTAGCCACTAAATGTGGGAGTGAGGTTCTTATTGTGAAAACAAAAAGCTGCAATTTTTAGCAAAAAAAACCAACCAATGATTCTGTAACCAAATATAATTTAGAATATTTGTAGTCACTTCAAAGACCAAAGAAAAGTGTAACTTTACCAAATGTTTAAAGGACTTCAGTGATGCATGCTTCTATCAGAGGAAGCTGGCATGATTTCAAATATATTTAATGATTAAAGGCCGAGAGGCGTGTCCTAAGGAAGCAATAACCACATGCAGCAGAAGCAGAGTCTTTTTTCCTAACTTCTTAACAGTTAATAATCCACAGGGATTGAGATAAGAGATAAGAAATAGCTTTATTGTCCCACAATGGGGAAATTCAAGCGTGACAGTTGCAAAAACACATAGACAGTTACACACTAAATTAGTAGATTTGTGCTTTTTTCTATTTGTGCCTCAGAACACAAATGGTTTAAATTCTTAAAAATGACTTGGACTGAAGGAGCTTTTCCAACAGAAGACTCTAAGCCGATTTAAATATAAAATATCAACAGTATTGTGTCTCCTCTACCTCTCCTCCCACCTCCACTTATATTACTTTTTGATGGTGACTGCAACACATTTCTTAGTAATTTTCCCACCAATGTTGTGGGATGTACTCAAGGCGGTGATGAGAGGCAGAGTGATTGCTATAACCTCGTATAGGAAAAAACAAAAGATTGAGAGCCTTAAAAACTCAGTCAGAATTATTGGAATTAGAAACCAAACATAAAGGTACACTTGATGAGAAAACAAGATTTGAAATAAAGAAAAAAAGAAATCAAATAGATGAGATAGTCAAGAAATAGAACGAAAGTTACTTAATATTAAACAGAGCTATTATGAAGGAGGAGTCAAACATGTTAAACAGCTCGCCTACAGATTAAGGAAGCAACAGTCTGAAAATACTGTTTATAAGATAAAAGATCCACTAACTAAATAAACCTATAATCAATCATATAAAATTCAGGAATGTTTTAAGAAGTACTATGAAAATTTGTCTTCACAACTTCATATGAATGATGATCATAAAATGGAGAGTCTGTTAGGTTTACTGAAATTACCCACTGTTACAGAAAATGAAAATAAGGCTTTGACTGCACAAATTATGAAAGCTTCCGGTTCCGGTGGCGCCTCTGAGGCAGCAGCTAGCGTACAGCTCCGACCAACTTTCAGACATTTTTCATAAACGATGCCGCCAAACTCGCTGGAAACCTCTCATCTACCCAGCCGATCAGTGCTTGATCGCCAGCGCGATCAAGCACTCGAGACTGCTGTGCTCTGATCCTGACCGAGACATGGCTTACCTCATCAATCCCGAACAACGCCGTTAGCCTGGAGGGGCTAGCTACTTTCCGCGCTGACAGAAACAAACAACTCAGCGGTAAGACCCGAGGAGGTGGACTCTGCGTTTACATCAATAACACCTGGTGTAAAAATGCTAGATTGGTCAAAAGCTTTTGCTCTCCGGACATAGAGATGCCAACTGTTAGCTGCAGACCATTTTATCTGCCTAGAGAGTTCACTGTTGTTGTCATCACAGCGGTCTATGTTCCTCCGAGCGCTAACACAAAAGAGGCTATGAGTGTCCTGTATCGGACTATCTCTGAGCTGCAATCTGCACACACAGAGGCGGTTTTCATCATTGCTGGGGATTTTAACCAGGCAAATATGAAAACTGTTCTCCCTCATTTCTACCAAGACGTGGATTTTGCTACTCGGGGAGAGAACACTCTAGACTTGGTTTACACAAATATTAAAGGCGCATTCAAGGCAGCCCCCCGCCCCCACCTCGGCTCTTCAGATCATCTTTCTGTGATGCTATTCCCTGCATACAGGCCCCTGCTGATCAGAGCTAAACCTACAGCGAGGCAGGTGAGGGTGTGGACTGAGGGAGCAATGGAGGCGCTCCAGGACTGTTTTGAGTGCTCTGACTGGAACATGTTCAAAGCTGCAGCAACTTATGAGGACAAGATCGACATCGATGAGTACGCCATGACTGTGTCAGCCTACATCAACAAATGCATTGAGGACGTCAGCACCACAAAGACCATCAATACCCGTGCCAACCAACGACCCTGGATTACTGAGGAGGTCCGTCAAGCGCTAAAAGCAAGGAACTCAGCCTTCAAATCTGGTGACAAGAAGGCACTGAGGACATCGAGAGCCAACTTGAACCGTGCCATCAGGCTAGCGAAGCGGAACCACAGTCAGAAAATCCAGGAGCTTTTTCATGACGCAAGCAACACCAGGAGCATGTGGAAAGGCATACGGGCAATAACAGAATACAACACGCCCTCCCCCCCGGTGGGTGAAGTTGATGCTGTCTTCCTCAATGGACTAAATAACTTCTTTGGGAGGTTTGAGGCACTAAACAGCACACCAGCAGTGAAAGCTGTTCCCCATCAGGAAGAGGAGGTGCTCTGCCTTGACACCGCCGACGTGTGGAAGACTCTGAGGAGAGTCAACCCGCGGAAGGCCCCAGGTCCTGAAAACATACCTGGGCGGGTGTGCAGGTCAGCTGGCTGGTGTCCTCACAGACATTTTTAACACCTCGCTGGACCAAGCCACAGTGCCAGCATGCTTTAAGTCGGCCTCCATCATTCCGGTGCCGAAGAAACCTCAAGTCACCTGTTTTAATGACTAACGGCCTGTTGCACTGACTCCCATCATGATGAAGTGCTTTGAAAGGCTGGTAAAGGAACACATCAACAGCCTGATCCTGAACGTGGAGAAGACGAAGGAGATCATCGTCGACTTCAGGAAGAACCGGCCGCACCACGCTCCACTGCTCATCAACAGCTCAGCTGTGGAGGTGGTCAGCAGCACCAAGTTCCTGGGGGTGCACATCACGGACAACCTCACCTGGTCTGTGAACACCACGTCACTGGTGAAGAGGGCACAGAAGCGTCTGTACTTCCTGCGGAGGATGAGAGCCCACCTGCCCCCTCCCATCCTCACGACTTTCTACAGAAGCACCATAGAGAGCATTCTGACCAGCTGTCTCTCTGTGTGGTGTGGAGGTTGCAGTGCTTCCGACTGGAAGAACGTGAGGAGAGTGGTGAGGACAGCAGAGGGGATCATCTGGGCTCCTCTTCCCTCCATAAAAGACATCTCATCTCAGCGCTGTGTGTCCCGAGCCCGTAACATCATCAGGGACCCCTCACAACCCCCACCATGGACTGTTCTCCCTGCTGCCTTCAGGGAAGAGGTTCCGCAGCATCCGCTGCAGGTCCACCAGGTTCTGCAAAAGCTTTTTCCCTGTTGCCATCAGACTGTTGAACTGCTGAACTATAAACTATAGACTCTGCACAACATTCGCATATTTGCACATTTGCATCACTGCATCACTGCATCTCTATCTAGCATTACAAATGCTGCCGAACTCTCAGTTTCTAAATGCATTCTTGCACAAATGCCCTTTGCACAATCAATTCTGCACATACAAACGGTTTTTAGAAATACTCACCTGTACACTGTGATTTTTCTCCTGCATTGTTTACATTTCAATTGTTTACTTTTAAATCACTGCTGCACCTCACACTGTAATCTAATTTACTGTAATCTACAGGCTGTATGCAACAAAATTTCGTTCTGTACGCACCCTGTGCATACAAAATGACAAATAAAGTTGTCTAAGTCTAAGTCTAAGAAAGGAAGAGACCCATTCTGCCATTGGACGACTGAAGAGTAACAAGATGCCAGGGCAAGACGGGTTTACTGCGGACTGGTACAAAAAATTAAAAGATGCAATCACACCAGTATTATTAAAGACATTTAATTGGGTTTTGACTAATGCAGAGGCACCTCCCTCAGGTTATTTCTGTGATACCCAAAGAGGGAAAAGACAAGGCAGAATGTTCCAACTATTGACCAATAAGTGTTGAACATAGATTATGAAATATTCACATCAATTTTAGCCAAGCGATTAGAAAAGGTTCTACCAAGAATAATTGAATTAGATCAAACGGGGTTTGTTAAATCACATCAAACCCATGATAATGTTATTTGGTGTTATGATGATGGTGTTATTTTTGACCAAGACATGTCATTTAAATCCCATATTAAACAGGTTTCCAGAGTTTCCTGTTTTCACCTCCGGTATATCGCCAAAATTATAAACATTCTGTCCAGGGGTGATTCTGAAAAACTAGTCCATGCATTTGTTACTTCAAGGCTGGACTATTGTAATTCTTTACTATCAGGAAGTCCACATAATGCAGTTCAAAGTCTTCAGCTGATCCAAAATGCTGCAGTTGATGAAAATCAACAATCCATCCATCCATCCAGTGTCTTCTGCTTATCCGGGGCTGGGTCGCGGGGGTAGCAGCTTCAGTAGGGAGGCCCAGACGTCCCTCTCCCCAGTCACTTGGGCCAGCTCCTCCGGGGGAATCCCAAGGCGTTCCCAGGTCAGCCAAGAGACATAGTCCCTCCAGCGTGTCCTGGGTCTCCCTCTGGGTCTCCTCCCGGTGGGACGTGCCGGAACACCTCACCAGGGAGGCATCCAGGAGGCATCCTAACCAGATGCCCGAGACACCTCAACTGGCTCCTCTCGACGTGGAGGAGCAGCGGCTCTACTCTGAGTCCCCCCCCCCCCCCCAGATGACTGAGCTCCGCACCCTATCTCTAAGGGAGAGCCCAGACACACTACGGAGAAAACTCATTTTGGCCGCTTGTATCTGGGATCTCATTCTTTTGGTCATGACCCAAAGCTCATGACCATAGATGAGTGTAGGAACGTAGATCGACCGGTAAATCGAGAGCTTCGCCTTTTGGCTCAGCTCTCTCTTAACCACAACGGACCGGTACAGCGCCCACTTCACAGCAGACGCCGCACCAATCCGCCTGTCGATCTCCTGCTCCATCTTCCCCTCATTCGTGAATAAGACCCCAAGATACTTGAACTCCTCCACTAGGGGCAGCACATCCTCCCCAACCCGGAGGACGCACTCTAACCTTTTCCGGTTCAAGACCATGGTGTCGGATTTGAAGGCACTGATTCTCATTCCGGCCGCTTCGCACTCGGTTGCGAACCGCTCTAGTGAGAGCTGTAGATCATGCCCTGATGAAGCCAAGAGGACCACGTCATCTGCGAATAGCAGAGACGCAATCGTAAGGCCACCAAAACAGATCCCCTCCACACCTTGGCTGCACCTAGAAATTCTGTCCATAAAAGTTATGAACAGAATCGGTGTGTAAGGATTTGCATGCCAAAGCAAAAACCTTAGGGAATTAAACAGCAGAGGAGCAGGGATTCCACTTTCTCCAACAGTGCAGGAAAAACAAAAAAACAGCCTCTCCCATATTGCAACAAACCAGCTTTTAAAGCACCAGCCTGTACCAACTAAAAAGAAACAGGGGTGAAAACCTTTACAACAATTACAATTTCCATTTAGGGAACAAACTAAATTAAAACCTCTAGAGGAAAAACAAAAAAACAATTTACATTCAACAAATCAAAACAAAACTCCAAATCCTAGACAAAAACCAAAACATCTCCCCTCCATCTCAATCAAAATGGATTTTCCCTCATGAGGCTGATTGACAACACCAGGTCCTTATTAGTACTGCTCATGGGCGCGCTTCCATGGCAACACCTGACCAATTGACCTCAAAGAAAAAAAGAGTGGTGAGAACAAAACAAGTTCATAAAGTTACATCAAATAAAGAAACTCAAACCTTTCCACAAATACTCAGTTACTTTAAAACCAGCAGATGCCTGTTTACATCTGTTAGTGAGGGGGTAAATCCCTCACACGGTGACAAAGGGCAACATTGGCGGAGTCCAACTCTCACCAGAAACAAGTCCGACTTACTGCCGGCAATGCGGACCAGACTCTGACACCGGTCATACAGAGACCTGACAGCCCTTATTAAAGGGCCCGGTACTCCATACTCCCGGAGTACCCCCCACAGGATCCCTCGAGGGACACGGTCTAATGCCTTCTCCAGATCCACAAAGCACATGTAGACTGGTTGGGCAAACTCCCATGCCCCCTCCATTATCCTGCTGAGGGTGTAGAGCTGATCAAGTGTTCCACGGCCAGGACGAAAACCACACTGCTCTTCCTGAATCCGAGATTCGACTATCCGACGGACCCTCCTTTTCAGAACCCCGGAATAGACCTTCGCAGGGAGGCTTAAGAGTGTGATTCCTCTGTAGTTGGAACACACCCTCCGGTCCCCCTTTTTAAATAGGGGGACCACCACCCCAGTCTGCCAATCCAGGGGAACTGCCCCCGATGTCCACGCAATGCTGCAGAGCCACGTTTAACCAAAACAGCCCCACAACATCCAGAGCGTTAAGGTACTCAGTGCAAATCTCATCCACCCCCAGGGCCTTGCCACCGAGGAGCTTTTTAACAACCTCGGCAACCTCAGCAGCAGAGATGGGAGAACCCGACCCAGAGTCCTCAGGCTCTGCTTCTGCAATGGAAGACGTGTTGATGGGATTAAGGAGGTCTTCGAAGTATTCCGCCCACCGACACACGACGTTCCGAGTCGAGGTCAGCAGCACACCACCCCCACTATAAACAGTGTTGGTACTGCACTGCTTCCCCCTCCTGAGACGGCGGATAGTGGTCCAGAATCGCTTCGAAGCCGTGCGGAAGTCTTTCTTCATGGCCTCTCCGAACTCTTCCCACGACCGAGTTTTTGCCTCAGCGACCAGCCGAGCCGCCTGCCGCTTTGACTGCCGGTACACATCAGCTGCTTCCAGAGTCCCACAGGCCAATAAAGCCTGATAGGACTCCTGCTTCAGCTTGACGGCTTCCCTCACCGCCGGCGTCCACCAAGCGTGTCCGAGGGTTGCCGCCGCGACATGCACCGACAACCTTGCGGCCACAGCTCCGACAAGCCGCCTCAACAATAGAGGCGCGGAACATGGTCCATTCAGACTCAATGTCCCCCGCCTCCCTCGGGACGTGTTCAAAGCTCTCCCGGAGGTGGGAGTTAAAGCTCCGTCTCAAGAGGGGGGACTCTGCCAGACGTTCCCAGCAGACCCTCACAATACGTTTGGGCCTGCCAGGTCTGACCGGCTTCCTCCCCCACCATCGGAGCCAACTCACCACCAGGTAGTGGTCGGTGGAGAGCTCCACCCCTCTCTTCACCCGAGTGTCCAATACATACGGCCGCAGATCAGATGAAACCACAACAAAGTCGATCATTGAACTACGGCCTAGGGTGTCCTGGTGCCAAGAGCACATGTGGACACCCTTATGCTTAGACATGGTGTTCGTGATGGACAATCCATGACGAGCACAGAAGTCCAACAACAGAACACCACTCTGGTTCAGATCAGGTGGGCCGTTCCTCCCAACCACGCCCCTCCAGGTCCCACTGTCATTGCCCACGTGAGCGTTGAAGTCCCACAGCAAAAGGAGGGAGTCCCCAGGAGGGGCACTCTCCAGTACCCCCTCCAAGGACTCCAAAAAGGGTGGGTAATCCGAACTGCTGTTTGGCGCATAAGCACAAACAACAGTCAGAACCCGTCCCCCCACACGTATGCGGAGGGAGGCCACCCTCTCGTTCACCGGGGTGAACCCCAACGTGCAGGCACTGAGATGAGGGGCAACAAGTATGCCCACTCCAGCTCGGCGCCTCTCAACAGGGGCAACTCCAGAGTGGAAGAATGTCCAACCCTTCTCAAGGAGACTGGTTCCAGAGCCAGAGTCATGCGTCGAGGTTTGTCCGACTATCTCTAGTCGGAACCTCTCAACCCTGCGCACTAACTCAGGCTCCTTCCCAACCAGAGAGGTGACATTCCACGTCCCAAGAGCCAGCTTCTGCAGCCGATGATCGGTACGCCAAGGTCCCCACCCTCGACTGCCACCCATTTCACATTGCACCCGACCCCTTTGGCTCCTCCCATAGGTGGTGAGCCTATTGGAAGCCTATTGGAAGGGGGAACCATGTCTCCTCCTCTTCGGGCTTTGCCCAGCCGGGCTCCATGGGTAAAAGCCCGGCCACCAGGCGCTCGCCAACGTGCCACACCTCCAGGCCTGGCTCCAGAGTGGGGCCCCGGTGACCCGCGTCCGGACGAGGGAACACGAGATCCATTTGTTGTACTCATAAGGGGCTTTTGGGCTGCTCTTTGTCTGGTCCCTCACCTAGGACCTGTCTTCCTTGGGTGACCCTACTAGGGGCATAAAGCCCCTGACAGCATAGCCCCTAGGGTCATTGGGACACTCAAACCCCTCCACCATGGTAAGAAGAAAATCAACAAGAGGGATCATATTTCTCCAATTTTAGCTTCCCTTCATTGGCTTCCTGGTAAATCAAGAATAGAATTTAAAATTCTTCTTCTAATGTATAAAGCCCTTAATAATCAAGCTCCATCATATATCAGAGCTCTGATTACCCCGACTGCAGGTCTGCTGGTGGTTCCTAGAGTCTCTAAAAGTAAAATGGGAGGCAGATCCCTTTAGTTATCAGGCTCCTCTCCTGTGGAACCAACTCCCAGTTTTGGTCCGTGTGGCAGACACCCTGTCTACTTTTAAGACTAAACTTAAAACTTTCCTTTTTGACAATACTTATAGTTAGCGTGTCTTATGTTACCCAGAGTTACCTCTATAGTTATGCTGCTATAGGCGTAGGCTACTGGAGGACATCAGGGTCTATTTTTCTCACTCTACTGAGTTCTACTGTTCTCCAATTTTGCCTTGCTTATCATTTCAGCTTTTAACTTTTTGTTCTCTCTCTTTTTTTTCTTCATAGTAGGTACACCTGGTCTGGCGTTCTGTTAGCTGTGACATCATCCAGGGAAGACAGATCATCCGCTATTACCATCTAATATAGAAAAGATTACTGGATCAATGTGTGCTTCTGTGCTTGTTTGTCTCTCTTGTAGTGTCTCTGCTCTGTCTTCTCTAACCCCCAGTCGATCGAAGCAGATGACCGTTCATACTGAGCCTGGTTCTGCTGGAGGTTTTGCCTTCCCGTTAATGGGGAGTTTTTTTTCCGCTGTCGCATCATGCTTCCTCAGTATGAGGGATTGCTGCAAAGCCATGGACAATGCAGACGACTCTCCCTGTGGCTCTGCGCTTCTTCAGGAGTGAATGCTGCTTGTCAAGACTTTGATGCAATCAACTGGTTTCCCTTATATAGGAATTATTTTGACCAATCTGTAAAATCTGACGCAATCTGTATAATCTGATTGAATTTTGTAAAGTGCCTTGAGATGACATGTTTCATGAATTGGCACTATATAAATAAAATTGAATTGAATTCAATTGAATAATATTAGACGATCACCACAAATTATGAAATATAAACAACAAAATACAGGTTGTACTACTGAATCTAGATGTTGAAAAAGCTTTCGACTTGGTGACATGGGATTTTTATTCAAAGTCATGCAAAAATTGGGTTTTGATTAAATTTTTATTAGAATATTGAAGGGTCTATATGATAAACCCATTGCTAGGATCACAATTAACGGGGCCCTCTCTGATATTTTTGGGTTGGAAAGGTCTACAAGACAGGGGTGTCCACTGAGTCCACTCTGCTTCGCAATATTTATAGAGCCACTTGTTCAATGGATCCAACAGAATAGTAAGATCACAGGAATACTGGTGTCCAATGCAGAACAGAAACCGGCAATGTTTGCGGATGATGTTTTAGTTTATTTCTCCAATCCCACCCAATCTATACCAGAACTGTTTTAAATTTTGAGAGAATATGGGTCATATTTTGGCTACAAATTAAATGGCAGAAGAAATGGCAAAAAGAAAAATCAAGTACTGATATTATTTGTAGAAAAAATGTGATATGAAAATCTTATACTGCCCAGCCCTACATCTTTTAATGACATTTCTTTTCACTTTAATGCAGATGATATCTAACTTTATATATATTTTTACGCTCATCAGCTGGACAGGCTGTCCACCCTAGTCCACTGTGTGATTTTCCAGCAATTACCTTGTTTTAAACACCTGTAAGACAGATCATTATTATAGCTCCTGTAGAACTACATACAAAAATCTTTTTGTGCAACTCTTAAGTCAAGCATTCAAAATCTTGGTAATATTCAAATCTTCTCTGGTAGGACAATTCCAAGGGCCCCTGACTGATGGGGACCCCAAAAAGACATATTTATACATAATATACATGAGCTTTCAGGATGATTTAGACTTTTCTTGTCATGAGGCCCAAGATTCGCGGTGGCACCCCTGGGTACAGTGTTACCTGCTGTAGACGTAAAGACTCTAGCTCTCTTTCCAGTCTCGTACGAAGTCGATGTTCCAGTTGCTCTCTCTTCTCACATGCTGCCTGGAGCTGAGCCAGAGCCTGCTGCATCCTCTCCACTTTCTCAACGTAAACTTGCTTTTTTTTTAGCTGTACACACATATAAACACACATTTATTTTATGTTACTGCCAATGATCAGAATCTGCTTTATTTTGCAGGTATGTGTACACATACAAAGAATTTGTCTCTGGGTTGTACAATGCTCACAATGTGCTTAGCTATAAAATAATACAATGACACAATAATGTAGTAACAAAAATCAAACACAATCTGAGAATAAATATGAACACACTATAAACAAGCAGACTGATTGAGACAATAATGCAATGGCACAATGAGCAGAGTGCATTGGATGTGGGAGTAAATCTTATTTTCATTTTATGTTAATACTATGTACATGTCGCAGGTGGGAGTGATGTACAAATGCACATACAAATGCATACAAGTCCACAGTGTGATGAGTACAAAGAATGAGAATGCTAGAAACATTTTGTATTATATCTGGTGTGATGTACATAAGGTAGGTGGATTTGGTATACGGTATATACAGTATGACCAGTATGATAATATTGTAAGAGGAAACTGGAGCCCGGTAGCAGGGCACCTTATCTGACATGGGTCTCCTCCTCTCTGCAGCTGCTGAGAGAGCTGGTTATGAGGAGCTGGCTCAGCTGTGATTTTTAGAACTTTAGACTAACTTTATTGTCATTTTGTATGTACAGAGTGCAGGAGAAAAATAGTTTTTTAAAAAGTGTGCAGAAGAATGTTCCACCATGTTTATAGTGCAAAAATAGTGGTGCAAAAAAGGCATTAATTTGGAAAGTTCATTGTTGGCAGTGCAAGATTATAATGGTGTAAAAATGCAGTAAACGTTTAGTTGTGTACTTTTAAATTTAAATGGATTGTAAAAGTTCAGCAACGCTGGCAGTGCAAAATAATGATACGAAATGGCCATAAAGTTCAGTTCTGTGCATGTGTGATGCAGAGTCTAGTTTAGAGTTCAACAGTTCAACAGTCTGATGACAACGGGGAAAAAAGCTGTTGCACAATCTGGTGAACCAGCAGCGGATGCTGCGAAGCCTCCTCCGAGAAGGCAGCAGGGAGAACAGTCCATTGTGGGGGTGTGAGGGGTCACTGATGATGTTACGGGCTCGGGACACGCAGCGCTGAGATGAAATGTCCTTAATGGAGGGAAGAGAAGGCCCGATGATCCTCTCTGCTGTCCTAAACACTCTCCTCACGTTCCTCCAGTCGGAGGCGCTGCAGCCTCCACACCACACAGAGAGACAGCTGGTAAGAATGCTCTCTATGGTGCTTCTGTAGAAGGTCTTGAGGACGGGCGGGGGCAGGTGGTTTCTCCTCATCCTCCGCAGGAAGTACAAGTGCTTTTGTACCCTCTTGACCAGTGACGTGGTGTTCACACACCAGGTGAGGTTGTCTGTCCGTGATGTGCACCCCCAGGAATTTGGTGGTGCTGACCACCTCCACAGCTGAGCTGTTGATGAGCAGTAGAGCATGGTGAGGCCGGTTCTTCCTGAAGTCGACGATGATGCCCTTCGTCTTCTCCACGTTCAGGATCAATCAATCAATCAATCAAGTTTATTTGTATAGCCCTTTACAATAGCCGAACGGTACCCAAAGTGCTTTACAATAGAACCATAAAACAATACATAAGACATACAAAACATACAGATACAATAAAATGTGCTGTAGTGGTACAGTGCTGCTGGACATTAAAAGCCTTCCAAAAATGTATAGAAAGGAGCAGACAGAAGGAGGAACACCTAAGAGACCGTATTACCCAGGTCAGAATTAAATGCTAATTTAAAAAAGTGGGTCTTAAGCTTCGTTTTAAAAAGGCTGAGGACAGTAGTGCTGCGGATGTCAGGTGTCATCTGCAAACTTGAACCTGGGGACGCAGTCGTGTGTCATCAGAGTAAACAGCAGGGGGGCTCAGGATGCAGCCCTGAGAGGAGGATGTGCTGAGGGTGATGACATCAGAGGTGCTCTGTTTGACCCGGACTAACTGAGGTCTGTTGGTGAGGAAGTCCTGCAGCCAGTTGCGAAGGGGTGTGCTGAAGCTCAGATGTTCCAGTTTTCTTACCAGATGCTGTGGTGTAGTGTTGAACGCTGAACTGAAGTCCAGGAACAGCCTCTGCACATGGGTGTTCATCTCCTCCAGGTGTGCAAGGCTCAGGTGAAGAGCAGAAGAGATGGCGTCCTCAGTGGAGCGGTTTCGCCGGTAGGCAAACTGGAAAGGGTCGAATGTTGGGGGGAGTCTGGATACGATGTGTTATTTTACCTGCCTTTCAAAGCACTTCATCATGATGGGAGTCAGTGCAACAGGCCGGTAGTCATTAAATGAGGTGACTTGAGGTTTCTTTGGCACCGGAATGATGGAGGCAGACTTAAAGCATGCTGGCACTGTGGCTTGGTCCAGCGAGGTGTTAAAAATGTCTGTAAGGACACCAGCCAGCTGACCTGCACACTCCTTGAACACCCGCCAAGGTATGTTGTCGGGCCTGGGGCCTTCAGCAGGTGGACTCTTCTCAGGGTCTTTAACACGTTGGTTGTATGAAGGCAGAGGACCTCCTCTTCCTGATGGGGAACAGCTTTCACTGCTGGAGTGCTGTTTAGTGCCTCAAACCTCCCAAAGAAGTTATTTAGTCTGTTAAGGAATTCAGCATCAACTTCAACCACCGGGGGGGAGGGTGTGTTGTAGTCTGTAAACGCCCGTATGCCTTGCCACATGCTCCTGGTGTTGCTGGCGTCGTGAAAAAGATCCTGGATTTTCCGACTGTGGCTCCACTTCGCTAACCTGATGGCACGGTTCAAGTTGGCTCTTGCTGTCCTCAGTGCCTCCTTGTCGCCAGACTTGAAGGCTGAGTTCCATGCTCTCAGTGTTTGTCTAACCTCCTCAGTCACCCAGGGTCATTGGTTGGCCCGGGTGATGATGTTCTTAGTGGTGCTGACGTCCTCAGTGCATTTGTTGATGTAGACTGACACAGTCATGGCATACTCATCAATATTGATCTTGTTGTCATATGTTGCTGCAGCTTTGAACATGTCCCAGTCAGAGCACTCAAAACAGTCCCGGAGTGCCTCCATGGCCCCCTCAGTCCACACCCTTAACTGCCTCATTGTAGGTTTTGCTCTGATCAGCAGGGGCCTGAGAGAGAATGAGGATTTGGATCTCTCTCTCTCTCTCTCTCTCTCTCTCTCTCTCTCTCTCTCTCTCTCTCTCTCTCTCTCTCTCTCTCTCTCTCTCTCTCTCTCTCTCTCTCTCTCTCTCTCTCTCTCTACACACACAAGCAAGCACTGCCCATGATGATGTTACTCTGGACTGGCTACAAGCACTGATGAGCATGTCATGCCCACACAGCTGCTGCTGGTGGGACAATTGGTGGTAGATGCAATCTCTTGACTATGCTCAAGCACAGAGCTGTAGTACTTTTCAATGGATATTGTGATTCAGATAGATGCAGTTTTAGCTCTCTCTCACTTTCTCTCTCTCACTCACTCACTTATATTTGCTGCGTAAATTGTAAGTCAAACTCAGATTTTGGTACATGAAATAAACAAAATGAGAACACATGCACACAGGTACATTATCAAAGTTCCGTCCATGAATCCACCTGGATAGTCTCTGTGGACGTATGGCCGATCTGAGTGTCTCTTTCTTTCTCTTGCTCCAGGCTGAGCCATCGATGCATCTGAAAATCCTCAGGTGCACACAACATGTTGTGGATGTTGTGTGTAACCTTATTGCAATTTAATTCAAATCCTTTTCTAATTTTATTTCCATAACCTGTGTTATGATGGTTGTGTGATTGTAACTGCAACTGCAATTTATTTATTATGTGTGTTCTGGTCATTGGAGCATGATTAAACATGCTGCCTTTAATATGGCTATAAAAAAGCTTGTTGCATTTGTTTTTTTAAGGTGTGGGGCGTTGGGGGTGCATCAACCTGCTTGGGACACAGAAGGGGGTGTGCAGCTAAAAAAGTTGTGCGTGTGTGGGAGAATGGTTGTTTGTCCTGTCTGGGCAACACAGAGACACACAGGACTCTAAAGTTTATAATGAACTTCTGTCTTTTGACTGCTCGCTAATTACTAAAGTCCCCCTCCCTGGGCTGCCACCTTACCATGGTGGAGGGGTTTGAGTGTCCCAATGATCCTAGGAGCTATGCTGTCAGGGGCTTTAAGCCCCTAGTAGGGTCACCCAAGGCAGACAGGTCCTAGGTGAGGGACCAGACAAAGAGCAGCCCAAACAGACCCTTATGATGAGTAAGATTAATGGATCTCATGTTCCCTCGCCTGGACGCGGGTCAACGGGGCCCCACTCTGGAGCCAGGCCTGGAGGTGGGGCATGTTGGCGAGCGTCTGGTGGCCGGGCATTTGCCCATGGAGCCCGGCCGGGCTCAGCCCGAAGAGGTGACATGGGTCCCCCTTCCGATGGACTCACCACCTATGGGAGGGGCCAAAGGGGTCGGGTACGTTGTGCAATGGGTGGCAGTAGAGGGCGGGGGCCTTGGCGTTCTGATCCTCGGCTGCAGAAGCTGGCTCTTGGGACGTGGAATGTCACCTCTCTGGTGGGGAAGGAGCCTGAGCTCGTGCGCGAGGTTGAGAGGTTCCGACTAGAGATAGTCGGGCTCACCTCGACGCATGGCTCTGGCTCTGGAACCAGTCTCCTCGAGAGGGGCTGGACATTCTTCCATTCTGGAGTTGCCCCCGGTGAGAGGCGCCGAGCTGGGGTGGGCATACTTGTTGCCCCCCATCTCGGTGCCTGTACGTTGGGGTTGTCCCCGGTGAACGAGAGGGTGGCCTCCCTCCGCATTCGTGTGGGGGGACGGGTTCTGATTGTTGTTTGCGCTTATGCGCCACACAGCAGTTCAGATTACCCACCCTTTTTGGAGTCCTTGGGAGAGGTACTGGAGAGTGCCCCTCCTGGGGACTCCCTCGTTTTGCTGGGGGACTTCAACGCTCACGTGGGCAATGACAGTGGGACTTGGAGGGGCGTGGTTGGGAGGAACGGCCCACCTGATCTGAACCAGAGTGGTGTTCTGTTGTTGGACTTCTGTGCTCGTCATGGATTGTCCATCACGAACACCATGTCTAAGCATAAGGGTGTCCACATGTGCTCTTGGCACCAGGACACCCTAGGCCGTAGTTCAATGATCGACTTTGTTGTGGTTTCATCTGATCTGCGGCCGTATGTATTGGACACTCGGGTGAAGAGAGGGGTGTAGCTCTCCACCGACCACTACCTGGTGGTGAGCTGGCTCCGATGGTGGGGGAGGAAGCCGGTCAGACCTGGCAGGCCTAAACGTATTGTGAGGGTCTGCTGGGAACATCTGGCAGAGTCCCCCCCTTGAGACGGAGCTTTAAGTCCCACCTCCGGGAGAGCTTTGAACACGTCCCGAGGGAGGCGGGGGCCATTGAGTCTGAATGGACCATGTTCCGCGCCTCTGTTGTTGAGGCGGCTAGTCGGAGCTGTGGCCGCAAGGTTGTCGGTGCATGTCGCGGCGGCAACCCTCGAACACGCTTGGTGGACGCCGGCGGAGAGGGAAGCCGTCAAGCTGAAGAAGGAGTCCTATCAGACTTTATTGGCCTGTGGGACTCCGGAAGCAGCTGATGTGTACCGGCAGTCAAAGCGGCAGGCGGCTCGGCTGGTCGCTAAGGCAAAAACGCGGTCGTGGGAAGAGTTCGGAGAGGCCATGGAGAAAGACTTCCGCACGGCTTCGAAGCGATTCTGGTCCACTATCCGCCGTCTCAGGAGGGGGAAGCAGTGCAGTACCAACACTGTTTATAGTGGGGGTGGTGTGCTGCTGACCTCGACTCGGAACGTCGTGTGTCGGTGGGCGGAATACTTCGAAGACCTCCTTAATCCCACCAACACGTCTTCCATTGCGGAAGCAGAGCCTGAGGACTCTGGGTCGGGTTCTCCCATCTCTGCTGCTGAGGTTGCCGAGGTTGTTAAAAAGCTCCTCGGTGGCAAGGCCCCGGGGGTGGATGAGATTCGCCCTGAGTACCTTAAGGCTCTGGATGTTGTGGGGCTGTGCTGGTTAACGTGGCTCTGCAGCATTGCGTGGACATCGGGGGCAGTTCCCCTGGATTGGCAGACTGGGGTGGTGGTCCCCCTATTTAAAAAGGGGGACCGGAGGGTGTGTTCCAACTACAGGGGAATCACACTCTTAAGCCTCCCTGGTAAGGTCTATTCAGGGGTTCTGGAAAGGAGGGTCCGTCGGATAGTTGAATTTCGGATTCAGGAAGAGCAGTGTGGTTTTCGTCCTGGCCGTGGAACACTGGATCAGCTCTACACCCTCAGCAGGATCCTGGAGGGGCATGGGAGTTTGCCCAACCAGTCTACATGTGCTTTGTGGATCTGGAGAAGGCATTCGAACGTGTCCCCCGATGGATCCTGTGGGGGGTACTCCGGGAGTATGGAGTACCGGACCCTTTAATAAGGGCTGTCAGGTCTCTGTATGACCAGTGTCAGAGTCTGGTCCGCATTGCCGGCAGTAAGTCGGACTCATTTCCGGTGAGAGTTGGACTCCGCCAAGGCTGCCCTTTGTCACCGATTCTGTTCATAACTTTTATGGACAGAATTTCTAGGCGCAACCAAGGTGTTGAGGGAATCCGTTTTGGTGGCCTTAGGATTGCGTCTCTGCTATTCGCGGATGACGTGGTCCTATTGGCTTCATCAGGGCGTGATCTACAGCTCTCACTGGAGCGGTTCGCAGCCGAGTGCGAAGCGGCCGGGATGAAAATCAGTGCCTCCAAATCCGAGACCATGGTCTTGAACCGGAAAAGGGTAGAGTGCCTCCTCCGGGTTGGGGAGTATGTACTGCCCCTAGTGGAGGAGTTCAAGTATCTTGGGGTCTTGTTCACGAATGAGGGGAAGATGGAGCAAGAGATCGACAGGCGGATTGGTGCGCCGTCTGCTGTGAAGCGGGCGCTGTACCGGTCTGTTGTGGTGAAGAGAGAGCTGAGCCAAAAGGCCAAGCTCTCGATTTACCGGTTGATCTACGTTCCTACCCTCATCTATGGTCGTTAGCTTTGGGTCGTGACCGAAAGAACGAGATCCCGGATACAAGCGGCCGAAATGAGTTTTCTCCGTAGTGTGTCTGGGCTCTCCCTTAGAGATAGGGTGAGGAGCTCAGTCTTCTGGGGAGGACTCAGAGTAGAGCCGCTGCTCCTCCACGTCGAGAGGAGCCAGTTGAGGTGGCTCGGGCATCTGGTTAGGATGCCTCCCGGACGCCTCCCTGGTGAGGTGTTCCGGGCACGTCCCACCGGGAGGAGGCCCAGGGGAAGACCCAGGACACGCTGGAGGGACTATGTCTCCCGGCTGGCCTGGGAACGCCTTGGGATTCCCCCGGAGGAGCTGGCCCAAGTGGCTGGGGAGAGGGACGTCTGGGCCTCCCTACTGAAGCTGCTACCCCCGCGACCCGACCCCAGATAAGCGGAAGAAAACGGACGGACGGACGGGACGGATGGACAATTACTAAAGTTAGGGATGCCTGGGACGAGGAACTAGACTTAAACTTGGAAGATGACCGGTGGGACGCTGCTCTTAAGACAATTCATACAAGCTCATTCTGTGCCCGTCTGACACTTACACAGTTTAAATTACTTTTTAGACTCCATTTTTCTAAGGTTCGACTGTCACAAATTTATCCCAGTATCGCAGATAAATGCGACAAATGTTATGCCTCACCCTGCAATTTATCTTATATGTTCTATTCTTGTGCACTACTTTCTCGCTTCTGGTTGAATTACTTTGATCTTCTTCAAACTCTAGGGTTACTTGTGGAGTACCACAGGGTTCAGTCCTTGAACCAGTTCTCTTTACTATATATATGTATATATATATGCCTCCGATTGGTAAAATTTTTAGACAGCATGGGATTAATTTCCACTGTTATGCTGATGACACTCAATTATATTTATCCATAAATCCTTATGAATACCATCCATTACTTTGGCTACAGGCATGTCTTGATGACATCAAAACCTGGATAACTTTAAATGTCCTGCTTTTAAATTCTGACAAGACAGAAGTTGTAATCTGTGGACCAGAGTCCTCAAAAATAAACTTCTTAATCAATCACTTAATCTGGATGGCATTAAATTGGCCTCTGTTAATAAAGTAAAAGATCTTAGTGTTATTTTTGACCAAGACATGTCATTTAAATCCTATATTAAACAGGTTTCCAAACTAGTCCATGCATTTGTTCCTTCAAGGCTGGACTATTGTAATTCTTTACTATCAGGAAGTCCACAAAATGCAGTTCAAAGTCTTCAGCTGATCCAAAATGCTGCATATTTCTCCTATTTTAGCTTCCCTTCATTGACTTCCTGTTAAATCAAGAATAGAATTTAAAATTATCCTTCTCACATATAAAGCCCTTAATAATCAAGCTCCATCATATATATCAGAGCTCTGATTACTCCCATTTTATATGGTTTATAGATTATAGGTTATAGATCAAATTAATCTAACTTTAAACAACCTTAATCCCATATCTGATCAAACTGACAATGAATCTAATTTAGTTCTTCCACAAATTAGCAACCACCTACAGCCAAGTTTTTTTTATTAAACCTATATAATAATAATATACTGTATGTTATGATAATAATATATATCAAATATAATATATTATATCATATATTATTAAATACAACAAGTTGGTCCAACATTTTGAGATTATTAGACTTGTATATCCCACCTCCTCCTCCAGTTTAACCACTTTAGCCTGAGCATTGTTCAGCGCTTGGTCTCTGATCTCAATGTGTCTCCTTTGGTCATCTGCAGTTGAGCGCAGCCCATTCAGCTCCATCTCAAGTTTCTCTTTCTCCCGCAGAATTTCTTTATCTGAAAGCACAATAGAACATAAGAACATATATGGTCATGCCAAAAAAGTTAAAAAACAATACAACTGGACTTTTTTCTGAAGTTTGAAGTTAGATAACATGTAAATTGAACCAATTTGCATGTTATCTAACTTTTATCTAACTCTATTTAACTTTTTTGGAATGACCATGACCCAATATATGGTCACGCTAATGATAAAGCATCATTCTATTTAACTCTTAAGTGTTTTGTGTATTTTGTATGCATGTGTGGTATGACTGGATTCTGAAATGGAATGTAGAAACCACTGGGTCCTGCTTAAAAAGGGTTTCTGTGCCAATCCATTGGCCCCAAGTCTCCTACCTGTGCTCTGATCAATTCAGTTCAAGCTAATATTAAGAGCCAAGAATCCAACACCTTTATTTATCATTATGTGTAGCCATTATAAAGATTTGGTGAGACACCAGCTCAGAATGCCCACAGATTACACATAACATGCAGACACAAAAAGACAATGTTTTCACACGTTTTTTTAAGAACTTAGTTGATTCCACCAACAACACTTCCTGAGAAGCCTAAATTGTGCATATAGTCTTTAGCATCTGATAAGACACATGTTTGAGTCAAAAAGACAGATAGCAGACCCTTTACGGACGATGTAAATTACTGAAAAATTGCATGATTGTATCAGACAAACACTCCCCAAGAACTTTAAAAAGTGTGCAAATAGTCATTAGCAAAAATATAAGTGTTGCAGTTGAAAATTTAAACTTACTTGTGCTCGAGACAAAAAGACTGGTAGAAGTCAGTTTACATGATAATGTAAAATAAATACATTTTCAAGTTA
Source organism: Fundulus diaphanus (assembly GCA_037039145.1). Classification (NCBI taxonomy): domain Eukaryota; kingdom Metazoa; phylum Chordata; class Actinopteri; order Cyprinodontiformes; family Fundulidae; genus Fundulus; species Fundulus diaphanus. Next base: position 1,955,980 of record CM073136.1, read on the forward strand.
CAGAAGTGTGCAATTTGAATAGATTTCCAAACAAACACTCCCTGAGAGACTAAAGTGCGCAAATAGAAATTAGCATGTTAGCAACTGTGTAAATAATTCTCATCAGATTAAGATCATGTGGAACCAGTAGTATGTTTGTAAACATGTAACTATGAACTGGGCTGGCAGTTTATTTGATTCTCAGCAGGGGGTGATAGCCCTCACAGCTTTGGAAAAGAAGCTCTTTTTAAGTCTATTAGTTTTTGATTTAATGTTTCTGAATCATTTACCTGATAGAAGTGGAATAAACTGCAATAGCTGGGTAGTTGGGATCTGTGGCTATACAGACTTTTCTGGACTCATGCAGCAAAAAATGTGTCTAGATCTTGTACACAGCATCCCACAATCCCCTGTGCTGACCTCACCACTTGTGCTAGATCTTTTCTCTGCTGTGCAGTGCAGCTCCCATACTACCCTGTCACGCTGAGACACAACATGCTTTCTCTATAAAAGTTTATTAGCTGGGTAAAATGTCTAGTCCATTTCAGTTCACTGAAAAAGCTCATGTCCAATGACCTCCTTGGTCTTTCTGCTATTCAGCGTGAGGTTATTCCTGTGGCACCACTGTGTCAGATTATGGACCTCTATAGTGGGTCTCATAATTGTTGGATACGACACAGTGGTGTCGTCCCCAACACCTTATATATCATAATGATTAATAAAAAAGGATTCAACAACAAACCCCCTAAAGACTTTTCTCAAGTGAAGAGAGAAAAAACTTTGGTAGATAGGCATAGAGTAACAATAACAGAGCGCTGTGTGTGTGTGTGTGTGTGTGTGTGTGTGTGTGTGTGTGTGTGTGTGTCACTTACTCTGAGTAACCAGCTGGGAGATGGTTTTGCGATTGTCCTCAGAGCTATCACACTCCTTAGAGGCAAGCTGTTTATTGGCCGTCTCCATGCGCTCTTTGAAAACAGCAGCATAAAACAAATGCATCATGACATCCAAAAATAAAAGTGTTAAAATCTGTTGTGTTAAAAAATTTGCTGAGTTTTTCCCAGTCTTGTGACAGAGTAAACAAAAATGTAAAAAGAAATGATTTGTTTTTGTTTCTTTTTCAGATGTGCTAAAATAACATGGCCAGATTTCTAGGTACCCATTAATAGATGGGTACTAGTCTTGTATGGCTAGAGGACCATCTCCAAGCTGCTTTATATTCCCATGACCACAGTTTTCAATATTATCAAAACCCTATAAAGTACACCCAGTTGTGGTAAATTTCACAGGATAGGCCTGAAGAGGAAATGCCAAGAAAACCATCCAAAACCATTTGAGATTAATTTAAACCTATGTCACTTTGTTGTATTAGGAGCCCTAAGTCTGCTTCACAGAAGAAGACCCAAGATTGTAACTTTTCTAAACAGTTACATTTTAATGGCTTTTGTGTTTTTTCCTAAGGGTGACCAAACTTGAGCTCTTTGGCCTGCAATTGCAGTTGTTTATAGAGGGAAATATGCTTTCACTGTGAAACAACACTGTGCCTACTGTTAAATATGGAGGAGATTTGGTTTGTTATAGGGCTCCTTTACTGTGTTTGGGAACTTTGAATCTGTGTAGAGATGCCACAGGCAATGGGTACTCTACTATTCTTAAAATTCACCCTCCTGACCCTAGCAGTTAATCCCTTTGAACATTGGTGTAAAGATCTCAAAAGTCCAGTGTGCAGTTGCCACCCTTGAAACATAGAACAGTTAGCTCAGAAAAAGAGAGCCAAACTAGCTGTTGGCAAAGGCAGATGTCTCATTGGGAAATACATTTGTTGGTCAGTGGTTGCTGCCACAGAACATTCAATGAAGGGTTCCATCTTTTTTGTCCATTTGCAGGAAATTATATGATTATTTGTCAAATTATAAGAAATAATCATCTCAGTTAATAAAAACAACTGAAGTCTATTTTGTGTATGGAATAAACACTAAAGGACGCCATTAAACCTTTTTAAGTTTCATGTTCTATCAAACATAGATGCTTATGTTTTAACCCAAACATTTGCCATAATGTATAAACTGTTCTAAAAATCCTGGTACATCTTATTTATACAGAATGAATAGATACTAGAATAATTATGGTATGTATTATACAGAAAATAATTCAACCTGCATCACCAGTCAAAGCATCCACAGTCCCATATTTTCATCCAAGTCATTTAAAACTTGCGGTGACCCGATACAGATACTGGTATCAGACCCGATACCAGCATCAAGTACTCTTATTCGTACTTGTAAAAGCAACCAGATACTCGGAACAGATAATAATATTGTGCTTGATTTGCCTCGTGGGCTGAGCTATGCTGCAACTCAAAGGCTAGATACCCCTCTATACCAGGTAGTGGTGCAAATACACCAAGAGGTTGTTTGCTGACCTTCCCAATAAAATGAAGAGAGAAGATAACTGATAACTGAATTCATCAGCCTTGATGATAAGTCATTTTCAGTGGTCAATGATATTTTCAAGTTATGTGTGATCTATGAGTACCTGTATTTTTCAGACCATAAGGCGCACCGGATTATTAGGTGCACAGTGAATTAACATGTCTTTATGCATCTTTGTCCACATATAAGGCGCACCGGATTATAAGGCACACTAAATATTCTTCCCAAGTGTGTAATATCACTCCGCCCCTTCATGTACACAGCTCTCTGCTGAGAGAGAGCTATCTGTCTCTGTTCGGAGGACAGAGTAGTTGGACTACACTACCCTGTTTCTAACATAAGGCCAAAATAAACATAACTTTTATACTGAATTAACTTACTAGGTTTATTGTTGCTAGCGCATACTCTGGGTGCGGGCTATCTCAAGCCTCCCACATACTAGGGCGTACTGTGCGGATACTGTGAGCTTGGTGGACTCCGCGCTGACTCTCCACAGATGTTTTACCCTTCGTAGTTGAGCGTACTATTGCCTACATTACTTGTGGCAAATCCCTACAATTCCCACACTTTCTGCCAGTAGGATGAAGTGGCAGAACTGATGGTAAAATGTGTGATCAGTGTGTCATGTGTATCAAGCTCGGTGTCACATAAAACAGTTCAATGTAAAGACTTCTTGCCTCCAAGAAGTTTATAGTGTGACACGTACCTGTATGCGCGGAGTCCGCACAGTGTGCCTTAAGTACGTCTCGAGTACGCGCGAACCTCCGTGGAGTGAACTATACCCGAGTATGTGGGGGCCTTTACATGAATGCACTTCTAGTTTCAATATTATAGTCAGGCAGTCTTGTAGACAGCTCAGGGGTCAGATCATGTAGTGACACAGTGTACTGTAATGCTCCAAATATCCATTGAGTAGAGTAGCTTCGTTGCTTACCAAAATTGTGTCAGTAAGCACAACTTTAATCATATATAAGGCACACCATCAATTTTTGAGAAGATTTAAGGATTTTAAGCGCGCCTTATAGTCTGAAAAATACGGTATCCAGTTCAAACCTCACAGACTGCCACTATGGGTCACTGAGCAAGACTCTTCCCCCAGGGTTCCACTGAATATGGAAACGCCGCGGTGCGGCTTACGCCACACCTTCGCAGCTGATCGCAGCAACTCTAGGCAGTCAGAGCGGTTGAGACATGCACCCGGTGTACTGCAGTACATTTCTGAAGAGTCCCAGATACTCAGGTGCTTCTCTAACACACGCAGCTGTTCTATTTTTTCCGTTTGCTGCGCCAACTCCACGTCAATCTGAAGCTGAATGGATCGTTCAAGCAGGAAGTCAGTTGATGAAAAGCAAAGTGGATCCGCTCGATTTTACCAGTAAAAGACCACATATACAGACTTTGGATCACATTTTACTCTGAAACCTATTAGCTCTTCCTGTAGTGAGAGGATGCTGGTGCGTTTTCGCTGCCGCTTCACACTCCTTGCAAAATGTCAGACACAATCAAACTACTCCCTATTTCTGGACTATGTTCTGCTTTGGTCACCTGCTGGACTGTGGAATGTGCTCTGCTTTGGTCGCTTCCTTATTGCTTGTCACGCTATTTCGTTGTCCTGCTGTGACCACGGTCAAGCTAGCTTGACATTTCTGAAGGCTCCACAGGGGCAGCTACACCAGCCAAGCTGAGTGGAGGCCCCACTTCCCCATGCTGCGGTCCCCGTGTCCACATGCTGCCGCCCTGCAGGGCTGAGCTTCACAGGCCTGAGACCTGCATAGGACCCAGAGCCGTTTCCCCACGGCCACGTTTCGGCTAGTCGTATAGCCGCATGACGCTGATCAGATGACCAGCCTTCACCCTCCCTGCTTCAACTGCTTCCAACTGGATGCCCAAAGTGAACCGAACTGACATGGATGCACCGACAGGTTTGGCAGAGTTGAACAGGGAAAGTTATATGGTTTATTTAGAATGGCTTACTTAATTGTGTTTTCACAGTGTTTTTAAAACACGCGGAGCTAACCGACATAGCCCCCCCCCGTTAGCAATTTTTGAAACCAAAGCCGCACCACGGTGCTCCTGTACCACTTCCACATTCAGTGGAAACCTGGGCTTAGACCAAATTGCTCCCCAGGCACTGTAAAATTTTGTTTGGAATGTACAATTGTGTAAGAGATTATGTGACCCCGGAGACTGGACGGCATTATCGGTTGCCTTGGAGATTGCAGAGGAAAGGACTCTGGAGGCCAGAGCCTGACATACTAACCCTTTGGGGCACATCAACAGGGGGGAATTGTAAGGGCAGGCCAGAGGCTGACATACTTAGATTGGACGGAATGACTGATTGGATAAACGTGTCGGCTGGGACATGTATGCAGTATAGTCCTCTCCACCAATGTGATGAATGAAAGACTGTTATCATGCTGTACACGCCCCTGAATGGGTGTAACACAACTGATCCTATAAAAGGTCTGGGTGAAGGAGGAGTTTCACTCTTTCTCTCTGTCTCTCTCTCTCTCGGAAGTCCGGAAATTATGTCAGCATTGTTGTGTGACAAACAGTACTGAACTGAAGCCTTTCTCTGCCTTTTAGATAAAATATGGTAAATATAATTATGGTTACTGAGTCTTTTTACTCCTACAGAAGTCTACAGTAGAAACACCACATTATTCAGTAAAAGAACCTGGGGTGACCGCAGCATGGTCAACAAACAGTAACAAATGGTGATTCCACCATGACCGTAGTGGTGTTTTGAATTTTGAGACGCAGAGGAGATGACAACACAGCAGTATCTGCGAAGAAAATAAGGTGAGATTTCCTTTTTATTAGGTCTCTAGGAGCTGTGAAGACAGATCCTATGTGAGCAGAGTTTTTGTAAATTTTAAGGGCAGAGGACTGATTCAGGATGATTGATTTTAAACGGGTCTAAGTATGCGCGTGATCGCCTGAGGTTGTAATGTCCTGAGGGGACAGGTGGCAGCCCCCGAAAGAAGACAGGTGGTCTAGGAGAGCAGGTTTTCGAGTCCCTCTGCTATATGAAGATGAAAACATATATACACACACACATACATACATGTATATATATATATATATATATACACTCCTGATCAAAATCTTAAGACCAGTCAAAAAATTGCAAGAATTTGCATTTTGCACTATTGGATCTTAAGAAGGTTCTAAGTAGAGCTTCACAATGTTAAAAGGACAAATCAGTGCAAGAGACAAGAACATTTGAGCAGGGAATTGTCTGAAAACTGCATTTACACTCAAACATGATTTTTTCAGCTGATCAAAAGTTTAAGACCATAGTCTTTAAAAGCCAAAAGCTGTGCAAACATCTGGATTCCATGTCATTTTCTGTGAAGTCTTTACACTGTCAAGACCTCCTGATGGCAAAAGCAAAAAAGCTCACTGACTTTGAACGTGGTAGGATTGTTGAGCTGCATAAGCAAGGCCTCTCACAACATGCCATCGCTGCTGAGGTTGGACGCAGTAAGACAGTCATTTTGCATTTTTTAAATGATCCTGAGGGTTATGGAACAAAAAAGTCAAGTGGTAGACCCCAAAAAATTTCACCAGCTCTGAGCCGCAGGATCCGATTGGCTGTCCGTCAAGACATGGGACGATCCTCTACCCAAATTAAGGCCATTACTGGTGCTGACTGCAGCCCAATAACCATCAGACGGCATCTGCGAGAGAAGGGCTTCAGAAACAAAAAACGTCTTCAAAGGCCACGTCTTCTTCAACGCCACAGAATTGCCCGTTTGGACTTTGCAAGGATGCACCAAACATGGGACATTGAAAGGTGGAAGAAAGTTGTCTTCTCTGATGAGAAAAAATTTAACCTTGATGGTCCTGATGGCTTCCAACGTTACTGGCATGACAGGGAGATCCCACCTGAGATGTTTTCTACACGGCACAGTGGTGGGGGCGCCATCATGATTTGGGGTGCGTTTTCCTTCAATGGAACAATGGAGCTTCAGGTTGTGCAGGGGCGTCAAACAGCAGCTGGCTATGTGGAGATGTTGCAGCGGGCATCCCTCATGACTGAGGGCCCTCGTCTGTGTGGTAATGTTTGGGTTTTTCAACAGGACAATGCTGCAGTTCACAATGCCCGCCTGACAAAGGAGTTCTTCCAAGAGAATAACATCACTCTTTTGGACCATCCTGCATGTTCCCCGGATCTAAACCCAATTGAGAACATTTGGGGATGGATGGCAAGGGAAGTTTACAAAAATGGACATCAGTTCCAGACAATGGATGCCCTTCGTGAAGCCATCTTCAACACTTGGAGCAACGTTCCCACTAGCCTCCTGGAAACACTGGCATCGAGCATGCCTAAACGATTGTTTGAAGTCATCAACAAGAATGGTGGAGCTACTCATTACTGAGTCCTTTTGTTTGACATTTTGATTTATGTTTTGGGGGGTTTTCGGGGTTTTTTGAGCTATGGTCTTAAACTTTTGATCAGCTGAAAAAATCATGTTTGAGTATAAATGCAGTTTTCAGACAATTCCCTGCTCAAATGTTCTTGTCTCTTGCACTGATTTGTCCTTTTAACATTGTGAAGCTCTACTTAGAACCTTCTTAAGATCCAATAGTGCAAAATGCTAATTCTTGCAATTTTTTGACTGGTCTTAAGATTTTGATCAGGAGTGTATATATATATATATATATATATATATATATATATATATATATATATATATATATATATATATATATATATATACATTCTTTTTTTTTTTTTCTTTTTTTTTTTCTTCTTCACATAGTAGAAAAGCTATCCTCCGAAAAACAGGCACGCAGCGGCTTTGGTTTTGAAGTCCAAAAACATCCCTAAGATGTTTTAAAAGCTACCACCCAAATCGGAATTTGGGTTTAGATGGCCCCCTAGCAATCTCATAAAGATAGCTTAAAAGCCGCTTTTCCAATCAGAGAGACCATATGGATAAAGTAAAGGAAACTGGCCAAAAGAAAATATATATCAATGAATAAAAAAAATAAAATAAATATAAATAAAAAAAGGGGGGGGGATTAAAAAGTAAACCAGAAACGGAACTTTAAAAAGGCGCAGCGTTGCGTAGGGGAAGGGTTTCCTTGGGGACCAACTAGTGCACTTCCAGTGTGGATAAACTGTGATGGACCGCTAATACTGACCAGTGACGTGCAGTCAGGGGAGGCAAGTGAGGCCTGGCCATCATGGAAAGAAAGAAAATATATAATTATAACATAATATAAATTGTTATTTACTCAGTCATTTGTAATAAGTATTTTTTTTTATTTAATTTCCTCATACTCATTCCGAGGGTGTCAGAATTGGAGACCCGGCTCTGTGCTGTTGAAAAACCAGCTGATAGCCGCCCCTTTGCTAGCACGGAGCCACATAGACCTAGCGTTACCCACCCATTATCCTATTGAGACGGTGTCTTTCCCACGGCCAAAACTTAACAGATCAAAAACTGATCTAAAAGGAACAAATCATAAAAATCTAATAAAAATCAATACGGCTCACCTTGAACCAAAAAATAAAACAATTAAATGTGGTCTATTAAATATAAGGTCTCTCCCTCCAAAGACTTTGTTAGTTAATGAATTGATTTCTGATAATCAGATTGATTTATTTTGTCTCACAGAAACCTGGCTACAAGAGGACTATGTTAGTATAAATGAGTAAACTCCCTCCAATTATTCAAATTTCCACATTCCTAGATCTGTGGGAAGAGGAGGAGGAGTGGCAACCATCTTTCAGTCTGATTTATTAATTAGTCCCAGGCCAATTAATAACTACAGTTCTTTTGAACATTTAACCTTCAGTTTCCCTTATCCAAATTGCAAAGCAATAAAACCTCTTCTGTTTGTTGTTTTGTATCATCCACCAGGCCCTTACTCTCAGTTTTTGGATCAGCTGTCAGACTTCTTATCTGATTTGGTGATAAACACTGACAAGGTTATTATAGTGGGTGATTTTAACATTCATGTTGACACAGAATGTGATAACCTTAGTGTAGCCTTTAAAACTATCCTAGATTCAATTGGTTTTGCTCAAAATATGGCATTTGGCATTGATTGTGAAGACTTAACAGTATTTCCTCACAACCCTGTCCTATCTGATCATTTTTTAATAACATTTGAGTTTAATCTAACTGAATTCTACACCCCCAAAAGAGGGTTCCATTATAGTAGATCTTTATCGGATAATGCTGTATCAAAACTTAAAGAGTCTGTCCCCCTTTTAATATCCTCAGTATTGCAGAAATGCCCTGTAGATGGCAGCAATGCTGTTTCTTCCCATTCACAAATAGATACCTTTGCTAACGGTGTGACTTCCTCATTATATTATATTATTATATTCCCGAAGTGAAAAAAGGAAACCCTGGAAAGCTGTTTATTATGGGATTTAGATAACATGTCTTGGTCAAAACTAATACCAAGTCTTTTTTTTACTTTATTACCAGAGGCCAATTTAATGCCATCCAGATTAAGTGATTTATTAAGAAGTTTATTTTTAAGGACTCTGGTCCAAAGAGGACTTCTGTCTTGTCAGAATTTAAAAGCAAAACCTTTAAAGTCGCCCGGGTTTTGAAAATGTCCATGACTGTTAAAATCCCCCACTATGATAAAGTTGTCAGTGTTTAACACTAAATCAGATAAAAAGTCTGAGAACTGATCTTAAAATTGAGAGTAAGGGCCTGGTGGACAATACAAAACAACAAACAGAAGCGGTTTTATTACTTTGCAGTTTGGATGAGGGAAACTAAGGGTTAGATCCACCCACAAAAGATGGTTTCATTATAGTAGATCTTTATCAGATAATGCTGCATCAAACTTTAAAGAGTCTGTGCCCTTTTTAATATCGTCAGTATTCCAGAAATACCCTGCAGATAGCAGCAATGTTGTTTCTTCCCATTCACCAATAAATGTCTTTGTTAACGGTATAACTTTGTCATTGCGTTCTGCATTAGACAATGTAGCTCCCTTAAAAAAGAAGGTGATTATTGACAGGAAGATGGCTCCCTGGTTTAATTCAGAGCTGCATTCCTTGAAGCACAATGTTAGGAGATTGGAGAGACAATGGCACTCTACACACCAAGAGGAATCCTACCTAATCTGGAGGGACAGTCTATTGTTGTATAACAAGACCCTTCGCAGAGTTAGAGCAGCATATTTTTCATCATTAATTGAGGAGAACAAAAATAATCCTAGATTTCTCTTCAGTACAGTTGCCAAACTTACACAGAGTCATAGCTCCGTTGATCCATCCATTCCCTTAGCTCTTAGCAGTAATGATTTTATGGGATTCTTCATAAATAAAATTGATTCCATTAAAAATAAAATAATTGGCATCCTCCCAAACATGATTACCTCGTCCTCAGTAAGTGAGGCAGCGTTGGAGGAATCTTTAGAACCTGCGCAGTGTCTGAACTGTTTAGAAGCAGTAGAGCTTTCTGAGCTATCTAAAATATTAGCTTCATCTAAACCTTCTACCTGTATGTTAGACCCAATCCCAACCAAATTGTTTAAGGAGGTATTCCCTTTGATCAGTGGTCCTATTTTAGACATGATTAATCTATCCTTAGTAAATGGATATGTACCACAGGCTTTTAAAGTAGCTGTTATTAAACCTTTACTTAAGAAACCATCTCTTGATCAACATGAGTTAGTAAATTACAGACCTATATCTGTCAGGATGCAGCTTGTAGGCTGTACTCCAGCTTTGTGTTTTTTGTTCAGTCAGCCAGAAGACTTTTCTTCAGCTTTATTTTTGTTCAGTCACTGCCAGAGACTCTTCTTCAGCTCTGTTCCAGCCCAGCCTCAACCCAAGACACTGTTCCTTCCTGGTCTCAAGTTCTCAACTCCTGTTCTCAACTCCTGGTGAGCTGTCCTGGTCTCAAGTTCTCGACTCCTGTCTTCCGTCCTGGCCTCAAGTTCTCAACTCCTGTTCACGACTCCTGGGTTCCGTCCTGATCTCAAGTCCTTGGCTCTGGTGTTCCGTCCTGGTCTCAAGTGTTCAACTCCTGGGTTCCGTCCTGATCTCAAGTTCTCGGCTCCTGTGTTTCGTTCTGGTCTCAAGTGCTCCACCCTGGTCTCAAGTCTTCGGCTCCGGTGTTCCTTACTGGTCAGTCTCTCCGCACTCCTCCTGTCGGCCGGCTTCTGCACCCTACATCTCCGTCAGTTAAAACACTCTGGTTCCTCTTGTCATCCACCATCCACCCTGTTCAATAAACTCACTTTAAGAACCAGCTCTGTGTGTGCGTGCTGTGTCCGGGTTCATCCTAAGACAAATCTTGACAATATCTAATCTTCTTTTCTTATCTAAAATTCTTGAGAAAGTAGTTGCTAATCAACTTTGTGAACATTTACAAAGTAATGACCTACTTGAGAAGTTTCAGTCAGGCTTCAGAGCTCATCATAGCACTGAAACAGCTCTGGTGAAGGTCACTAATGATATTCTCATGGCCTCAGATACTGGACTTGTGTCTGTACTGGTCCTGTTAAATCTCAGTGCTGCATTTGATACAGTTGATCACAATATTCTCCTACAAAGACTTGAGCATACTGTAGGGATTAAGGGGAAAGCATTAGGCTGGTTTGAATCTTATCTGTCGGACAGATTCCAGTTTGTTCATGTTAATAATAAATCTTCCTCAAACTCTAGGGTCACCTGTGGAGTACCATAGGGTTCAGTCCTTGGACCAATTCTGTTTACTATATATATATGCTTCCGATTGGCAAAATTATCAGACAGCATGGGATTAATTTCCACTGTTATGCTGATGACACTATATCAGGATGTATGCTATATTCATCCATAAATCCTGATGAATCCAATCAGTTACTTCAACTGCAGTCATGTCTTGATGACATCAAAAGCTGAATGACTTTAAATTTCCTGCATTTAAATTCTGACAAGACAGAAGTTGTAATCTTTGGACCAGAGTCCTCAAAAAATAAACCATTAGTTGTCCTTAATCAATCACATAATCTGGATGGCATTAACTTGGCCTCTGGTAATAAAGTAAAAAATCTTGGTGTTATTTTCGACCAAGACATGTCATTTAAATCCCATATTAAACAGGTTTCCAGAGTTTCCTTTTTTCACCTCAGGAATATTGCCAAAATTAGAAACATTCTGTCCAGGGGTGATGCTGAAAAACTAGTCCATGCATTTGTTACTTCAAGGCTGGACTATTGTAATTCTTTACTATCAGGAACTCCACAAAATGCAGTTCAAAGTCTTCAGCTGATCCAAAATGCTGCAGCAAGAGTTCTGATGAAAATCAACAAGAGGGATCATATTTCTCCAATTTTAGCTTCCCTTCATTGGCTTCCTGTTAAATCAAGAATAGAATTTAAAATTCTTCTTCTAACGTATAAAGCACATAATAATCAAGCTCCATCATATATCAGAGGTCTGATTACCCCGTATGTTCCTAACAGAGCACTTCACTCTCAGACTGCAGGTCTGCTGGTGGTTCCTAGAGTCTCTAAAAGTAGAATGGGAGGCATATCCTTTAGCTATCAGGCTCCTCTCCTGTGGAACCAACTCCCAGTTTTGGTCCGTGAGGCAGACACCCCGTCTACTTTTAAGACTAATCTTAAAACTTTCCTTTTTGACAAAGCTTATAGTTAGAGTGGCTTATGTTACCCTGAGCTACCTCTATAGTTATGCTTCTATAGGCTTAGGCTACTGGAGGACATCAGGGTCTATTTTTCTCACTCTATTGAGTTCTACTGTTCTTCAATTAAGCATTGTTTGTCATCATTTCTGCTTATAACTTTTTGTTCTCTCTCTTTTTTCTTCATAGTAGGTACACCTGGTCTGACGTTCTGTTAACGGTGACATCATCCCGGGAAGACAGATTACCACCATTACCATCTAATGTAGAACAGATTACTGGATCAATGTGTCCTTCTGTGCTTTTTGTCTGTCTTGTTGTGTCCCTGCTCTGTCTTCTGTAACCCCCAGTCGGTCGAGGCAGATGACCGTTCATACTGAGCCCGGTTCTGCTAGAGGTTTTTCTTTCCCGCTAATGGGTGGTTTTTCTTTCCACTGTTGCTTCATGCTTGCTCAGTATGAGGGATTGCTGCAAAGCCATGGACAATGCAGATGACTCTCCCTGTAGCTCTACGCTTCTCCAGGAGTGAATGCTGCTTGTCGGGACTTTGAAGCAATCAACTGGTTCCCTTATATAGGAAATTTTTGACCAATCTGTGTAATATGATTGATTTGACTTTGTAAAGTGCCTCGAGATGACATGTTTCATGAATTGGCGCTATATAAATAAAACTGAATTGAATTTAATTGAATTTTTGATCATATTCTCTTTAAAATCGCAGACTTTTCGCTATTTTTCATGTAAATCCTTGGTGGCGCTTGATAGCGAAGCCGGTGAGGCCGCAGCGAGTTTGGCCTCCCCTGGGATTGCGCAATCCCATGTTAACTGCGTTGGCTTCCATTCTGTGATGCATCTTCCTGTCTCTAGATCATAAATTCAATTGTTCAAACCGTTATGAACTGATTTTCCACAATTTAATATATGTGGATTACGAATTGTGTTTTGGTCATCAAACTGTGTGCAGGTAACATGTTTTCGTGCTGCTGGCCGATCATAAACGACAAAGAACTGGTTATAGGTGAGGCCGGCAGTTCCTTGGCCTCTAGGCAGGGGGCGCTCAAGGGGCACCGCTCGTGATCCCAAAACTGTAGAGTGACAGCAAGTTATGGAGGTATTATTAGCGAGTTATGCTAAACAAGTAAAGCACTAAAAAGACTCTAAACATAGAGCCGGAACAGGACTGATCAAGGAAGGCTTTCCTCCCTGGCAATGAGCTTCTTTGAGACTGAGAGACCTTTAAAACTGAAGAAGATAAAGAGGGCTTTTACCGGAAAGTGACCGATATTTTTGTGCAGAAAGAGCACCGCATGGACTTTATTTATAAGTAGAGGTAAGACAGCGATAATTATTAATGTTTTGTTTTTGTAATGAAATGTGCGTAATGTGTGTTATAGTTATTGAATGTGTTACAAATGCAGAAATCCATCATAACTCAAACTGTTACCAATCAAATGACAAATAATTTATTTTTGTTTTTCTCATCAAAAAATCAATATTCTTTCCATGTCTCTTGGTGAATTTATTTGGCTCAATCAGTCTCCTTCAGCACTTTGCAATGAGTCTACTCTGTAGAGTGTATATAATTGTAAATCTGACTCTGATGACGTCAGTGCCTCACCAGCTATGAACCCTACCGCACGTCACTGATAATGACATATAACTTTAAAAAGGGATAAGGGTCCAGGTGTCTGCGAGACAAAGAGATGTATCCTTGCGGAGATGAAGCGTAGAACCACATGTGGACGACGACAGTTGGGGTCAGTGAACACCACCCATGCTTCCGTTTCAACTTATCCAGACACTTAACATATTGAAAAATATATCTTCCAAATGTTTCAAAAATTAAAGACCACTGATGTGTGAAATAGGGTGAAAAAACAGGCCTGCGTGTGTGTGTGTGTGTATGTGTGTGTGTGTGTGTGTGTGTGTGCGTGTAGGTGTGTATGTCTAAATGTCTTGTTTGCATGTTACTAACTCTGTTCGTCCGTGTGATGTAATTCAGTTAAAATTATAAATATCATGGTTTCAGAAATGTTTATTTGTCTTGAGATTCTGCAAGTCTGAACATAAATAAATTTTTTGGAAACCTCAAATAACCACAAACTATTTGACTAAAAACTTCCAAGAGGAAAAAGGAGAGATGCGTTTCAAATTACATGTCCGGCCCAAATTAAATTGATACACGAAGATATTAACATGGCTTGAATGAAAAATATTTCAGGGTTGTTAGAAATGATTGGAACTAGGGATAAGCTGTACATAAAGGCTTTTGGCTTTTTTGTTTGGAGCTTAATTATGGAGCACAGTAAACCAGAGGCTTTGGGGCTGTATTCAGGGTTACACTATTAAATTACACTGAGCTTGTATTTGACAATGGATTCATGACAGCTGTAGAAATACCAGATTAGAGGCTCTTTATATTGTGATTTTAGAATACTAATAGAATGGCAAACAGCATATGAGGAGAATATGACAGATTAATTGCATGATTTCTTTATTTAATACATGTATAAAATGCAGGTAGAACGTGTACTTTGGCTCTGATCAAAACTGTATAAAATTGAACTGGATATGATGTATTTCTTTTTTTTAAGGGAGATTTTTGACTAAGAATTTTACTGCTGCCAAGAGAGGAATTTTGACGAGCCTCAAGATGTCGAAAGGCCACATTAAGCACGTCATCTATTGCACGAGTTTCAGTTTATGTTGTCATGTTGCGCTGGGCTGAGGTGAACCTCGGAGGGACAGTTTGGCCTGAACAGAGATAAAAAGATATGATAAAACAAATCTGACCAGAAGTTAAACCCAGGGAGAGATTGCTCGGCTGGCTTGGTGTGTTCTGGCCTTGATGGGCTGGAGATAGAAAAGATTTTCAGATGATGTCCACAGGAGAGGTGAAAGGGAATTTCTAATAATTATTGAAGGACACCAAGTGTCTGCGATCAGATAAATTAAATGTAGCCTGGACACTTAGATTGTAAATACACGAAAAGGCTTACTGCTTAGAGGATCTTGTGTTTTTATTTATAGAGTTGTGGTCTGTTAAGCATGATGGTCGAACAATGTTCTAGGACGGAGTTTCTGGTCCTGGCGAAATGATGGGAGCTTCAGATCTGAAGGGTTAAAATTCAGTTTTTTGCTGTATAGCTCGTTATTGATCTTGGTTTTGCTTTAGGTAGTGTTGTCAATGTGCTGAAATTGCGGGGGGAAACTAACCATTGCAAAAAACACTAGAAGTTCATAAACTTAAAGAGGAAATTATTGTTTCTGCTGATGAATAATGATGTCAGACAAAGTGTAAATCAAGTCACTTTAAAAGTTTCACCCTAGACCAACTGAGATTTGGAACGTTGTATATATTTAAAAGCATTAATAACTGAATTTGCATGGTCAAAGGGACCAGAAAGAAATAAGTTAATAATCTATGTATTAATGAGACAAACATAATTGTGCTCCTTGGGAGACATATTTCCTTTGTTTATTTTTGCATTTTGGTTGTTTCTTTGTTAAATTTTTATTTGCTTTTATTTTTGGCATTTCCAATAATGTGACTATATTCAAAGGAGTTCTGCAGATAGTTTATAAAGTTTTAAAACCTTCCCAGGATCAGCCAAGAACTTAGAAACATCACTTTAAACACTAAAACACTAAGAGGACCAGGTTTTCTTTTGACTGCATGCCCTACCTAAATACTAACATAATATTTTTTATGTTTCTGAGCTGATACTTCCAGATACAGGACAAGGATTCTGAAAGGCCACCTTTCTTCCAACAGAAGACTCTGAGAAGTGAGCTTTAGCAGGAGTACGGTAAGAAGTCATAATCAATATTGGAGATGCAGGGATAAACAGATATGACTAAATTATGCTAAGTTTTAACCAACTTATGCCAGGTAATATTGAGATCTTCCAGCGGAGAAAGGTGGTGGCATTATATTTTTTGTTTGTTTACCTTTCTACTGACCGTTATTAACACTTCCATCCTGCTTTCTGCTCTTTTCTTTGCAAAGAAACCTGGTCAATATAATTGGAATGTGCTAACAGAGAGATTTTAGTCTCTTTTTAGAAATTCTCAGATGCGAGTGAGCACCAAACGGTGCAGCAGCGGTCATGAAGGGCTGATCCAGGGGGACACAGAAAAAGGTGATGTCATTGATTTCTGCCTAATCCAGTTTTTGATTAAAATTTTGGACAAATGTTAAGAATGTATAAAGGTTTAATGGGGAAATATGAAGCTACTAGAGTTAAGAAAATCTGTTTTATTTTTGATTGGATTTATACAAAGAGGATGAATTCACTGTAAAATATTTTGCTTATTTAAATTTTGAAGGGATTCACACCTGAGTGAAAGGTGAAGACTTTTTATGTCTACTTTGTTTTGGAGGGAAACACTGTGTGTGAAATATTTGCGACTGTTTTACTGTAATTTTTTCTCAATTTATGGACACTACACTATGGATGAAGAAGATGATCAATGATTTTACTAGGCGATGTGATTTTGGAAAAATCCATATTGGCAAAATGCTGGAGTTCATTGTGGTTTCCGACACGACGATTGGAGAATGACGTTACACGGACAATGCTGGTCCTGGAAGGGCGTTGTGCTGCTGAATTCAGACATGGGGACTGAAAATTGACAACTAATGGCAAGAGCTAAGACAGAGGCATCGGAGAACCTTCAACGGACTTGTCAGCAACAGAAACAAAGATGAGTTTGGCAGACACACCACCTGCATTTCATTTCAGATTTTCTTGTACACAAATAAAAACAAAACGCAAATTAGAAAAGCACATTGATGAATGTGTTTAGGTGAAACCTTTTAAACAGGAACCTTTAAGATACAATAAGCTTCATAAAACTCAACTTGCATGACAAATAAAAGGGGACACCGCTAAGAAAATGTATTTGCACCATAATGTTAATTTACTTGATGGAAGCATAGAGCAACTTAATAAATAATATGACCATAATCAAGTTTGACAACATATGAATATTGGTAATTGAAGCAACAAGTGTAATACATAGAGGGGCCGTTTAAGCTTTAAAAGAAAGCAGGTAAGAAAAGTGTACGCAATTCAGACGATATGGGGGAAAATAGATGCACATAAATGAGAAAAAAATATAAACAAGAAAAACTTGTGGGTGAGGAAGTTGAAGTGGGGATTACATCAACAGTTAATAAGATAAAAGAATCAATGAGTGAACGAGTGAGTAAATAAATTTTTCAATATAAGCAGAATAAACTCTGAACCTTTACACTACCTGTTGATGCGAAGGAGAAATTGCGAACACCGCATTTGCTGGATATTTTGAAGTAAGTAGAGGTGCAAATAAGAATCAAATAACTAGGATGCCGCCTAAATCTGCCAATCCGGCAGACATCAACAAAGCGCCACAACGGTCACGGGCTTAAATGGATAAACCTGCAAGATTAGAATAATGATTTATTCTACTAACTAACATGGGTAAATTTGGGAAATTGTTTGGAATTGCACGCAGTTACCTAAAAGATTTAAGGAGACTTAACATCTCTCCGCTCAAACGCAAATAACACAATAGTTCTCCTTTTAACCAGATGTTAAAACATCCTGATTAACGAATACACATATTATTGAGTTTAGCTAACTAATTGCCCAGGGGCCGTTGGGCCAAGATAATTTTTGCTTTTGTTTTCGCGGCTCTAGTGGCTCGCTTTTGAGATTAGTAGGCTGAAAGGAAGGGGGGTGGAAGAGGGGGAGAGACATGCGGCAAAGGACCGCGGGTCGGAGTCAAACCCGGGTCGACCGGGTCCGTACATGGGTCGTGCTACCCGCTGCGGCACCAGCAAGCCCCAAGGGCCAGGATAATTTAATGATAATCCTCTTACATACAGAAAAGAAACAAGGCCAATTAGATTAGTTGGACATTTTGGATCTGGTCAGGATAGTAGAGCGACTCCTGGATACAAGGTGATGATAAGAGGATAACAGCTTGAAAATTATATCAATACATGAAGGTTGAGGAACATCAGAGCTACGATAGCGCCCAACATTCGAACTCCTGCTGTGCAAGGAACACCTTGAACAGGACTATGCATGACTGCTTTGCTTTACAGGTGATGGATTTCAACTGCACGGGGTCATGAACACGACCTGGACAGGTTGGCGTTCAGGAAACGCACCTAGAACACACTCTTGGACTTTAGAGGGAAGAACATTTAAATATGGTGATTCAGCAGTATGCATCTTGGGATAAATGGGGTCTAAAGCAAGACACTTAACAGAACATGAGCTGACATCCTGGGCTTACAACGATGCTTCATGATTCATCTTATGGGAAGGCATGACTATAGTTTTGCTCAAAGTGGAAGTAGTGGAGAGACATTTCACACACAGGGGGTGTGGAGACACCCAGGACAATCTGCTGTGATTTGAAACTATTATGAATTTGTCACAGGTGGTGAAAGTGTCTGGATGGCCGAGGCACTTGGAACCAGGTTGGACACAGGAGATGACGAGATGGTCCCACGGGGATTACCTAAAACCTAACACTGACTGTAAAGGTTTTTTGGGGTTTGCTGTGGTTGCCAAAAGAAGAAGCATCACAGAGGACTTTCTCTGTCCTGACCAGGTCCACGCTCAAAACACAGATATCCAATTACAGAGGTCTAGACAAATACGGGGCACAGAGACGCTATCGTCAAAGAATTTCTTTAATCCACAGAGTAAAATGCAGCTACTAAGGCTGAACGGAGAATTAAAAGAGGCGCAAATTTAACCACAGGTGGTCGATATTTGAAGAGGTTGAAGGAACTGCACAATTTCTTCAATAATCACGATAGACAGCAATTGATAATGATATGAAAATGCAAATTCTAGGGTTGGAGAAAACTTAATTTATTCACATGATTAATCTGCTGGGACAAGATGTGGTGCTAAGATAAAATAAGGATTTATGAATCACAGGGTGATGAAATTACACAGACACTGCTGCCTAATTTTGGGAGAACGGTAGGAAATGCAATGGTAATAATAATGGATAAATGAAAATGTAAGAAAATCACTCTGAGTAATGTCTGCTTAAATTTTTCAAGGTTTAGACTAGGATACTTAATAAAGGGCTGAATTGCATGAGGTTGCAAGTGTGATTGCTTGTATTATCAATGAAACAAATGTTAGAAGAATGAAACCCGTTTAAAGTCTCATTTTTTATCTAGAGCTGTATGGGGGAGTTAAATGAACAGGGGCAGATGTTTTTAAAGAGAAACATAGGAGTACTGTTCGCAGGATGATCTTACAGTTCAGAGGTTTGTTTCGAACACAGTCAAACAGGTATATAGAGTACAACCAGGGTTGAGTAGATAAACTGTCTGTTAAAACCAACAGAAATGATTAAAATAGGAAATTAAAGTGTTTAGAATTGCTCTTCGCTTTAGGCGAAAGGAGTATTCAATTAAAAGTCATTTGGCTTGATGCACGTCAAGCTGAAACTGAATAACAGAACTATTTCCTGTCAACAGAACTACTTCCTGTCTCTAGGCTACCCCTACTTCCTGAATATCAACCAATTACGATTTGGTGTGCCCTTGGGCATGCAAAGACTTCCTTTTTCTCAGCTGAGGTTTTCAAAATAAGATAAAAGATATGTAGGAATGCTTCTTATTAAAATTACAATGAAATTATGGAAATCTACATAATGGTGCATATTTTACAAACATAAGGGTTTATTGTTTGGGTTTTTCAGAAAACATGTGAAGTATTTTAGAGGTGGTTCAGCAAGAAGTTTCCGAAAGGTATTAATACAATTCTTTGTTGAGACTGACTGTGTTAAATGAGGTAAGATGAACCTTGACACAGTAGCCATGAAATTAATAAGATGATAAAATTATGTTGCAGAGAACTTTCAATTGTCAGACATTGAAAGATGAGACACACATTGGAGGAATCCGGTTAAGAATTACAGAGAAAAACTGCTGCAGATGAAGTTGAAGATTTCTCCTTTAATATAGGAGTAATGCAAGATGTAATGATTACAGTGCAGGAGTTTAAGATGAGAGCAAAATAATTGTGAGCGGGAATATCTGGATGTGAAGTGTTTGAAGGAGGTTTTGGATAAATGACACATGATTGGGAGTTTGATAAGAACACTACTTACACCTTTGTTTCTGTTCCTCAACAGAAAACAAGGCCTGGTGTCTGCCAACCATCTTCACAGAGCATTTTACTGGGAATAAAATGCTCATTGACCGAGCCAGGACTGAACACTCACTGCCATCCAACTCAATCGTCTTGTTCAAGTGGAGAAGCAAGAAAAGGACTTAAGAAATTTGGGAGGAACAAGCCAGACAACTATGATTTCTTGTTCGGAAACAGAGAACAGTTGCCTGAGAACCCTGAGCAGACCACTTATGCGCGATTAGATTCACGTCTGCCACATGCTCTGAATGGCCTGAAGGCTTTATTTACTTGCGTTATTGACGTACGGACTCTGTTTATATAGTGTTACTGTTTTTTTTCATCTTTTCTATTCCACTGACTTCCATGATCATGTTTGATTTTATGTGTTATGACATCTACACTGTGATGTTGCATTAAGTTGATCACTATGGTTTTATGATAAAGAATGGAAACTGTCTGCTTCAGACCCACACACCAAGACCCACAGTTTATGCCATATTTTGCTTTGACATAGGGAGAACCAGGATCTGATTGGCACCAAAGATCCTTAAAATGATGATCATTTTCAGATTCAAAACGGGGTCTTCTTGGTCAGATTGGTCGAGAGCGGGATTTACCTGAGGGTCGCATCAGTTCTTACTGTCTCTTAGAGGGGATGGCATTTTCTGGTGGGGAAAGGCCCTGCCTGCCCTGTGATGCCCCCTACTGGTACTCCTGGATTTTTAAGGTATGAAGGTGATGGATGCTTATCCATGGGAACGGAGAGTGGAGGACCAAGTAGGAGGTTTTTCGGGGTGGAGGTAGAGTAGAGTTCGACCTTGGTTACTGAACAATCTTAGCTTACCTAGTTTAATGTAAAACTAACGGACATTTGGACTGTTTTGTTATGATGTGCCTTTGGGGCACATCAACAGGGGGAATTGTAAGGGCAGGCCAGAGGCTGACATACTTAGATTGGACGGAATGACTGATTGGATAAACGTGTCGGCTGGGACACGTATGCAGTATAGTCCTCTCCACCAATGTGATGAATGAAAGACTGTTATCATGCTGTACACGCCCCTGAATGGGTGTAACACAACTGATCCTATAAAAGGTCTGGGTGAAGGATGAACATGAAGCTCGCTCGCTCTGAGTCTCACTCTTTCTCTCTGTCTCTGTCTCTGTCTCTCTCTCTGTCTCTGTCTCTGTCTCTCTCTCTCTCTCTCTCTCTCTCTCTCTCTCTCTCTCTCTCTCTCTCTCTCTCGTCCGTAAATTACGTTAGCATTGTTGTGTGACAAACAGTACTGAACTGAAGCCTTTCTCTGCCTTTTAGATTAAATATGGTAAATATAATTATGGTTTCATGAGTCTTTTTACTCCTACAGAAGTCTACAGTAGAAACACCACATTATTCAGTAAAAGAACCTGGGCAGCCCAGCATGTTCAAAAAAGCCCAGTTGGGCAGAAACCCACCCAATCTGGCTGCACTGCCCACCGGACGGTCATAGTACATTTAAAGACAGCTCGGAAAAACCACGTTACCACATGTTAATAACAGGTTAAACAGTTATTTTATTTGTGTCCTGTCTGGCAATGTGGCATTAAGAAATGTTATCTTAATGTCAAAAAGAGCTCAACAGATTTTATTTTCACAAGTGGAGCCTTACTGCTTTCGCCATAGTGCTCCACTTGATTTATATATGAAAGAAGCTTTATTAGATTTTATGCTGGGACTATTTCATGTTCAATGGACACTGAAACGGGAAGGTAGAAGAGGAAAAAAAGGAGTGAAACAGATGAGACAAAATGCTAAAAGGGAGAAAAGGTGAAAGAAGAAGGTATTACAGGTACAAACAACCAATGCCTTCATACCATCACTGAAGAATATATAATATTATTTAATAGAACTGAGGCAGAGCAAAGGTGCAAAGGTGCCCAAGAGATACCAATACAGGGAAAGCTGCCTCCCCCATCCCAGGGAAGAGCAGAGAGGAGCCCCAGGAACCCCCCACTACCACAGCTACAATGCCGATGCCCTCAGGAGCCGCCCACCCTCCAGACCATCCAGGGATAAGAGAAAAAACACACTCTTGTTAGCCAGCCCGCCCAAACCATTCAGATCCCTTTTCCCTGGATAGAATGAGCACCGACAGCTGCCATGAACCAGGACTGAGACAAGGAGCTGGGCACGGAGCCATCCAAATCACCAACCCAACATAGGACAGAAACTCACCCCAACACCAACATTCAAACATCTCCCACACCACATACGATAGACACCCAAGCTGGGTTCACCCCACCCCATCCCCTCCCATCCCCCCACTAGCAGAATGCACGGGGAGGGCATCTGTCATAAGCCCTGTTTACACTACACCTAAAAACCGAGCCATGCCGAGACCAGTCCGAGCTTGGATCAGTTATCCAAGACAAGCCGACCCGTTTACACACAAAGCTTATCTCGGTTCCTTGGGTGCTCTTCGCCCCCTAGTGGCGATCTGCGGTACTACCGCTCTCTGGGATTGAAGGCGGAAGCACCAAAACAAGACAGCGCGGCGCCCGTAACATTCAGGAAGTTATGGTTGATATTTACTTGAGAAAGTTGGCTTTTTTGGGAAGTGGATGAGACAAACGAACTTCTAATAAGGATTTACAGACGCAGGAAACAACAACAGACGCTGAGGTTCATTGCGTTGCTAAGCAGATTCATCTCTGGAAACCGTGTGGCACGGTAAGGAAGCTAGTATTATTATGAATGTCTGAAATTTGTCTGAATGGAGTGTGAATCGGGACGTGCAGCCAGACTGCTGGAAAACCCGCGGACAGTCAGCTGACTGTAAGGGCATGACGCGGTCTGCTCATGCGCTCTTTATCAGAAAACTGGGCCAGAAATAAAACCAGGCCGAGACCTACCCAAGAGCTGGTCTGCAGTTAGCGCGGTCCGGTTATGTTTAGCGCGGTCCGGTTCAGTCTGCTGACCGTTTACACACAAGAGTTATCTCGGTTACCGAGCTCGGACTGGTCTCTGCTCGGTTAAAAATAGGCCCGTTTACACTACACTTTTTTAACCGAGCCGAGACCAGTCCGAGCTCGGTAACCGAGATAACTCTTGTGTGTAAACGGTCAGCAGACTGAACCAGACCGCGCTAACCATAACCGGACCGCGCTAACTGCAGACCAGCTCTTGGGTAGGTCTCGGCCTGGTTCTATTTTATCCCGGTTTCTGATAACGAAGAGCGCATGAGCAGACCGCGTCATCTCCTTACAGTCAGCTGACTGTCAGCGGGTTTTCCGGCGTGTCTGGCTGCACGTCCCGATTCACACTCCATTCAGACAAATTTCAGACATTCATAATAATACTAGCTTCCTTACCGTGCCACACGGTTTCCAGAGATGAATCTGCTTAGCAGCGCAATGAACCTCAGCGTCTGTCGTTGTTTCCGGCGTCTGTAAATCCTTATTAGACGTTCGTTTGTCTCATCCACTTCCCAAAAAGCAAACTTTCTCAAGTAAATTAACCAATGGTTGCCTTCTTCCCCTGACTCTCTGCAAACACCGAAATATCACAATATCAAGCATAACTTCCTGAATGTTACGGGCGCAGCTGTGTGTGTTTTGCTGCTCCGCCTTCAATCCCAGAGAGCGGTAGTACCGCAGATCGCCACTAGGGGGCGAGGAGCAACCAAGGAACCGAGATAAGCTTTGTGTGTAAACGGGTCGGCTTGTCTTGGATAACTGAACCAAGCTCGGACTGGTCTCGGCATGGCTCGGTTTTAAGATGTAGTGTAAACGGACCTAAAGTGTAGTGTAAACGGGTCTATGATGTCCAAGCTTGCAAAAGCATTTTTACCACATGGTGAATAGTTAATCCTTTTCCCAGCTCTCACCTCGCAGGTCTCTGTTGAAGTCATGTAGTCGGCGCACCTGTAGCTCCAACTTATTCCTCATGGTTTTCTCCAAAGCTTCCCTTTTAGAGGAGGACTTGGCAAGGTTTTCATAGGCCTCTGACACCAGCTGTATCTCTGTTTCCAACTACCCACAAACAAAACATACAGTAAGTTATTTATTCCATTGCTCTTTACCCACTTTGTACCAATTATCAGATCTGACAGCCGTTAATGTCACATATTCTATTTAGATCTCGGACATCATTTGCTTATTTAACAAGTGCTTTTACACAAAATACTTCAAGCTTGTACTGAGATGCCTTTAGGGCATCTGTAAAGTGCAGAGGAGTCAGGGGAAGTTAAAGGCAGTCTGTCAATGTTATACTATCCACCCAGATTGTGAGAGCAGAGGAACCATTGGGAAGAATGTGCTTGTTTTGCAGCTCATGGTTTACATGGCATCATTACCTAAGGCTATTAACACACGCTGGACAAGTTGCACTGAACTGCATTGGTGCAAAACAGTAAAAATGTATATACCGCTTTTCCAGTCATACTGTAATACTCCACTCAAAGCGCTGTACACTAGAGCCACATTCACCCAATCGCTCTCACTAACGTGCACACATTCATACTCCAATACGCAGCTTGATAGGCAACTTGTGGTTAAGTGCCTTGCCCAGGGGCACATTGACATGAGACACGGGGAAGCTAGAATCAAACCCACAACCTTCCAATTGCAAGATGACTACTCAACCCATCAAGCAACAGCTGCCCACAGCTGAATGTTTGCTGTACGAAGTTTCTCCATTAACTGTAATGCACTGCACAGGCATATGCAGCCAGAAGCTTTAACTGATGTGTAGAATGACAGTTGCCTGACCCACATTTCATACATAACGTTGCATATGAGCCCTACTGAGCTACACTCCACAGCTCTGGTGGTTATGTTACATAAGCTTCATTTATGAAAGCTTACATCAGTGCAAGACTGAACATAACCACTGATTTAAACAGCCAATGGATTCATCATTTTAGTCATATGAATGTTTTCGTGAAAAAGGCTATGGATTCAGTTAGCCTTTATACCGTGTTTGGGTGTGTGGTATTT
Organism: Fundulus diaphanus; assembly: GCA_037039145.1. NCBI lineage: Eukaryota > Metazoa > Chordata > Actinopteri > Cyprinodontiformes > Fundulidae > Fundulus > Fundulus diaphanus. The sequence continues at coordinate 1,981,135 of CM073136.1, forward strand.
CCCAGGATGTCAATGGGGTGAAGCAAATAGTGAATGCCAGTACCTTTCCAAAATCAACTACTAATTTGGCATCAACTGCAAATGGCATGACCAACTTCAATCAGACCAAGATTATGACTTGTGTCTCACCAAGGAGCTGACACATCAACAATCGGCTTAGTTGGTAATTGGAAGAGTTCTTGAAGGTTTAAATCCAGCTTTGTCTCCTTTAACATGTCAATATGCCCCCAGGCAAGGCACTTCAAGTTGCTGACTGATCTGAATATTGTTATATTTGTGTGCTTGAGTGTAACATGGTGAATGCGACTCCAGTATTGAGTGCTTTGAAGCGTCAGTATAACTAGAAAAGTGGCAAATTAAATGTATTAACCATGTTTCCCAAAATGTTGCTGTTGTAATTCCCGTGATAGCTGGTTCTACAAAATATTGGCCAAAGGGTCAGAATACAAATGCATGCTAGTGACGATATTTTTTTGTAAAATATTTTGAAAGCCATGTGTAATTTTTCTTTCACATTTTAATTATGCAATACTTTTGGGTTGGTATAACATAAAATATATATATATTAGTTTTTGGTAGTAATGTTACCAGATTTCCCCACTGAGAGGCAATAAAGGATATATTCATTCTATTCTGCTCTATTCTAAATGCAAGTCAGGAAGAGTAAAGAACAAAATAAGGTCAAGGCAGCACTTGGGCCTGTTGAGCTTAGACAAATAAACCAGTTTAAATGTTGTGAATGCATGTTTTAAGCTCCCAATTTTAGTTCCACAATCACTGTAGTCTGTGTTATTCAAGTTAAAGACCTGAAAACACTAAACATTAGGAAAATCTTTTGAAGTACAAGAATAACACAAGCCTGGTTTCTTACTTAAGTGCTGTTAGTGTATGTTGGTCAGTGCTCCAGATGGAGCTGGATTCACAATTCTGGTCTTCAAGTGAAATTACTTGCAGCTCAGTTTAATAACACTGTAACCTATTTTGATACCATCACCTGGTGTTTATGTGTTCTACTTAAAATGGTGTGTCCCCTGCACTGTTGATAAATATAGTTCAGAGGTGGGAACACCCTGTGGGGATTGTACAGAGTGCAATTTATTTATTTTATTTAGCATTTATAACTCATCTAAAGCTCTTGCCATGCACTGAAATCTTATAAAGAAACTTAGAAACAGGACAGCAGAGGGAAGAACAAACACTGACTGAAATGTTTTAGACCTTCTGGTGAAAATCTTACCTTGTGTAGCTTGGTGACTTTCTCACGACAAGCCTCCATCTCCTGTCTCAGAATTCTGTTCTCTTCTGTTAGAACATCCACCATCTGCTGGGCACGGGCCATTACTGCAAAGGGCTCCCCCTGTAGCTGTAAGTAGGAGTGCTGTTGTGGAAAATGCCCTGCCTGCATAGACAACTGGGACTGTGGAGGTCCTAGGAGTTGGTGATGTTGTTGACATTGATTTTGCTGCTGATGATGATGCAACCCAGGAGTGGAGCCATGAGAATCAGAAAGAAAATTATGACTCCTCTGTGCTGTCTGATGAACAGGCCCTGAAGGGAAAAGCTCTGCCACTTGGTGTGAGCCTGTGCCCTGTGGACCATGGGGTACCATGATTGGGTAAGGCTCTCCATGGTTTGGAGGTGACTGGTGAGGAATTGATGGATGAGAGGAGTGAGAGGCAGAAAGCACACTGCTGAGAGTAGATGACTGGGCACGAGACAAAGATCCAACAGAGGTGACAGAAGAGGTGGGACTGTGCTGATTGAGGGGTCTCTGGTAGTGAACTGAAACCTCCTTACTGGATCTGAGGAGAGATCAGCCGTGTGGTCACAATGTTTCTTGACTATCTAGCAGAAAGCAAACTTTTAATTTATGGCTATAATCATGACAAACAAATCTTTTTTAAGGTATCAACATATAAATGAGCTGATCTTTAACAATTTTATTTGAAATGCAAAAAATACAAACCACTGATTGTACTATGTATTAAACCAAGAAGAACTCATGATGTAAAAGATTGTGAAAGTACTAGGTACACCTCGGTAAGTATAAAGTGTGTAAAATCCTAAGGGAAGAATGCTTTCTATTTACCATGATGTAGCTGTAACAAGTGAGTGACAAAGGTTGCTGAAAAGAAGTTTGCATTAATGCTCAAAACAGTTCTGCAGTAACACCTGACAGCTTGGTGGCAGCTCTCACCTGCTTTAAACGAGTTTATTAGCCTTTGCTGTTTTGAGAGAGCGGGAGGAAATTATAATCATCCCAAATTGTTCTGTGCTGCATAGCGCTGCGGTCCCATCCTACACATGCATGCGCTGTAAATTCATGAGTTATGAACCTCGGCTCTTCAGACCACCTTTCCGTGATGCTTATTCCTGCATACAGGCCCCTGCTGATCAGAGCTAAACCTGCAGTGAGGCAGGTGAGGGTGTGGACTGAGGGAGCAATGGAGGCGCTCCAGGACTGTTTTGAGTGCTCTGACTGGAACATGTTCAAAGCTACAGCAACTTATGAGAGATCGACATCGATGAGTACGCCATGACTGTGTCAGCCTACATCAACAAATGCATTGAGGACGTCAGCACCACAAAGACCATCATCACCCGAGCAAACCAACGACCCTGGATTACTGTGGAGGTCCGTCAAGCGCTAAAAGCACGGAACTCAGCCTTCAAGTCTGGTGACAAGGAGGCACTGAGGACAGCAAGAGCCAACTTGAACCGTGCCATCAGGCTAGCGAAGCGGAACCACAGTCAGAAAATCCAGGAGCTTTTCCATGACGCAAGCAACACCAGGAGCATGTGGAAAGGCATACGGGCAATAACAAAATCCAACACGCCCTCCCCCCGGTGGGTGAAATTGATGCTGACTTCCTCAATGGACTAAATAACTTCTTTGGGAGGTTTGAGTCACTAAACAGCACACCAGCAGTGAAAACTGTTCCCCATCAGGATGAGGAGGTCCTCTGCCTTGACACCGCCGACGTGTGGAAGACTCTGAGGAGAGTCAACCCGCGGAAGGCCCCAGGTCCTGACAACATACCTGGGCGGGTGCTCAAGGAGTGTGCAGGTCAGCTGGCTGGTGTCCTCACAGACATTTTTAACACCTCACTGGACCAAGCCACAGTGCCAGCATGCTTCAAGTCTGCCTCCATCATTCCGGTGCCAAAGAAACCTCAAGTCACCTGTTTCAACGACTACCGGCCTGTTGCACTGACTCCCATCATGATGAAGTGCTTTGAAAGGCTGGTGAAGGAACACATCGTCTCCAGTCTTCCCCCAACACTCGACCCGTTCCAGTTTGCCTACCGACGGAACCGCTCCACTGAGGACGCCATCTCCTCTGCTCTTCACCTGAGCCTGGCACACCTGGAGGAGAAGAACACGCACGTGCGGATGCTGTTCCTGGACTTCAGTTCAGCGTTTAACACCATCATCCCACAGCACCTGGTAGGAAAACTAGAACATCTGGGCTTCAGCACACCTCTTCGCAACTGGCTGCTAGACTTCCTCACCAACAGACCTCAGTCGGTCCGGGTCGGACAGAACACCTCTGATGTCATCACCCTCAGCACGGGCTCCCCTCAGGGCTGCGTCCTGAGCCCCCTGCTGTTCACCCTGATGACTCATGACTGCGTCCCCAGGTTCACCACCAATCACATCGTGAAGTTTGCAGACGACACAACGGTGGTGGGCCTGATCAGACGACAACGACCAGGACCAGGATAGAAGGAGGAAATCAAGCAAATCAAAATGGCATTCAGGAAGTTATGTTTGGTTTTATTTCGTTGTTGGCGGAGATACAGGCGAAGACGGCAACTTTTGGTGAATTTACTTGACAGAGTCGGCTTTTGGGAAGTGGATAAGACAAACGAACGTCTAATAAGGATTTACAGACGCAGGAAACAACGACAGACGCTGAGGTTCATCACATTCCTAAGCAGAATCATCACTGGTAACCGTGTGTCACGGTAGGGAAGCTAGTATTTTTATGAATGCCTGAAATGTCAGCTGGCTGTAAGGAGATGACGCGGTCTGCTCATGCGCTCTTTGTTATCAGATAACCGAGATAGGGAAAAACCGAGCCGAACCCACACTGGAACTGGTCTGCATTTAGCGCGGTCCGGTTGTGTCTGGCTCGGTTCAGTTCAGTTTGCGTTCCATTTACACTCGATAGTTATCTCAGTTACCGAGCTCGGACCGTTCTCAGCACGGTTAAAAACGGGTAGTGGAAACGGGGTAATAGGGTGAGGTTCAATCAAACCCCATTTGACACCCCAGTTTTACAGCTTCACTTTTGTTGTGTTAAATCACTGTTCATATAGAAAACATTGATTAATAAATGATTAACTAATAATCTAGTCAACATAAACTTCTTGTGAAATTATTTATTACTCAAGATTATTGTAACAGAATACCTAAGTAGCAACTTTTTTGTGCGCCTATTTGCTCTCAGTCCAAATGTTCTATTTTGGAAAAAAGAAGTGGAAATAACAGTTTTTTTTGTCCAATTTAATTATTAATTGTAAAAGTAATAGACCGATTAATCGATTATTAAAATAATCGTTGGTTGCAGCCCTAAATAATACATTTGTATATTTATCTGGAGGGAGCTGTCAATCAACAAGCAGGCACACCAGCATGCAGAATACAAAATGTTTGATATGCCTAAGTCAGGAACACCACTGCAGTGTCTACGAGGCGTGGCTTTCAGCTCCTTCAAGAAGGTAAGGGGAGGTAAAATGGTAAAAATATCCCTCTATCTTTCATTGTTTAAGAGATAACCTTTAATATTTTGATAAAGAAAAATATTAATAGTGCTACATTTTGTTTCAGCTTAATACACTTAGCTGTAAATTATTTTGAATCAAGCAAAACATTTTTACAATGATTTTACTTGGTTTCCATTTTCTAAAAGTAGTTGAATTGAAGGATGAAGAAAAAAAACATTTAACTCGAGAAGATAATGATCATCATTTAGCTTTTACGATATTTAGAAAAACCTTAATATGAATTTCTGCTCCGTCTGACAAAATTTGTTGTTGAACCACGGACACAGCTATAAAGTCTATTTTCTTATATCTAAAAATAAAATATTTTAATTATTATGCCAGCTTTCTAAACAATTGATTAAAACTGATCCTCTAAATCTGTTCCTTCTTTCATGAACCTGTTTTGTTTTCTTGCATCTTTCCAGCCCTTCATTCATCTGATGAAGAAACTATTTTCATTTTGCTTTCCGAAAATAATAAATAAAACATTTTACAACACAGTCAGTTGTTCTCCACTGAGCATGTGAGCGGTAAGAGCATCTTTACTACTAAACACTTTGTTTTTAAAAGGTTTTAACTGGTCAGTTTTAAAATATAACACAGCCTCATTCTGGAGTTTTCCTGGACCCTCATCCTTTGTCCAGTTATCAGTATTAATATTTCAGTTATTAAGAACTGTATAAATAATTAAAAGTTTATGTATTACTTTGAGTAAAACTGTATCCATGTTTAGCTTACATACTATATATTACATGTATTATTCAGAAATATAAAACAGTTAACTAATTAATGGTACATTTGTGATTAATTGTGATGATTCTTTTCCTAATAATTCTGCATCTTTAAAAAAAAACAAAGCTGCATGTTTACAGTCAGCACAGAAAATACAAAAAAGGGAGGCTGACTTTTACCCCCACTATATGTCCTACAGGCACCAATAGATTTGTTATTAGTTATTTTAGGAATAAATGCTTTGATTTTCACTGAACTAAGCACTATGGAACAAACTTTTGGGCCTCAGTTTAGTTCTATACTATTGATCTAAAGACCAAATAATTTCACATCATGATGAAAATCCAGTTGGAAGCTCCCAGGGAGGGTTCCTGCTGTTTTCTGTCATAGCCGGGGCTTTTAGATTTACCTGTAGGTCAGGTGAAAATTCTTCTGCTCTCTGTTCCTTATGATTACCCTGGTGATGTTGATTTGGGTAAACCTTCACTTATCGTCTTGCTGGGTGAATATAAGTGATTACAGTCAGCTAACTTAAACCTGGGTTATGCCGCTCCTCACTTTGCTGCAGCAGTTGGTGCCACCACCTCTCCTTAGCTACACAGGGACTCTGAAATAAGCCGGGTCCGCTATCGTAGCCCTGATCGACTAATGAACGAGGCAGGCCAACGGTTCTGAACCGAAACGTTCTGGCTTTTCAGGATCAAGTCTGCTTTGCTCTCCTCCTCTCATTGTCTCGCCTCTTTGCGCCGTTTGTTTTCATATGGTTTGTTTTCTTCCTGGGTCCTTTCTGCACATGCGCAGCAAGACGGGCTTATCCATTGTAGTGACGACTAAAGGGGGTCGGCCGTGACACACATATTACAATATGCATTCTGATGGCATTTTAGCGAAAGGAATTTAATCAAAAACATAATTAATATCCACAAATAAGTAATAACTGTATTAAACATACAGGTACGAGGAGTTGTATGGGGCCCTGAGGAACTTGGGGCCCTAGGCAACTGCCTTGTTTTTCCTAATTGGTAATTCCACCCCTGAACAGAGAAAACATCGAAGGAGATTGTAGAAACTACCAAACTTGGGTTAAGAACTGTCCAAGGCCTTATTAAAAACTGGAAGGATAGTGGGGACCCATCGCCTTCGAGGAAAAAATGTGGCCGGAAAAAAAATCCTGAATGATCGTGATTGGCGATCACTTAAACGTTTGGTGAAATAAAATCAAAGAAAAACAATAATAAAATCAGTAGACCTGATGGGCTTTGTTTAATAGTGAAAGTAAGAGCATTTCAACACACACAATGCGAAGGGAACTCAAGGGATTAGGACTGAACAGCTATGATATATATAAAAATTGTTGACCAAAATCAATGATTCGTGACCCAAAAGCAGATACACAAGAACTCTCTAAGGGGGATGTGGCACTTGTTTCACAACAGCATAGTTGCTATCAAATAATGATGCATTAATATTTTTAAATCTCATATATGGAACATGGCACACTCAACGTAAATGCATCAAAACCAAAATATGCACCTAGCCCAATATCCGGACTGCAATGCACAAAGCATCAAGTGGCTTTTGCATTGCAAACATCCCTGCCTTTATTCTAACAGACAGAAGCATCTCATGTCTCAACTTGTCATGACAGATGAATAAAACTGTGTGGAATTCATTACTGTTAGAGTCTGCTCAACGGTAAATGGCAATGTCTACTGTGAAACCAGCCCGACAGGATCTGTCCTAGTCACTTCTGAGACGCTGCTGGGAAACCATGCTTAACTGAGTTATCTCACTTCAAATGCTAAATTAATCAATACATGGCTTTCACCAGTATCATATGTTATACTTTGTTTCCAACTGTAAAGCAAACATTGGTTAACTGAGAGTACTTGAACAACAGTGATCCTCAAAAGAATCCCGACTGTGGCTAGCTTCTCTTTTGCACCAGTTACCCTGTTTTGTTTTCAAAAGGAGAACAAAAGCTTAAAAAAATCTCTAATTGTGCTTTAAAAATCTGTCAAGGGAAAAGACAATCCACTTCTTGTCTGAAAAGTCTAAGTAGAGATAATATAGTCCCGCGGCCATATTTAGAATGAGTCTTAAGACTAAAAGTAGCTCTAAGTGAGGTTAATTTTAGGAAAAAGTATTTTACCTCGGTAAGATAAGTTATTCACAAAGCATCTTAGGCCTTAAGAGAGCTCCTGAAGTGAAAAATTGTTAGGAAGCGCGGTTCTTGTAAACAATGAGAAAAAATATTGAATAATCATGAATAAAAAGTGGAGAAATTTACATAGAATATATAAAAGAGGTAAGAAAGTATTTACTGTATTGCATGATAATGTCAGTAGCCTAAATGGTCATCTAGAAGTTTGCTTGTGTGATTTAATCTCCTCGCTTTTGATGCTGCACAGAACGCTTCTCTCTTTCCAGAAGGCTGCCGCGAAAAAGAACCAAGACGCTCAGAGAAAAAGATGCATTGATCTGTGGCAATACACTTTAAATTTGCACCGTGCGAATTTGCACCGTGATCCAGAAACCAATTTACCTTTGAGCTGTGCGCTGGACAGCTCTGCTATCCATTTTGTTTTTTTCCACCTATTTTTCCATTTTATGTCGGTCATTTTGCCAAATGCAACCACTTTATACAAGCTGGCAATCTCAGTAAAATTTCAACAGGTCAGTGCACACATATCAAATATATAAAACAATAAAATGACTGCTGACTAAAAATAAATAAGCAAATCAAAATAATGATGAGGATATAAATAAGTTGGTTGGAACATTTTGATGCTTTGTTACAATCAATTTATTTTGCTAAGTTTCATCATCATGACACATTTCTTAATCCAGTCTAATCACTTAATTTCTCTTCTTTGATTACTAGGAGCGCATTTGTGTTTTGTTTTTTTGTACCATCAACCAATCCTAGCTCTTAAAAGACAGCGTCACACCTACCAATGGGGTCAACCACACCTCCTTACTAAGATAAAAATGTTTCCTTCATTTCCTTACTCTGAGTCGCTCTCAGCAGCTTTCTGAATCACTCTTAAGCTAAGACTCGTAGGGAGTAATTTTACGCTAAGATATGAGTTCTCGGAGAGGACTCTGAGAATCTTTGTGAATACTTTCACTCTAACAAGGGTGCATCTCGAGCAACTATATCAGAATCAGCTTTGATCGCCAGTTTGGTTCATATAACACGGTATTTAACTCTGGTTCCACTTTGCTCTCAATGAAGAATTTTTAGTACAAATACTGTAAACAAAAAAGCAAAATAGAAATATTTTCCAACATTTATATATACATACATACATACATGTTTCTACAAAAACGGAAGACATGCTTGGATTGGTGAAAATAAGCATGGTATTAATTGATGGCAGATTACCTACATTAATGCCTCCTTCTGACAGAATGAGAACCTGGTCACAACACCCATATAAAAATGTGCAACTGTATAGTTGCATTTTAACTATGGGTTCCTGAATGTTTTTTGTCAAGAACTCAAATTCCTAGAACCTTTTTAACCATTTTTCTCCTATGCTATTCTATTGTCTAAGTTTGAACTATACCACTATGCCAGTTAATAGAGATTAGGTTCCCTGACACTTTGCAGGTCCTCCTCCTGCAGCTACAATCCGGATTACAATTGGCTTTCTGAAGACATAATTTATGACTATTTTATAATGATTAAACTTTGAAACTGAATGAAAACCATTATTAACTCAGGAGAGGTTTGTAACAATCCACGATGTTTAATAAATAAAAACTGCAAGACCTGTCTTTTAGGGAGCAAGTTTTAAATGTTCTGTTTTAAAACAAAAATACACTAAATAAACTAAATTGGAAATGACTGAAACAAAATGCTGGAAATATTCAACCAGTAAGAAATTACTACTCTCTCACTACAAAGCTTCACCAGTTCGGAGCTCTTCCAAACAGTTCTACGTTCCTACCACAGCTGTTTGATATGTCTGATATGACCTTGGTTGTCACAAAGGAAAGGCTTTTTGTGCGGCATGTATGTGGGTGCGTGTCTCTGTTCATTACCTGAAAGAGCCATATTCTGGAGGAGGCTGATATCGAACTGTTGGAATCTCCCTGGAGAGATCCCTTATTCTTGGCTCCTGAAAAAAGTGCCCTCCAGAATCTGGATGACTGCCTGGAGAAAATAGTCCTTTAAAAGGGTAGTCTGGTGGTGGACCGCGATGCTGCGGCTTGTAGTAGTCTCCAGGCTGCCCTGACGGGGGTAGCTGGGGAGAGAGTGGGGTGCTGCTTACAGGAGCATGTGCCTTCACACCACTGGTGGCCAATGAAAGCTGCATAAGTCGCTCACTAAGAGACCGGACGTGTCCTTGTTTTAGATCTTTTAGTCCATCATCTTGGTGCACCTTCCCTGCACCACTGAAACGCTGCAGTGTTGGGCGACCTTCAGTGCGAACTTTGGTGCTGCTCAACCCAGTTACATAAAAGCCGGCACCTACTGAGGCCGACATTGACGGCTGCTGGGCCTGGTTGCTCTGCTGCTGAGGCTGAGGAGGGGAACTGTGGCTGCGGAAGTACTGTGATTGCACTTTGGCTTCTTCATATGTAGGGAGATCTTCTAGGTTGGGGCACTGTCCTTGGGCGATCCCACCAATTCCACTACCCCCTCCACCACCTGCATCCCCACAAGAGCCCACACATCCCCCACCTCCACTGCCCCCACCATGCCCTCCAACTCTGATGGCACCAACCTTCTCCAGGCCACTGTCCGTCTGAAGCTCTTGTCCCTGGGGCTCTTGTCGTGCAACATGAGCACTTACTGAATGATCATCACAGGGGCTTACCTGGCCTTGTACTGAATAACTACCTCCACCACCCCCTCCTCCAGCTGCTGCTCCCCCAACCCCTCCTCCAGACTGTTGCTGTTGTTGCAGGACATAGTTCCGATTCATCTTTTCCTGCAAGAGGCGCTGAAGGACTGTACTTCCACCACCCGCTACACTGCTATTGGATGCCTCTTCAGTTGCGGCCCTCATCTCCATCTCACGCTGGCAACGAACCTCGTGGAAGGACAAACTACGCCCCCTGTCTGTATTTCAATAAAAATGGGGAAAGGGGAAATGTTTAAAACAAGGAAACAGCAGAAGAGAGGTTATGGGCTGCAATGAATGCATTTGTAAATACAGGTGAATATCAACATTATTGAAAGGTTAATTTAGTAATTTAATAAAATTACTTAATAAATGGTCAGAAACTGCATCAATAACACCTAGATACCACAGTCATGCATTTACAGCTAGGGAAAAAAAGGACTAAACTGCTGCTCAGTGGTCCAAAGGCATATGTTCAGATCAAAGTAAATTGTTTAACTTCATTGGAAGTCAAGTTTCCAGAGTCTGAAGGAAGACTGGAGATGAACAGAGTCTAAGACGCTTGAGTTCTAGTGTGAAGTTTCTATATTCAGTTATGATTTGGAAAGCCATGCCATCTGCTGCTGTTGGTTCAACATATTTTCTGAAGTCCTAAGTCAGTGCAGCCATGTACTAGAGGATTATGGCACAGTTCATGCTTCCCTTTGTTGACACACTTTATAGAGAACCAGATTTTATTTTGTAATTTTTTGGAACCTGTCCACACTCCAAAACAAACATATTCTGTATTATTGGCCATTGCTCAGCAAACAGGTCTGACCTAAACCTGTCTGATAAACTACGAAGTATCTTCAGGAGGAAGATGATAGACGTCAGAGCCAACAATAAAGCTAGCTAAAGGTATGCCCCTTTTCCACTGCCGTTTCTTCCCCTGCACCACACAACTCGCCCTGCCCCATCTTTGCTCCACTGTAATCCACTTGGTTTCCCACAGACCCAGTAAGGCCAGAACGCTGATGAACGCCTCGTGGGGTTGGCTTTTTAGCCCCACTTTCAGTGGTCAGTTAGACAGAAGGAGAGGGGAGAAGAGACTGATCTGTGCCTTAAGGAGTTAAAATGTATGGCTTTTTATTTTTATAGGCTGGATATCGGGTATTCGCACTGTGCTGGCTGATTAGGTGGAGTGTTCTTTGGGTTAGATCCATTTCCTGCCACGGAGCAAAGCTCCAGCTCGCTCTACACTGCTGGGGAAAGAAGCCCCAGTAGCCTCCACACTGCTCGGGCTTCCCTCCAAACCGCAGCGGCTGTCAAGTTAGAAGGCCGAGATAGAAGCCAAGCACCCTTCTTTCTTGAAGCCCCAGCAGCCTCCACGCTCCTGAGAAGTTAAGCCCAGCCTGGGGTTTTGTAGCATCCACACTGCAGCGGGAGCCTTCTCTCTCCCGCCGGAGGCTGAAGCAGCAGTTGCGCTGCCCTCTACCACACACACACACACACACACGCACGCACACACACGCACGCACGCACGCACGCACGCACGCACGCACGCACGCACGCACGCACGCACGCACGCACGCACGCACACACACACACACACACACACACACACACACACACACACACACACACACACACACACACACACACACACACACACACACACACACACACACACACACACACACACACACCTATACGGGTATAAGTGGTTTAGCCCGTCTTTTTCCCCAAACAGGCCCGGAGGTGGTTTAGATGGACTACCCTTTCCCAAGTACCTAGAGCAATGGGAGGTGGCTTTCAACACTGCAAAAAATCTGAAAAAAATTTAGCTCGCCTTTGCTCTCAGATAGGAGCTACACAGCCGTTTTTACAGCAACCTGGCAACATGGTGACTTAACTGGACATCAACAAAATGTGGTTTATGAGAACCAAACAAAGGAATGTAAGGACTTTAAAGGGACAACTACGTCATATGTAAAACGCCCCTTATTAGCATAAATACACAACCTGACAGCACAAAGCATTAACAGAACAGTCATTTTATTTGCAAAATATTTAAAATAAGCACTTAATTTACTTTTCCTTACAAAAATATGAAAATAAAAAAGGAAAACTAAATATAATAAAAAGTAAAATTAAAGTGCCTCAAGAAAAAAATACAAAAAAATAAATAAATATGACCCTTCAGGGCCTATACCATTACTGGTTATTCTGAATATAATTACTACAATGGCAAAACTAAATTCTTCAACCTCTTCCGAATATTTGTTATCCTAGGAAACAGAACAAAATGTTTCCACATTAAAAAAATCTGTTTAAGAGTAACGGCTTCAAAAATCTTACATTACGCAACGCATTTTGTGCTTACCTCAGCACAACAAACTGAAATGTAAACGACCTTTAAAGCCCAGGGTGTTAAAGACAAAATAAAAACAGTATTTGTCTAAAAGGTGACATAACTAAAATCGTTGTTAGAACAGAAGAGTAAACAACTGGTTACTTGACGTCAGATTTGTAGCTTTTTGCTCTGTGCCTGCCTCTTAGCAGTTAGTCCTCGGTTTCTCACAAAGTCCCGGATATTTTGTGCTGTTCTTTGAGCCAGCACAGAACCTTCAACCAACTTACAGTGATTACACTCATTTTTAGTGGCAAGCTTTCCTTTACTTATGTGACCTTTAAAATGCCTCATAACAGCAGAAACCTCAGCACTTGACAATGGTTTTTTTGGTTGTCTTCTGGCTGTGCCCCATGATTTCTCTGCAAATAAATAAATAAAAAAGGAAAACCATTAAACAGTTAATTAAAACCGAACACCTTTGCACAGGATAACAACTCCACTACAAAGTTAAGAAAGATTGGAGTTTATTCCTACACACTGCCTCTTTCTTGTTTTCATGATCCCACAGATGTATGCAGACAATAGAGTAAAAAACTAGTAGATTAGTTGCAGGCTTTCCTATTAGTAAGTAACCCAACCACATTCTAATAGATGGCATAGGGGAGTCATAACCCATGTAAAGGTAGCCTTATTGACAATAAAACATAAAAAGAAATTAAAAGATGACTTGGGGAAAAGAAAAACAACCAGGAAAAAAATAAGTGAAAACATAGATTAAAAAAATAACTAATCATAAGGAGCAGGGGGGGCATACACTCAGATTAACTGCAAACAATCTCAAACTGGTGTCATGTTACAAAGCATGGTTGAAGAACTACAACCTACAAATAATAATGTCTTTTATTTTGATAATTGGATGCTGCTAAGTAGAAACTGTACACACAGTAAATAATGTTGCATGGTGAATCTTAAAAGCTAAACAATTAGCCCACCTGACATTTATTAGTCAATTAAGTGGTCACTCTGTTGCAGCAAGCATCACCCTCTCCCCTTGGTTCTTCATTAGATTGGCCCATCTCAAGCATATGGTAAATAGTTCCAGGTCATTTAGATTGCTAAGCAGGAGCATTGACTTTAAGCCCCTGCCAATGGGACTAAGAACTAGGTTCCACGAGGGTCACATCAGAATCCAGATTTTCATGTCCCTCAAAATGTTTGCGAAAAACTTTAAAAGTACTATTTGGGTCAATATATTGTTAAAAGAACCAAGCGGCAGCCTAGTGAAAGACTTACAGATCTCTTTAAATTTCCAAATGCCAACATAACGCTCTTTTTATTTATTATGCCATGAAAATGAATGAGGTTTCAAGTGCCTGAAGCAAAACAGCCCCACAACCTGATGCTTTCTTCTACACAAAACTTTAAGAAGGTTTTTCCTGTCATAGCTACTGATTTGACTCCGATAATAAACACGTCCCTTCTGTCAGGCTTTTTCCGCCTATTCCTTGAAAATGCAATTATCAAACCACTGCTGAAAAAGAACAATTTAGACAAACTACTAGTCCAGGCCCATCTCAAACCTCCCTTTTATCAGTAAGATTATTGAAAAAGCTGTGTTTCAACAATTAAACACCTTCTAAACAACGACCAGCCGCTTTGACGTTTTCCAGTCAGTTTTCGGTGCTCACCACAGTACTGAGACTGCTATTATTAAGATGTTAAATGACATCCATATAAATACAGACTGTGGAAGAACCACAGTGCTGGTACTATTGGACCTTAGTGCAGCATTTGATACTGTTGATCACTCCATTCTGTTAGAACGTCTGGAAAACTGGGTCGGCCTCTCTGGTACAGCACTCCACTGGTTTAAATCTTGCTTAAAGTACAGGGACTTTCTGTGCCAGTAGGTAACTTTACATCAGAGATGACAAAAAAAATTACATGTGGGGTTCCCCAAGGGTCCATCCTAGGTCCCCTCCTATTCAATAGCTACATGCTCCCTCTTGCTCAGATCATAAAACAATATCAGCTACCATAAAGCACTATGCAGATGACACAGCTCTACAGCACCATGTCACCAGGTGACTATGAACCCATTCACTGAGTAAATGCCTAGAAGAAATCAATGCATGAATGTGCCAAAATATTCAACTGAATAAAAAAACAAAAACAAAAAAAAAACAAAACTTAGTAATAATTTTTGGACCAATAGAGGAGCGATCAAAAGTTAGCACTACTGTTAGGGAAATAATTAGTTTTCTCAAAGGATGTAGGTATGGTAAAGCTGTTATTAACACTTCAGATATATGATGTAAAAAATGTGTTTGGAATGTTAAGATAAATTACATTAAATGGGTTACACAGAGCAACTACAACCCAGTTGTACATTTGTTGAAATTTTAATTTAATATTTGAAATGCTGTCAGTGTCAGTTACGCTTCTACTTCCAGTGCAGAGTAAATACAAGAAATTTATTTGCACTCCCTTAAATGTATAATTTTGCTGTGTTTTATGATGCAGATTATCTTATATAAAAAATAAGTTTATCTCTGCGAATTTCTATATCTTCAAAAGAAAATACAGGATAAATCTAGACAGACATTTTGACTGCATTTGGTTTATTAGGCACAAATTTACCGTCTGTCTCTGTTGCTGGTAGTTCAAATGGAAAAAAAGTCCAAATTCGACATTCATCAGATCCAGTGATGCTTTAAACATTAACAAACAGCATCTAGTGTGTGTCGTAGTTATAAAATTTGTATACATGTAGCAAGAAATGCCACTTTTCTCTTTAGACAGACAAAACACACCCTGACGCTCAAGTCAAGCATCAAAAAATTAGAGAATGCATATTGCGTAGGACCAATGACATCCAACCAGGCAAGGTTTCTTTGTAGGTGTCCCTACCAAAGGTCAGATCAAACCTACACCCTTGCACTAAGGTGTTCTCGATCCAGCCTACTCTGTGGAAACAGACATGTAGAAGCAGCATGCAGTTGCTATGCTCCACTTATCTTGAGCAAACTTCCAGAAAACATTGAAAGTGCAGAAAGCCTGAGTTCTTTTAATTCATGACTGCCTTTGGCTGTTCTAGTTAAGCTGTTTTACTGAAACATCACTAGTTTAAGTTTGTAGTCCAACTGTCTTTAGTATTTGATTTTAGTTTCTATTCTCCTATGTTTTATTTGTTTCTACATTTTATTCCAACTTGCTTTTATTCCGTTTTAATTTCCTATATTTTATTCATGTAAAGCACTTTGCATTGTCTTTGTACTAAATATGCCTTGCCTTACCACTATCTTTAATACAACACCCCTATGCTCCAAGAGCTCAAGTATAGTCTCAAACCAAAAAATAAAAAAATACAAACCTACAAAACACAATCATGTTTAAAATGTTCATGGGCAAACTTTAAGGCTCCCGCATACTTCAACCAAAGTAGAAAAATTGTGCCTAAAACTTATTAAGTTTTGTCCAAGTTTAGTCATTTTTAAAGTAGAGCTGATCAAATATGGTAGTCGGGAATCTGGATCAAACGACAACCTCAAAGAAAATTTACTTACCTTCAAAAGGAGGGACACTTTCCTCTGCTGTAGATGATATTGTTCCCACTAAGACACAAGACAAAAGTGAAAAAAAAAAAAAGAAATGAAAAAAAAAAATAGGCTTGATAAAAGTTATAACATCTTTGGATTTAGGCAACTTACATAAGTCATCTGTGTTGTTGGCAGTTCTTTCGGGGTCTGGTTCCACAGGCATAGTGTTTCCACCTTCATGTACAAATTCTTCTGCATCACACTCATCTGACTCACTCCCTTCTTCCTTTGTTTCAGCATCACTGATTGCAATTTCATCTAAAAAATGTATTATTAGAATGTAAATGAATACTACACATAACTTTGTCCAAGCACTACCAAAACAAGGCTTAAAACACCTTAGTATTTGAGTAAAATATCATGGTGAATAAAATTAAAGAGATAGCAAAAGTGTTTCTCTCAAGTGCAATTACATAGATTTACTTTGTAATCAAGAATATCACTAATGTAGGGGTGGGCGATATGAAGAAAATCTAATATCAGGGTATGTTCAAATAACCTTGAAAAACAAATGTTTTAGCCACATAGTGCCTAAAGTTGCATTGATATCTCAAATTAACATGTTCAATTTTTTTGTTTGAAAAATAAGTTTAAAATGTTTTATTTTAGCCATTTTTTAACCACAGCTGTACATAGAAGCGTTTCACAAATGATAATATTGTCACATTAGACCTTTCATGGTCAACACTGGACCTTAAAAACATCCCAGCAGCCAAAAGGAACACCAAGGAAAAATCTGACCCAAATTAAAAATGAAAGGTGCTCTTCTGTGCTTAAGACATACAAATTTGTATAATAAAAATGTGAAAAACAAGTTTGTATAGCGACTGTAAAAATCAACTGACCAGTCGCAGTTACAAATTCAGAGCATCTTAAAAATATTTCCATTGCTCTTTAGGTGCTGGGAAATTTTAAACAAGAAAAGTTTTTTTTCTGTCATATGGGATTTAGCAAAAGAAGACGCGAGTTTCAACAGTTGTACGGCTGGTTTAATTAAAGTTTCCTTCGGTGAGTGGGGGAGTCGACACGCGGAGTTTACAAGAAAAAATGACTTTTTAGGTGGAACAAATTTGTGCTACTGCCACCTTTTGTGACAATGGTGTTATGCCATGTTTTGCAAATTACTGCATTTTGTTCGACATCCTTCTTTGTGAACTCCAAACCACTGCCATATTATTGACCCAGTGCTGTTTCTCTTTAGACTCATTTTCTTGTTTACCTGAAATGCCCGCTGTCGCCATAGCTCTGGCTGTCTAGTCAAGACAAGTAAGCACACGGGTTTGTTGTTGTGTGTGTGTGTGTGTGCACGCCAGAACTCTCTGGTTTGGAGGAGCGACTGATGCGTTCACAGCATGTGTGGAAAAAACAAACTCAGAAGTGTATTAAATATGGTGGCTAAATCTTGCCATAAAAATTTACACTTGATGCTCGCAATAAAGTAATTTTAACCATCGCGCCGAGGAAAACTTGATACATCGAGTGTATTCGATTTATCGCCCACCCTACACTACTGTACTGTTTTTTGTAATAATCATTGATTTACATTTGTAAATTAATCTGTTTAACATATGTTTGTAGTGTCAGACAAGTCCTGATAACTGAAATCAAACCAAGAAAAAAAAGAACTAATTTCAATAACCTTCGAGTTCAATTTTATCCAGGGAAATTATGTTCTTTATTTAATGATCAAAAATTAAAAACAACACTATTTTTTGTATTAGTGGTAGTAATTACCAAAAAATCTCACCTTTGCATTGGTAACCAAGCCACTTCATTGAAGAACAGGGTCCAAAACACTCAGTACACTTCTCCAAAGATGATACAGTTGTGCACACCAGTTGATGTTTTTGACACTATAGGGAAAAAGATTGGAAGAAAAAAATATTACGTATGAACTTAAAGTAATTTGTTTTGCCTGAAAGGGTTCCAATCTAGAGTAAAATGCTGTTTTTGAAAACTTTCAAACTGCAAAAATAGAAGTCTGATTCGGTGGTTAAGTTGTAGAGAAATCATCTAAAAATCCTCATATCTCCTTTAACTTTGAAGAAAATTTAAGTCCCAATTCTCCAAATTTGTTCCTGGTTGCTGATTGAGTGAGTAACCTCAGGACTTTGGAAAATCTTCTCCTCCATATCCTGCTAAAAAGTAGAGAATGAATATTATATTTTTCACAAGGCGATTTTCTGTGAAATTGCAGAGAAAATAGTTTAAATGTTTATTCTAGAGTATTGAGTTCAGGGAAACTAGTCTGAAAGGCCAATTATGATAGAAATTAATGACAAAAATGTTTATACTGTAAAATATTACAGTTTCACCAGGACTGACCAGAGTGAAATCTGATTTTGTTGTGAAATGTAATAAAAATCATATATAATCCTCATATTTTCCCTTTCATTTTCAAGAAATTTAAATCTCTATTCTCCAAATTTGATCCTAGTTGCTGAGTCCACATTTATTATGAGTCAAACAAATATTTCTAAGTTCACCAAAGCTCACACAGATATTTTTATCAATTCAATAACGCAACGTCTCCATATACACTATGGTCATTCTAAATCACATTGGGGCAGGTAACCCTAAAACACACACACACACACAAACTCAGTTTTCCATTTGGAAGCCATCATCTGAGACTGTCCTTACAAACCATCGTCCATATAAACCACATGACACCCAGGTCCACACACAGACACACTCAAGTTGAACAGCTTGGCTGACTGACATTTAGCTGAATCTTAAACATAAAAATACCTCTGCATTGTTGGGGAGTACAGCAATCGCAGGATCTGTTTCATTTGAGATGCTGTCTTCCATCTGTTCTGGGGCATTTTCAGCTTCAACCTGAAACAGATAATGAATACCAGTCAACACCATACTGAACTTGACTTCATTTAATTAAATCTTATTATATAGCACCAATTCACCACACATCATCTCAAGGCACTTTGTAAATTCAGATTTAATGAGAGGATACTCATTAGTCCAAAAATGTCCCATCTAAGGAAACCCAGCAAGTTGCATCGAGTCTCTCCAAGCAGCATTCACTCCTCCTGAAAGAGCGTAGAGCCACAGCGGACAGCCGTATGGAATTGTTGATGGCTTTGCAGCAATCCCTCATACTGAGCATGCATAAAGTGACGGTGGAGAGGAAAAACTCCCCTTTAACAGGAAGAAAAATCATCAAGCAGAACCAGGCTCAGTGTGAACGGTCATCTGCCTCGTCCCATGGGGGTTCGAGAAGATCTTATCTTAATCGTGGAGATATTCTGAAGCTATAGTATTCTATGGCTGCCCACACTCATGAAAGGAAACTAGTTTTAATTCCAATTGGATGTTTTGTAAAATTCAAACTGAGAACCCATCATCTGTACCTGTTCACTGTTGCCAGGTGTAGAACGGAGGTGAGTAACATCAGGACTCTGGAAAATCTTCTCCTCCATATCCTTCTAAAAAGTAGAGAATAAAAATTATATTTTTCACAAGGCGATTTTCTGTGAAATTGCAGAGAAAATAGTTTAAATGTTTATTCTAGAGTATTGAGTTCAGGGAAACTAGTCTGAAAGACTAATTATGATCGAAATTAATGACAAAAAATGTTTATACTGTAAAATATTACAGTTTCACCAGAACTGACCAGAGTGAAATCTGATTTTGTTGTGAAATGTAATAAAAATCATATAAAATCCTCATATTTTCCCTTTCATTTTCAAGAAATTTAAATCCCTATTCTCCAAATTTGATCCTAGTTGCTGAGTCCACATTTATTATGGGTCAAACAAATATTTCTAAGTTCACCAAAGCTCACACAGATATTTTTATCAATTCAATAACGCAACGTCTCCATATACACTATGGTCATCCTAAATCACATTGGGGCAGGTAACCCTAAAACACACACACACACACACAAACTCAGTTTTCCATTTGGAAGCCATCATCTGAGACTGTCCTTACAAACCATCGTCCATATAAACCACATGACACCCAGGTCCACACACAGACACACTCAAGATGAACAGCTTGGCTGACTGACATTTAGCTGAATCTTAAACATAAAAATACCTCTGCATTGTTGGGGAGTACAGCAATCGCAGGATCTGTTTCATTTGAGATGCTGTCTTCCATCTGTTCTGGGGCATTTTCAGCTTCAACCTGAAACAGATAATGAATACCAGTCAACACCATACTGAACTTGACTTCATTTAATTCAATCTTATTATATAGCACCAATTCACCACACATCATCTCAAGGCACTTTGTAAATTCAGATTTAATGAGGATACAAATTAGTCCAAAAATCTCCCATCTAAGGAAACCCAGCAAGTTGCATCGAGTCTCTCCAAGCAGCATTCACTCCTCCTGAAAGAGCGTAGAGCCACAGCGGACAGCCGTATGGAATTGTTGATGGCTTTGCAGCAATCCCTCATACTGAGCATGCATAAAGTGACGGTGGAGAGGAAAAACTCCCCTTTAACAGGAAGAAAAATCATCAAGCAGAACCAGGCTCAGTGTGAACGGTCATCTGCCTCGTCCCATGGGGGTTCGAGAAGATCTTATCTTAATCGTGGAGATATTCTGAAGCTATAGTATTCTATGGCTGCCCACACTCATGAAAGGAAACTAGTTTTAATTCCAATTGGATGTTTTGTAAAATTCAAACTGAGAACCCATCATCTGTACCTGTTCACTGTTGCCAGGTGTAGAACGGAGGTGAGTAACATCAGGACTCTGGAAAATCTTCTCCTCCATATCCTTCTAAAAAGTAGAGAATAAAAATTATATTTTTCACAAGGCGATTTTCTGTGAAATTGCAGAGAAAATAGTTTAAATGTTTATTCTAGAGTATTGAGTTCAGGGAAACTAGTCTGAAAGGCCAATTATGATAGAAATTAATGACAAAAATGTTTATACTGTAAAATATTACAGTTTCACCAGGACTGACCAGAGTGAAATCTGATTTTGTTGTGAAATGTAATAAAAATCATATATAATCCTCATATTTTCCCTTTCATTTTCAAGAAATTTAAATCTCTATTCTCCAAATTTGATCCTAGTTGCTGAGTCCACATTTATTATGAGTCAAACAAATATTTCTAAGTTCACCAAAGCTCACACAGATATTTTTATCAATTCAATAACGCAACGTCTCCATATACACTATGGTCATCCTAAATCACATTGGGGCAGGTAACCCTAAAACACACACACACACACACAAACTCAGTTTTCCATTTGGAAGCCATCATCTGAGACTGTCCTTACAAACCATCGTCCATATAAACCACATGACACCCAGGTCCACACACAGACACACTCAAGTTGAACAGCTTGGCTGACTGACATTTAGCTGAATCTTAAACATAAAAATACCTCTGCATTGTTGGGGAGTACAGCAATCGCAGGATCTGTTTCATTTGAGATGCTGTCTTCCATCTGTTCTGGGGCATTTTCAGCTTCAACCTGAAACAGATAATGAATACCAGTCAACACCATACTGAACTTGACTTCATTTAATTCAATCTTATTATATAGCACCAATTCACCACACATCATCTCAAGGCACTTTGTAAATTCAGATTTAATGAGAGGATACAAATTAGTCCAAAAATCTCCCATCTAAGGAAACCCAGCAAGTTGCATCGAGTCTCTCCAAGCAGCATTCACTCCTCCTGAAAGAGCGTAGAGCCACAGCGGACAGCCGTATGGAATTGTTGATGGCTTTGCAGCAATCCCTCATACTGAGCATGCATAAAGTGACGGTGGAGAGGAAAAACTCCCCTTTAACAGGAAGAAAAATCATCAAGCAGAACCAGGCTCAGTGTGAACGGTCATCTGCCTCGTCCCATGGGGGTTCGAGAAGATCTTATCTTAATCGTGGAGATATTCTGAAGCTATAGTATTCTATGGCTGCCCACACTCATGAAAGGAAACTAGTTTTAATTCCAATTGGATGTTTTGTAAAATTCAAACTGAGAACCCATCATCTGTACCTGTTCACTGTTGCCAGGTGTAGAACGGAGGTGAGTAACATCAGGACTCTGGAAAATCTTCTCCTCCATATCCTTCTAAAAAGTAGAGAATAAAAATTATATTTTTCACAAGGCGATTTTCTGTGAAATTGCAGAGAAAATAGTTTAAATGTTTATTCTAGAGTATTGAGTTCAGGGAAACTAGTCTGAAAGACTAATTATGATCGAAATTAATGACAAAAAATGTTTATACTGTAAAATATTACAGTTTCACCAGAACTGACCAGAGTGAAATCTGATTTTGTTGTGAAATGTAATAAAAATCATATATAATCCTCATATTTTCCCTTTCATTTTCAAGAAATTTAAATCCCTATTCTCCAAATTTGATCCTAGTTGCTGAGTCCACATTTATTATGGGTCAAACAAATATTTCTAAGTTCACCAAAGCTCACACAGATATTTTTATCAATTCAGTAACGCAACGTCTCCATATACACTATGGTCATCCTAAATCACATTGGGGCAGGTAACCCTAAAACACACACACACACACACAAACTCAGTTTTCCATTTGGAAGCCATCATCTGAGACTGTCCTTACAAACCATCGTCCATATAAACCACATGACACCCAGGTCCACACACAGACACACTCAAGTTGAACAGCTTGGCTGACTGACATTTAGCTGAATCTTAAACATAAAAATACCTCTGCATTGTTGGGGAGTACAGCAATCGCAGGATCTGTTTCATTTGAGATGCTGTCTTCCATCTGTTCTGGGGCATTTTCAGCTTCAACCTGAAACAGATAATGAATACCAGTCAACACCATACTGAACTTGACTTCATTTAATTCAATCTTATTATATAGCACCAATTCACCACACATCATCTCAAGGCACTTTGTAAATTCAGATTTAATGAGAGGATACAAATTAGTCCAAAAATCTCCCATCTAAGGAAACCCAGCAAGTTGCATCGAGTCTCTCCAAGCAGCATTCACTCCTCCTGAAAGAGCGTAGAGCCACAGCGGACAGCCGTATGGAATTGTTGATGGCTTTGCAGCAATCCCTCATACTGAGCATGCATAAAGTGACGGTGGAGAGGAAAAACTCCCCTTTAACAGGAAGAAAAATCATCAAGCAGAACCAGGCTCAGTGTGAACGGTCATCTGCCTCGTCCCATGGGGGTTCGAGAAGATCTTATCTTAATCGTGGAGATATTCTGAAGCTATAGTATTCTATGGCTGCCTACACTCATGAAAGGAAACTAGTTTTAATTCCAATTGGATGTTTTGTAAAATTCAAACTGAGAACCCATCATCTGTACCTGTTCACTGTTGCCAGGTGTAGAACGGAGGTGAGTAACATCAGGACTCTGGAAAATCTTCTCCTCCATATCCTTCTAAAAAGTAGAGAATAAAAATTATATTTTTCACAAGGCGATTTTCTGTGAAATTGCAGAGAAAATAGTTTAAATGTTTATTCTAGAGTATTGAGTTCAGGGAAACTAGTCTGAAAGACCAATTATGATCGAAATTAATGACAAAAAATGTTTATACTGTAAAATATTACAGTTTCACCAGAACTGACCAGAGTGAAATCTGATTTTGTTGTGAAATGTAATAAAAATCATATATAATCCTCATATTTTCCCTTTCATTTTCAAGAAATTTAAATCCCTATTCTCCAAATTTGATCCTAGTTGCTGAGTCCACATTTATTATGGGTCAAACAAATATTTCTAAGTTCACCAAAGCTCACACAGATATTTTTATCAATTCAGTAACGCAACGTCTCCATATACACTATGGTCATTCTAAATCACATTGGGGCAGGTAACCCTAAAACACACACACAAACTCAGTTTTCCATTTGGAAGCCATCATCTGAGACTGTCCTTACAAACCATCGTCCATATAAACCACATGACACCCAGGTCCACACACAGACACACTCAAGTTGAACAGCTTGGCTGACTGACATTTAGCTGAATCTTAAACATAAAAATACCTCTGCATTGTTGGGGAGTACAGCAATCGCAGGATCTGTTTCATTTGAGATGCTGTCTTCCATCTGTTCTGGGGCATTTTCAGCTTCAACCTGAAACAGATAATGAATACCAGTCAACACCATTCTTAGCTTGACCTAATCATTGAGATATTTTAAATGATAGTTTTCTTGGCGTGTTTCAGGATCTTGTGTCATTAAAGCTTTTAAGAAGATAATTTGTACACACTTTCATTTGGTCTTTGTTTGATATCATTTCATAATCTCAAGATAACTGTGATGTCGATGGCACCACAGAATCTTGCCCAGTTAACATTTTTTTTATTACAAACTTGTATTGGCATCAAGTAAAAAAGTAAAACTCATCTTCAACTACTATAAACACTATTATACTGTAACCATTTTGCTATGCAGTCATGGACAGTTTATCTGGACAGTAATGGCTTGTACATTCAATAACATCTATAATGCAAAAAAAAGGGTAACATAAAGATGGGTTGAGAGTATAAAGTTGTATAGTTGTAAACTCTCATTATTAAATCATTTCTTGTTTAAGCATTTTGATTAGATTCATTCTTTATTTTTTTAGTACCTTGCATCTCCATGGCCAGTCTGAGTCTCCATAATTATAGGTAATCTCTTCTTCCTTATTAATTTCTTGAGTTGCAAACAAACACAAATGTGGCTTCCCTTGCACAGTCAGGTACTTCATTTTAGCATTTGGGCTGATATGGCCATCATTTACAAGCCTTCCAAGGGAGCCATCTTCTTTTGCTGCATCAACACTACAAATACATAACATTAGGAATTATTTAATATCCAGCAGTATAGATGGTATACTTCCCAAGAGTCTGGCATCCATCATGTTTAGCATGTTGACATATGTCCTTTAATTCTAAATAGACTTATGATTCAAACATACTCACCACCAAAGTTTTCCATTAAAGACAAATTCAAACATGAACACTTTAAGGTTGTCATGGTAAACTCTTTGTCTCCTCTCACATTCCTCTTTACTGATTAGTTCACCTCGATACTCCAACAGAAAGTCTCCTTTCTGAAAAGAGGTCGTGGCAAAAATACCACGACCTAATTAAGAAAACATATTAACAAAAAAAATAAACAATGTATTAAGGTATAATTGTAATTAAAGCACTTAAAAACAATCACCATACCTTTAAAGGCATTGATGTACTTCACGTCAAAACCCATTCTGTCCTTTCTGGTATCAATATAATATTTGGCATCTTCCTTTGGATTTATGCGTCTTCGCCTCTGCATGTTTTACTGGCAAGTATAAAATGTTTAACAGTCAAATAAACTTTTAATAATTACAGAATTTATTTTAACAGCTATGAATTAAATTATAGATGTGGAAACATATACTTGCAGACCAGATACACACCCCTGATAGCTACAGCACTAACATGTTACTTCCCTCTGATTAGAGAGAGAAAAAAAAAAAAGAATAAACCTCATGTGATGGTTGGAGCCTCACAAACTCACCCTTTACAAGAAGCTTCATCTTATTTTTATTTTTTTTTAATTAAAACCCTCATAATCTCCTCCCTGTCCCTATGACCTTATTTGCGCTGAACACTGACTAATGTCATGACTGCATCTGTATTGGTCCTCCAGCTTCAACATGTTTATGCCTGTAATGCACCTTCACATTGGACCTAATCACTGCCACCTCCTCAACATAACTAAATACACAGTTCTGCTTCTTATTAAAATGAAAAGAAAAATCTAGTAGAAGCAACTGTGAGTAAACTAACAGCATTAACTGGTGATAATCGCATGTCAACCTTTTACAGTACACATCTTAAAAGTCATCAGTAAATCAGCCTGGTGCTAATTAATACCTTTATCCACAGGTTATTTTACTAAAGTTAAACCATTTTCACACAAACCTGTACTTTATGTTGATCTCCTGCAGCTTGCTCCTCAACACAGACTAAAGGCAATTGGGCTAAACGAGCTTAACAAGCTGGGCGTCACCGCTCCGAAATTCAGCATTGCGGTGCAATCAGCTAACACAAACAAGCAGCTTGTCGATGTAGTTGTTCAATATAAAGAGGAGAACCTTAAAACCCATCACCTGCCCTATCTTTCCCCCAAAGTATTCTCAACTGGTCACACACACACAGCTTAAGTTATATTTCCTCCAGCCATCACACAAGGTTAGCAGGCCTCTCCTAGCCAAGCTAGCTTCTTACTTTAGAACACGTCAACTATACTGCTTCAAGTAAGTTTTTTGAGAAAAAAACATTCATATTTAAAACTAGTGGATAAAAATATGCAAAATTATTTGTTAAGGTTTAATGTAAACTAAATTAAAATATAAAATAGTTCTCGTTTTACACAAAATATTTTATTTTTCTTTATTTACTTTACTTTTTTAGTTTTACTTAAATAACTTCCTCCAAGCAAAGATTATTTTTAATTTACCATTAAAGCTTACCTGTGCACGGTTATTCCACCAAGAGATGTATTTTAGGATCTGCAGCTTCAAATCGAAAAAACCCAGCTTCCCGCGGGCCATGGTAATGAGGCCCTCCCACAGGTTTCTTCCAGCCAATCAGATGGCAACCGCTAAAAAGCGCGCGTAGTGTATGAAAAATGTGTATAAAATTGCAATTCATACACTGAAAGCAGGGGCGCTGTTTTATACACTGGAATACACAAAAACCAGGTCACCTGATTTAAAAGGACTATTAAATAAAGTAAGAAAACAAGCTCTTCATTCACTAAAATCTATAAATTCATGGTCCAAATCATGCAAATACTGGCATAGCTCCTTTATGACTTGAAATTTCTGAGGAAAAATGTTGTTTAGATACTGAAAATTAAAAATACACTCCTTGATTTACGAGGACATTGGTGTTGTCCCTGTAATACCCTTAGGTCCTTGTAACGTAAGCACGTATTCAGGTCAAATGGTAGGCTAAACCACATAGACGCACACACACGCACACACACACACACACACACACACACACACACACACACACACACACACACACACACACACACACACACAACAGTGGTTCAAGCAGCGCCCGTGAATAACAACTTTTTGACCCACAAACTCTTTGGTGACAAAACTAAAAAGCTTTCAGCGTATCCAGTGAATCCATTATTTCCCTCTCTGTAGTACTGCGTTGGCAAATTGCAGTTGATTTTTTTTTACCTCAATCAACTGTCGGCTAGCTGGCTGGCCACACCCATGGTGTAAAGAATAAAGGGAGATGGGCTTGGCTGAGAGAAATGGACGAAAATAAGAAGATTGTCGGGTCATGGTAAAAATAAAAAGCTTAACCTGCTAGGCGCATGCTAGGTGCATGAAACACAACTACTAACTCTCCTACTGAGTTTAATTGGGACATTTTGCTACGGGTGGAAGGACATTAAACGTAGTGGTTCACGTTTTGAAGGCTAGCTGCTGATAAAAGCCCCTGGCTCCGATGGGAGGGAGAGGAGAGGGTCAGTAACAGCGTTGAAGCACAGAAACACGGCGCATGTAGTTAAAAAAATGCTGAATTAATAAGAACGAAACTTATTAACAGACTAAGTGGCTTTTTAGATGGTTTCTGGTTAGCAGAACTGTTTTCTGATCCAGAGTGCAGCCATGACCGGTTCTGAATGAAGGCTTCATCCGGAAGCCGCTCTCACCCCTTGCCTCCTGCGTACGCAGTACCGGACGGTACCATGCAAGTAATGTCGGCTCACACATTTACGTTCACAGTGGAATTATTTTTTTTTAAATCGATCTTTGGTTATATGAATCGATCTTTAGGAATTAATATGAGAATCGATTCATAATTGGAAAATCTATTTTTAACAACACCCTAATCTCCACATAATCCCGCTACGTAATTATCCTGAGCTAAATTCTAGTTGTTAGCAAACAGACATGACGTAGTTGCTGTCGTTCTCGAGTAACATGTGCAAGTGTCTGTGTAGGTGCGCGTTTGTCGAAAGCAGAGGAACATAAAGAAGCACCCACCCAAATGATGACTGAAAGACACGGCTTATTTGGTACAAACATTTACTCGCCATTTAGCAGCTAGCCCCCTGAAATGTACTCGCCAAACGGAAAATTTATTTCCATTTGAAGTTTGCCGAGTGTTAATTTCGGACCCTGCCCGCAAGATTAATAAACGAACTACACAGAATGAAAGCAATAATTTATTCTGTATAAATATATAAATATAGCCCATATGATTAATATAAAGTATATATACACCTACAAGAAAATCTGTCAACTCATTTTTAGAAAGATGGGTGAACAATGCTGGCAAAAAAATTAACATATCAATTATAAACGTAAGAAGACTTAGAACATAATCTTACCTGATTAAACTGTATTTTCATACTTCATCGTGATTTGCTGCCATGTCCTTTTAATCAGTGCGCCCCCTCCCCCACTTTCCCCTTTTGTGTTGAATGAGTGACGTGTGGGAAAACAGCTTTAATTCTCTGTCAAATAACTCTCATATCACTCATGCATTGACTTTTTCAACAATTCTCTGCTGCCAACTCTCTTTTTCTGCAGCAACAGTATTGTTTCTTATGGTTTAATATTCTCCATATGCCTTCATTAAAGATTTCTAATTCCACTTGCAGGAAATGTGCACTTCCAGGCTTCTTATTTCCTGTCGTTGCCATGGTGAATCACGATATCTGTGTTCCATTGATCAGGGCTTTTTTCATGCTCGTGCTCGCGTTCAACTCAGGATTGATAGGACGCTGTGTTTAGTTACCTGATTGATATCACCTGTTCTGAAACCGAAAACGCTGAGTATGACAGAGTGAGGTAGAACTACTCAGAGTAGCAGCTTCCTACTCAGGGTAGATCGGCCATTTTTTCTGAAATGGGGCCCGGAACAAAGACGCACACCGCAACCTACCCAAATCTTAAGATGTCTGCCCCACCCATCAATCATTGGTGCGCTCCTATCAGCACCTGGCACACAGATAGAGACCGTGGAACACAGTCTCACCAGAATTGCAAAATGATACAAAATAACTTGGATTTTATTTACTGTGCAGCAGTCCAAGGCTGGACTATTGTAATTCTTTACTATCAGGAAGTCCACAAAATGCAGTTCAAAGTCCAAAATGCTGCAGCAAGAGTTCTGATGAAAATCAACAAGAGGGATCATATTTCTCCAATTTTAGCTTCCCTTCATTGGCTTCCTGTAAAATCAAGAATAGAATTTAAAATTCTTCTTCTAACGTATAAAGCCCTTAATAATCAAGCTCCATCATATATCAGAGCTCTGATTACCCCGTATGTTCCTAACAGAGCTCTTCGCTCTCAGACTGCAGGTCTGCTGGTGGTTCCTAGAGTCTCTAAAAGTAGAATGGGAGGCAGATCCTTTAGCTATCAGGCTCCTCTCCTGTGGAACCAACTCCCAGTTTTGGTCCGTGAAGCAGACACCCCGTCTACTTTTAAGACCAGGCTTAACACTTTCCTTTTTGACAAAGCTTATAACTAGAGTGGCTCATGTTACTCTGAGCTACCTCTATAGTTTTGCTGCTATAGGCTTAGGCTGCTGGAGGACATCAGGGCCTATTTTTCTCACTCTACTGATTTCTACTGTTCTCCAGTCTACTGTTCTCCAGATTTGCATTGCTTGTCGTCATTTCAGCTTTTAACTTTTTGCTCTCTGTCATTTTTTTCTTCATAGTAGGTACACCTGGTCTGGCGTTCTGTTAACTGTGACATCATCCACTGAAGACGGCTCACCCGCTATTACCATCTAATGTAGAACAGATTACTGGATCAATGTGTGCTTCTGTGCTTTTTGTCTCTCTTGTTGTGTCTCTGCTCTGTCTTCTGTAACCCCCAGTGGGTCGAGGCAGATGAACGTTCATACTGAGCCTGGTTCTGGTTCTGGTGGAGGTTTTCCTTCCCGCTAATGGGTGTTTTTTCTTTCCACTGTCGCTTCATGCTTGCTCAGTATGAGGGATTGCAGCAAAGCCATGGACAATGCAGACGACTCTCCCTGTAGCTCTACGCTTCTCCAGGAGTAAACGCTGCTTGTCGGGACTTTGATGCAATCAACTGGTTTCCTTATAAAGGAAATTTTTGACCAATCTGTATAATATGATTGCATTTGACTTTGTAAAGTGCCTTGAGATGACATGTTTCATGAATTGGCGCTATATAAATAAAATTTTATTGAACTGAATTGAAATAAATTTGCAGTGCGCATGAATGCGCAGCTTCGAGGGCACATTGCAGGCGTGTGTGTGTGCATAATAAGCCACCAAATACCGCAAGTTTTCCACAGCACACCTCCTCTTTACCTGTGAAACTAGGGGGACCAGATTGAGCAGGATTGTCCCGTGTGTTTCACTGCTGTCCCACAAACTGAAAAAATTTCCTGCTTTTGACTGGTTTAGATTCGGAAAAAGTTAAAAAAATATTCCACGTGCTTTTCTGTAACAAAGAACCCAGAGCTGCAGTAATCGTCAGTGAGAGCCGTGTCGGCTGTCAATTGATATGCAGCAGCGCAAAAAAAAAAGAAACTGCAGCTACAACATAGACTGGAGAACGGTTTCTAGCTGGGTGAAGCCAAAGGTGATTCTCAGAGAGCTTTTTATGACGTTGGCCAAAGTTATTTTTTATTTTTACACGGCGTAGAGTATGATGTGAAGCGACACTGTAGAAGAGAGTCAATCTATGGACTGATTTTTATTACAACCATAAACAACTGCCAGAAAGATTAAAGATTACCTTTAACAATATTTAACTTTATGCAAAATAGTTTAATAACATTTTTCTAATTAAAAAGTGTTCATCTTTAAAAGTAATTTTTTTCTGATAGAGTTAGAACAATTTTATCTGTGTTAAATTAAAATGTATGACCTCATCATAGTGTTGGTTATGCACATGTCCCTCACAAGCATCCGATTGTCCCACATTTGGTCATTTGAGATCTGGTCACCCTACGTGAAACAGCTACAGAACTGAGGCACCTATACCTATGACTGACTGTGTGTGTAACCAAAAAGTTTGTACATGTGCGTTTATAGCAGAGGATGACCTGTCCCTCACGTCTCAGCCTCTCCTTGACCTGATCAGGTCGGTTGCTGAAGATCAGAGAGCATTTTCAAGACTGTCAATATGTAATGCACATCTCCCTTATCTCTGTGCTCACGGCATTGCTGCTCAGTATTAAACAGAATTGTCAGCCAAACTGCAAAAAAAAGGTGTTTTGTTTAAATGCAGATGAGTCAACAAATGGAAATGTGAACAGAATTATTAATATACCGGTGCACTACTATGATGATGATTTGGGTAAAGTGTTTACAGAAATGTCAATATTGCAGATACAGTAACTGTCACACGTTGAATAAAAATGAATATAAACCTACACAGAAAGAATTTATAGTCATTTGTATGATAAACTCTGTAAAACTAGCAAATATCTAGAAGTTTTTTTTATTTGAACATGTTAACGGCAAAAATAGTTTTAAATCCTTTTCCTGTTGTCTTCAGTATTTCAGTAGTGTGGTTTGTATGTGTTCACATTTTATTGTAATATATCATTTTATTTATAACCACCTTAAGATCACCCTATGGATAAACATGGTACAAAATAAAATAACAAAGATAAATAGCATTGCAAATAATTTGAACTTGAATTCACGGTGGTAGATATGAATGTCAGATATTTACCAAAGGACAAGGTTGTGGTTGGCCTTGTATGTTCATTGGATTAATTTATATTGACAGTGAGCCAGTGAAGTTAATGTACAGGTGTGAAGTAGATGATGTAATGATGCAAGCTGTTGTCTTTTGTACTAGTGTTGTAATACATATGCGACACCAATGGGCACCACGGTACTGCTGTACTGCTGTCCTCTGGTAGAGGACCCGAGGTTGAGAAATGGAGAGCCACCCACCCTGCTCAGGAGGGGTGAGAGAGCAGTTTTATACATACAGCAAATAGACTTAAAGCGGAGGTAACTGGACTTTCACTCAGTTCTTTCTGAAAACGTTTCAACACCTATCCAAGAGTCTGTCAATTCTGGTGGTTCGTACTTGAGCAACCTGCAGTTGGTTAGCTGCTGTTTTTAAAGCATATGGAAGCCCATCCTCCTAGGCTAATTCTAAGTCAGATGTAAATCAATGACCCACTGTCCTGGGTCGTTAGAAGCTTTTGCTTGGTGTGAGTGGAGTACTTGGTCACGACAAAAGGTTCTCACTTTTCAAAGTCCTTACTTTACTATTAAAATGAGCAAAAAGTGTTCTCGCTCAGCTGCAAGCACAAGAATACACCCCCACCCCCACACAGCCCTCTACCCTCCTTAAATGAAACATCCGTTTGTTGAATTATATCGGACAGAGGAATATAGGTATCAGACTATAATCAGAAATATAGCCATGAGTAATTTGAGACTGCAGGAACCCTTCAAGTTTCCTGCAGTCTTCAAAGAAGGTGGTCCACACTAGAGAGACCAGGAAACTTGCTCAAACTGGAACCAAAGCTAGGTAAAGCCTGTTGTCTCTGGAATCAGACATCGAAGCAGGCTATCTGCCTCTACAAAACCATCTTTTGAGATCTTTCTCAGCCTATGCAGGAAATCTGATCTGAGGCTGAGTGAAGCAGTTTCCTGTGGCAGGAGCCGAACTACACCCCAGTAAGCCACACTAAGATCCCTCAGAAGCGCTAAGCAAGAACTGCTGATCTGCCAAGTTTCAGACTTCATAGGCCGATCCGAATAAAGCACCGAGCGCAACCCCACCAAGGCAGAGCGCACAGAGAGCTGGATCCCCAA
The DNA here is from genome assembly GCA_037039145.1 of Fundulus diaphanus. Classification (NCBI taxonomy): domain Eukaryota; kingdom Metazoa; phylum Chordata; class Actinopteri; order Cyprinodontiformes; family Fundulidae; genus Fundulus; species Fundulus diaphanus. The sequence continues at coordinate 2,014,203 of CM073136.1, forward strand.
GCAAGAGTTTTCACCCTGAGCCGGTGTTCAGTCAGGTCAGCATACCCCGTCAGACCAGCTTACCCATAGTTGCGCATGCGTAGTACTGCACAAAGTTGCGAACACTTGGAGAAGCCGTCAGATCGCAATACCACTAAAAAAAAAAAAGTAAGTAATTAAATTATTTTTTTGTACATACACGCCTGTTGAGGTAGTTTACAGTGTATTTTTCGTACAAAACTAAAGGGATAGTCGCGCGTTGAGGTAGTTTAAAGTGTATTTAGAGAAGGGTCTAGCTGCACCTGCAGCCATCGACAAAACGCGTCCCATACAAAACACACACCCCCCCTCAGCCAACCGTTGATGATGTTGAATTGGACATTACGTCATCTTGGATACAGATTAATTGAAGTGAATCAAACATGAGCAAGACGTCTACTACTAGCAAGGTTGTATTTGGCACATAAAAAAAGTAATGATAATCTTGTTCAATGTTGGGATTAAAGGAACAGTTCAATCCATGATCAAATTGCTGTACAATTTTGCCGTGTATTTTATTTGCTTATATCATGTAATTTTCCAGGGACTGCACATGCTTTAAATACGGAATTGTTAGAAATAGCATTTCTAAGTCAAGTTGTATTTCTGGGGGGTTTGGGCATTTATAGCAAACATGGAGAACAAGTGGGAAGAAATCTTCAACCATCTGTCTGAAGGTTCCTATCCTCCGGAATCTACCAAAGGGCAAAGGCAAACGCTGAGGAAATTCGCCTCTAAATTCAGCGTCCATGGTAAGGCTTTGATATTTTTAACAGACACAACATTTTCTGTGATAATGATATAACGCGTGATTTTTTTCTGTGAAGCTGGAAACCTCTTCTTTGGAGCCTTACCTCGCAGGCAGGCAATAAAGACCAAAGAGGAGGCTTGGAACCTTTTCAGGCAGTTCCACTCTTTACCCATGGGAGGACACACTGGAATTGTGAAAACCCGGACTTCCATGTGTTCCCGATTTTTTTGGCCTGGTATGACTTCAGACATACAGAAATGGGTATGTTGCCAAATTCTTAGCAATAAGCTTAAGCTCCGAAGTCCCATAAAACTGAAAAACAGCAACATTTTCAAGGTGTCTGAATGTGACCAGTGCCAGAGAGTCGGACCTCCTCTGAAGGTAGTCCAGACACTGGAATGCATAAAGGTAACCATCCACTGCAATGCCTGTAGTTTGATTCTTCTATGCTGTTGTTGCTCATTTTGATTCTCATCAACAGGTGTCAGGTGTGTGGGAGCTGGTCGGAATAGATCTGACAGGTCCTCTCCCCCTGACATCTTCTGGCTTCCAGTATATACTGACAGCCACTGACTACTATTCAAAGTGGGTGGAGGCTTTCCCTCTAAGGAAAAAGTCTGTAGAGGAAGTCAGCAGGAATCTTTGCACTATATTTTATCGGCATGGCTGTCCAAAGCGAATCCTCACAGACCATGGGCGAGAGTTTGTGAATCAAGTAAGCTACATTTAATATGAATTATAGTTAGTTCAAGTTTCAATGTATAACAAAGGTACCCATAATGTTCTATCCTTTTTTTAGATCAACGACAGACTCTGTGAACTCCTGTTAATTGAGAGGAGTGTCACTGCCGCATATCATCCTCAAACAAACGGATTGGATGAAAAAACCAATGACAACATTAAACGGTAGGAAAGTAATTACAAAACTGATTCGGAATACTAAGTGTGTATGTGTGTGTATATATTTATATAAATATGTGTGTGTGTGTGTATCCTTTCACAAATCTTTTCAATAGTATTGAACAGAGGCTGTAACAATTCAACTGTAAGGAAACGTGAAACTGTTCTTTCTAGGGCCCTAAGAAAACTCACAAATGAAAGGCAGGATGACTGGGATCACTATTTAGATGCCACTTTGTTTTCACTGAGGCCAACGTGCACACGACCACAAAGTACTTCCTAATGTATGGAAGAGAGGCTCAGTTCAACTCCGAAGTACCTGTTGAGATGCCGGTAGGGTTCTGCCTGTCCTAAGTTTGGAGTAATATTTTGTGGATGTTCCTGTGTGTTAATGTAATAAAGGGGTGGTATTATTTATTTATTTTTAGCTTTAAATTATGCTATAATGTTGTTACCTCATTAAAAACATGCCTGGAGTGTTTCTTCAATCCATTCATGCATGTTTGAGGAATCCATTCATTTCTATTTGCAGCAGTGAGGTGTGCCCTCTCGCACGCTCATATAATGCAACTTCTAATTTTCTCAACAGAAGGAAGCTTAATATAGAATAGAAATGTACTCGATTGTCCCAAAAATCTGTTATATTCTATTGCAAAGCTCAGTTTCAGCTATAATGCAAAGTCAAGTTACCTTTAAGCTATTATTGACATAATTTTATATGTACTGAAGATAACTAGTGGATTGTACATTAAATGGCACTATGTGCTAGGACACTACATCGTACCACCCCTTGAGGATATATTGCAAATTTTTTGGCTACCAAGTTTTAATAATTCCAAACATTTGGAAGCAATGGTTTTAATGTAAGTGTGTCTTTGCTTTTACAATATAGCTGTCTTCAGTTGTCCTTCCAACAGAGTACAGCCAGTTTGTGAGAGAGAGAGAGGAATTAGAGGGGGACATAAACAAAAAAGTACAAAAAAAACGTGGACGTGGTTCAGAAAAAGATGAAGGAATCTTTTTCTAAAAGGGCAAGCAAAAAATACAAAAACTTTGAATTCAAGGAAGGGGATGAGGTTCTCTTGTACAATGCCCGAAAGAGAACGAGGAAAGGAGCCAGGATGGAGCCTGACTACTCTGGACCTTATGTCATCCAGGAACTTGTAGGGAAGACAGCTGTGCTGATTACATCAAAAGGAAACATCCTAAAAACAAAACATAGTGTCAGTCACTTAAAGCCCTACAAAAGAGGCAGTGAGGAAGATAATACAGATCGTTCTGCAATGGGAGTTGCAGAAGTACTGACAGAGACTAAAGACCAGGATACTTCTGGGGTTTTCCAGTCCCCCCCTCCCAAGTTGTCTCGGTTGTCTCCCTCACCCGCTCCCAGGATGTCTCCCTCACCCCCTCCCAAGTTGTCTCCCTCACCCGCTCCCAGGATGTCTCCCTCACCCCCTAGGGCAGGGGTCACTAATTAAAAATCAGCGGGGTCCGAATAACAAAAATCAACAACCGGTAAAGGTCCGAACACATTTTTAATTACAATCCGTTACTTCACATAGTATTTAACACTGAAATAAAATGTTTATGCATCCACCTTATACATTGACTTTTTAAACAAAAAAATGACATAAAAATAGAACGTTTTTCTATTTTAAAATCCAAAGTGCTTTTCGATTTTGATTTTGCTTTTTTTTTCTAAAAAGTAGCCAGCAGCAGCAAACCTGACTGACACAGCTCATTGGCTAATTTGGATCACGTGCAGCCCATATATTCCCGGGCTGTGGACATCATGCCGCATTAGTTGGCTCACTTGCTTAGTGTGCAAAGTCAACTAAATCTGGTACTTTTAAAATATCCATTGAAAATTCCTGTATCTCTGCCACCTTTCAGCTTTAAAGCCTTTGCGTCATCCTGGACAGCCTCTCCATCACTTTCCACATCCACATCATCATCTGGGTTACTTTCATCTCTGCAGCATCAAGTTCTTCCTTCACACTGTTGACAAACTGGTCCACAGTCCACTTTACAATCCCAGCTCCCTTTCCTCTCTGTCTTCCAGAAACCCTCAAGCAGCTTCATCATTACATCATCTACTTCACACCTGTACATCAACTCCACTGGCTCCCTGTCACATTGAATATAAACCAATTTTATGATCATACAAGGCCAAACACAGCCTTGGAAATGCAGGACACATCACCAACACTATCATGACATAATACATTTTAATTTGACACAGATTGCACATGACAATAATCAATCTCTGCTTTGCTCGTAATTGTTCACCAATTAATCATTACAGTTTATAAAAAGGCATGATTTAACTTTTTTGAAGTTTAATAAAATGGTTATATTTTAGCCCAGTGACTGGAGACCTGTCCAGGATGAACCCTGTGTCCGCGCTCCACTTTAACTTCATAAAAAAACTCTCTGAGAATCGCCTTTCTCTGGCCTCACCCAGGTAGAACCCGTTCTCCAGTCCATGTTGTAGCTGCAGTTTATTTGTTTTATCTTTTTGATGTAGTTTTCTTAACAATCTGTAAACATCAAAATCCTTGTCATTTTATTTAGTGTCCTGGAGCGCAGCTGCTCATCAGGTGATCACTGCTGCATACCGACAGCAGATACAGCTCTGCCTTCTTTGTTTCAGAACAGCGCAGGTTTTTTTTTTTTTTTTTTTTTTTTACTTTTTCCCAATCGAACCCAGTCAAATGAGGCACATTGTTTCACAGTCTGACTCTTGTTCTTCAAGGGTCACGCTAAATTAGCCTGAGCTAGCGCGTTACTCTTCTTTGTGTTTAAATAAAACATAATAGCGAATCACGAGGAGATGCCTGGTTGGTCGCCACGTTTATCAGCGAGGGAATAAACGCTGACAGACGACATGGACACAGGTGGAAATAATTCATTAATTAACTACTGGAGCAGCGACAGAAACGCTTACCGAGGGAAGTCGTTGTCAGCGTTGTCATAAATCCAAAGAAAACCTTTGACCACCGCTACTTTCATTCATGTCATCTGTGGTCAGTTTGAGATGCTCTTCCAAAGGTTAAAATGATTAAACACCGATAAACCTCACACTGTTAATGTCCGCTTTGCAAAGACCCGCCCTGCTCTCTTTCTGATTGGCTAATGTCCCGGCTCTGCCAGGTTTGATTGGTTGAGAGCAGCTTCAGTGCAAAACCCTGAAAGAAAAGTCTAGACGGAACTTTTTGCGCTCAATTTCCAAATGACGGAAATCCGTCGCAGCGACGGAGAACTTTAACTCCTGAGTTAGACACTGTCGTCAGACAACATGCAGTAATTTATAAATGTTTTAAATCAGGTTGGGTCCGGATTAGCCAGCAGGTGGGTTCGGATCCGGACCGTGGTCCGCTAATCCGTGACCTCTGCCCTAGGGTATCAAAGAGTAGTGTTCAGCAACAACGTTGAGTAGAATTGATAGACAAACTTACTGTTCTGGCCAGTTGGTCAGAACAGTAATTTTTCTAAACCAGTCAAATGGTAACCTTTAAATGCTGTTTTTTGTAGTTTGCAGAACAATTTTTAAAGGAGAAGAGTTTACAGTCAGTAGGCACTGGACAAGATGAAATGTCGGAGGCCAGACTAGCCATTGCAACCACCCTGTTGCCACACAAAGGTGAAAAATATCAATTGCCAATAGACCCATTTTCAAGGTATTAAACTGTAAATCATTAACTAGCGGACATAAAACTAAGAGATTTGGAAATGTATTGCATACGGCAGTTCTACATTTTTTTATTTTAGTTTTACTATTAGAAAAAAATCTAAATTTGAAATAGCAACATAGATAGTAAATGCTTAATTTACTTTATTTTCCAGACAAGGTGGAAGACTATTGCGTCTCCTGCAACATGCTGGACCATGATGGGAACCAGAAAGCCACTTATATGGTAAAAAGCGTGCTGTAGAATTTAATAGTTTCTATCCAGTACACTTCTAACTCATTTTACTTTCTTTTTCTACCTTGCAGATACAGTGTGACTTCTGTCCAAGGTGGACACACAATGAATGTGCCCCCCACTTTCCTGAGATATTTAAATGTAAAAAGTGTCAGCTAAATTAATTTTATATAGTTATACAGTAGAGTTGGTTTTGTACTGTGAGTTATCTCTAATAAACCAGATAAGTTCCATTGGCATTTGGGTATTTATTTTAAACCATATGACAATAAACTTTGGTTGCACAGATGCATCACTTTTCAGATCAGCATAAGCTTAACCGTTGTATGACAGTCTGACAGGGTAGCTGCTACGTCAGGGTGTCAAGTAACTACAACTGTTTGTTTATCATATCACGCATAAATAAAGTAATCTAGTAAACTTTGTCTAATTTCTGCTAAAGGTAGCGCATGCGCATTGACTATGGGTAAGCTGGTCTGACGGGGTATGCTGACCTGACAAACACCGGATCGCTAGCTAGCTGTTCCCCAGGAACGACCCATTGCTATGGGATGCCCAGTCACCAGAACAGGACCCAATGGATTTGGCAGAGATGATCGGGGAAAGTTAGTCTAGGATAAAGCAATTCAAATCTGTTTATTTCTAATGTGTTTTCAATGTGTTTTAAAGGGTTGACTGAGGTTAAGACCTGAAGCTAAGCTAACTGATCTGAACAAAGCAATGCTAATGTGTTTTGGGTTTTGTTTTAAAGTTTCGACAAACTTTATTTCCATTAGGGTTTTTCAAACACTGATGGGACATTGATGTTTGTGTTTTGCTGTCTGCGTATCACACAAAACGATTAGAAAGTCCGTTTAAGCAACCCCCGAATGTCCGCTAGCATTACTAACAAGATTAAACATAACTATGGTTTATTTAAACATAACGCTTGTTGTCGTTTCACTCCACCACCATCCAATAATGCCACGAGGTTCGTACAGCATTAATAGGGAACATTAATGTTGATTAATGTTATTTAGTGTAACTTAAGAGAAAGCTATCAAGCTGGTGGCCACATGACCCGGATGTGCCCTAACACAACTCCCGGTGACCTTCCCCTTCCAGCACCCTCTATATTTATAAGTTACCAATTTGAGTCTTAATTATTTCTGGACAAATATTTACATTACAATTTGAATGTCCTAATGGTTATTGATTCTTAATTTAGCAATTAATTCTTTAAAATTTTATTTTCTCAAATTATGTTCCAAATTGGAATTGCGTTGTGAATGGGTTGAACATGTATATCAAATTTTTAGTTAAGCTAAATTTTCCTCATTCCTGGTAAACTTCTTTAAAAAGGCAATAAGCATAATTTCACCACTAGGTGGGCTGTTGAGCTAGCCTGACATGGTCATACTCAATTCTAGTCAGAATTTGAGTCTGATACTGCTCCATAGAGCTGTGATTATGGGTCGTGTTTCGAACGAACCAGAAAAAATTCCTCTGCACTCAATTGGATAGACCTACAACCAATAAGAGCAACGGAGTGTGCGCTGTATGTTAAGCGACGCATAGTTGAATAGTCTGAATTAGCGAACGTACAACGTTACTTACTAGGTTTACAACATGGGATTCATATCACGACATTGCGAGTTATTTACTAAGTCAGACAGTCAGATGATCTCTTACCATTTGTAAATTAGATGAACTTCGTCCACGACGATACCCATAACGTTGGCTTGAAAAACATCGGAGCCTAGCATGTCCCTCCACTTGTTGTTCAGCAGCCAGGATTCCGGGCTTCCGAAAAGGAGCTGGCAACGACCGCTGGCTATATCCACCTCGTTGTTCACGCCGAGTTGCATCGTCGTGATGCCCATTTCAGTTGCTTCTTTCACGAAACGAATTCAACCCAAGCGCGCTTTGGTGACGTGGTTGATTACGTTACTGTTGATCATCTGTCCATCATTGTATAAAGCCCGCCCTGACAATTTGATTGGCCCGCCAGATATTGGGCGAGCATACTCGCGCTAGTATTGAGCAATGCCAGACCGAACTTCCCGACCTAAAACGTTGTGGGCGGGACTAAGTTCGGAATGGCACCCAGGCTACTGTTGAGCATTCTCTGTAGACAAACCAAGATGTGTGACAAGCCACAACTCTCCTCTCTACCTCCTCTCCAGCTGCAACCCCCCCCCCCCCCCACACACACACACACCCTCCTCTCACCAACTGATTTGTATGCACATATTTGAAAAACAATTCAAGTCAATTCAATTTTATTTATATAGCGCCAATTCATGAAACATGTCATCTCAAGGCATTTTCCAAAGTCAAATTGAATCATATTATACAGATTGGGTCAGATTATACAGATTGGTCAAAAATGTCCTATCTAAGGGAACCAGTTGATTGCATCAAGTCTCTCCAAGCAGCATTCACTCCTCCTGAAGAAGAAGCATAGAGCCACAGGGAGAGTTGTCTGCATTGTTCATGGCATTGCAGCAATCCCTCATACCGACCAAGCATGAAGCGACAGTGGAAAGAAAAACTCTCCTTTAACGGGAAGGAAAAACCTCCAATCTGTTCTACATAACAACAGATTACAAAAACAAAGAGAGATGGTGTGTGACATGATACCATATTCTGTCTAAAAAGATACCCTTAGTTCTTCACATCAAAAACATTTTTACTCTATCTAACATAATGAAATTTCACTTATAGCTCCTTTAAGATTAACTTTGGTTTTCTAACTTAAAGATCCTCACTGAAGTCTGAAATTCATTGAATAATTTGTATTGTGATGGTTTTCAACCATTTTGATTTGTCCTTTTGTTCTCATTTTCTTTAATCTTAATTTTTCTTAGTATATCCTGTGCAAATTCTCACTCAAATGCAAGCCACAAGAATTGACAAAGAATAGGTGTTGAAACGTTTTCAGAAAGAACTGAGCGAAACTCTGGTTGCCTCCGACTTAAGCCTGTTTTCTGTTGCTTAGTTTGTTAATTTCACTAACCTAGTAAAGAGTTGTTGGTTGAAATATATTGTTAATTTAGGTAAACAACATTATATAACAGTGCTCCCTGGAATAGCATTTATTTCTTTTAGTCTTACACTTGGAGAGAAGTTGTCACTCATTTATTCCATATGTCTGCAGAGTTTGCTGTTAGAAGAATGCTAGTGCTTAAATCACTCTTTAATTCAATTCAATTCTATTTTATTTATATACCGCCAATTCATGAAACATGTCATCTCAAGGCTGATATTCTGGGATACTCTCTGCAGCCAGTGCAGGTGGTGGGAGACAAAAGGACTGTACGAAAAATAAGATAATAGATGGACAATGTCTCCCACCCCATGCATGGAGCTGTTGCAGAGTCAGAGAGCTCTTTTAGTGACAGACTACTGACCCCCAAATGCTCAAAGGAACGTTTTTGCAGGTCGTTCCTCACAGCTGCTGTTAGACCTTATAATCTTATTTTTACCTGAGTATGCCATATTATCCATAACTTTGCAATATTTACTCTGGTATTTGCTCTTTTTCTTGCCGTTTCTTTAGAACTAACTTTAGAATTGACTAGCCTGTCTGTTTTTCATTAATATTAATTAATTAACTCTGTGTCTTTTGCACTGTCACACCCGAATTTCCCCATTGCTGTTTGAAAAAGAAACTGTATTTCTGTGAATCGAGAAGATGGACAAAGCTGAATGCATTGCCCAAGAACTGAACAGTGGGATTTTCAGTGCTTTTATTCTGTGGGAGTAATTGTTCTCCAGGACCAATGCAGACACCGGACTCTCTTCAGATTCTGAATCAGAGGGAGCTGAAGCAAAAGAAATTGATGATTGTTTCCTGCTGCCTTTAACTGAATATGAGGAGGATGAAGGAAGCTTTGAATGACAGAATGAATGACATCAAATGCTATTGCCAGCACAACATTTGAAGAAGAAAGAGACAGAAAATGGAGAACATATGTAACTTTGACTGTAAATACTATGGGAAAAGAAAGTAGAATTCTGCACTTGGGACACGGTGCTTTAGCCGGAAACTTTCTCCAGAGGCTATGTACAGCATACAGATGGATTCTTTAGGAGTAGAAAGAGAATGGCAGGATATGAGAATCATTGGACATCTTGAAGCTAACAGGAGTACAGTAGTAACTTCAGTGATGACAACATCTACCAAGAAGATACCAATGAAAAGAAAACACAGCAGGACAACTTAAATGATCAAAGTCATCAAAATCTGCAGGAATACTTTTCAATTTCTCATGGGGTGAGTTTCAGATCCTTTTTTTTAAAAAAACTACTAAGTTTTAATTGAAATGAAATCCGTGTATCATTCTACCATTCCATTTTTAATATTATGAATATCCAAAAATTATATATGTATTATTTATTCTAACATAAAAAATATGTATGTCTCCCCTGTTTCAATCAGAGGCTTAGCTTAAAAGTACAAAATGCCAAATGGGCCACAACCCTGCTGTTCAGAATTTGCAGAGCGATGTTGACTCATCAGACACGGATGACAATGTGGCAAGACCCCACTTGAGGAAAAAGAGCCCACGGCCACGGGCGCTCCGTTTTATCAACCGTGAGCAAATTAAAAGAGTTCTGGAGTTTATAAAGAACTGTGCTGAAAACTATGCTATCATGCGGTCGACATCCTGGGCATATGGATTGGCATGTGAAGTTACTGCCAACACATGTGTGACATCTCTATATCAAGTCTGCTAAGAAGCTTGGTATGTATAAAAATAAATTTATATAGAACAGCAAACTCCTTTTAATGAACAGTAATATAAAAATTTGTTGGCAATCAAAAATCAAAACCGTGTGATTTATTTTTTGAGGGGAGCGTGCTATTTGCAATTGAAGCTTCCAGACCCTTTGGCCCCAGCTACTCCCATATATAAGAAGCTGTAGGCCCCACACAGATCTCTGCTGGTAAGGCCAACAGAACAACAACCAGCTCTTAAGAAGCAGAAACCTTCCAAAGGAGAGGAAGACTGCAGCAATCAAGAAAGCAACAGGATCATCTTCACCTTCTTGAAAAAGAAAGGGCAATGACATGTCTGTTGCCTGCAAAAAGACCTGTAACTATCAATAGTCCATCAGTTCCTCCCTCCCTTCAAGTAAGAAAATCAGGATGCACTACAGCTTTGACTTTGCACAGTAGCTATTTGTCCCTTATTGCGCATTTTTCCTCATAAAGTACAATCATAAGACTGCTTTAATGATACACAGCTTTTGGTTGATCTAATCATTGTTTTTTTTCTCTCTTCAGATGCACTTCCCCTCAAACCCACTTAAGCCTGGTCCAATGTACTTTCTGAAACCACAGAAATGTGGACTTTATAGCAGCCCTGAGTTTCCTGATAAATGAAAGCATGTTGTCAGCTACATGCACTTCTTCACTCATTTCGGATTGGAGAAACTGATGTGGATCTTCATGGTGACAACTGCACCATCTTTGTATTGTAAAATGGCAATTAAAATTTTGGTGTTAACTGTATTTTAAAGGTTCATAAAAATAAATAAATGAGCAATTAAAAAGCAGCAACAACAATGTTTATTTCAGAGCAAATTGCAGTCATGATGCAACTTGCAGAAACAAAAAAAACATCCAGAGATAAAAAAAAAAAACTTAAACAGTTGACATTTACAAATTTTGTAATTATAATCTGTAATTACTTTTTTACTTAGTTTTTTTCGGTGTGTTATTAAATTTGGTGTTGTCATTTTTTGGACAGTTGAAAGATGTTGTATGTTCAATGCGCAGATGTAACACAAATATTGCAATGCAGAGGTCCAAATCATCTTTACATGCCCAAGTATGTGGAAGCTGTAAAATTATGTTTTTATCAGTAAAGACCAGACCTTCGCTTAACAACCATGTTAGTCTGTTTATTAGGTCTTCTTCTGCTCTGAGACCTCAGCAGGACACAAACAAAACAAAACGCCAAGTGCCCCTTAGTGGTCGGAAGCATTGACACAACTAACATCACAGGAGCCCTCACACTCAAGTCCGGGAGGTGAATTTTTAATGTCACATTTTTAATAGTGCACCAGGTTAGTGTACAAATTTATTTTCCCTTTTGGTTTAATAAAGTATTTTTGAACTGAATTGAATAGAAATAGCAGCTGTAGATATAATTGGTGTCCTCTGTTTCCTATCCTGGATCTGTTTGGGTATTCTGCCCCACAGCATGTTTGTGAAAGCAATTGTCTCAAGATACAGGGACAGAGGTTGGTCCTTACAGCTGGCATTAGCTACTATTACTTTATTAACTTGCAGTTAAATATGTTAATGATACTAGCATCAATATGTTGCATAACTACACAGTAATGAAATTCATGTAACAGTTAAAAAATGTTTTTAATACCAGCAATCCAATTTGAGTTCGGATCTAATTGAATTGAAAAGAAACAATTCTTAAGAATCTGAATCGAATCGATTATTGAAATTTGAATTGATACCCAGCCCTAATTCAAATTAAAAGCTTTTGTTAATGCCCAACTGGCTTCCCAGGTGATTCTAAAGAAACTTTGATGCCTGTGTTCTCACCAATCTTCTGTGCAGAGTGCCAACATTCAAATGCTCATATCTTCTATTCTTTTTTGATTGCCACAAGTTTGACAACATTGGAAATCTTAGATTCTACTCATTCAGGATCTGTTAATAACACAAAACGCCTGCATACCACATATTCTTTATCACTGCATGCCTGTACTTAATCCCTATTACTTATAAATTCTGCTGTAACAGAGAAATGTTTACCTGTAAGACAAATAAGGGTATTCTTAGTTCTTCATTCAAACTGCTAATTCTAACATCTTCAGCTATTTCTTACTGGGCTGTTGGGTGCTATTCTGACTTCCTCAATCTGTACCCGCTACGGCATGTCTCTCTCCTCCTCTGAATCCTCCTTATTCTGTCACTGCTGTTTATCACCCTGTCAGCCTGCTCACTCGATAGGACTGCTTAAGCATCTGATGTTGACAGTCCTGCTCCTGTAGTCGCGCACGTTGCGACAAACGTATCCATAATTTTGGTACCTTTTGCTCCTTTGCTACTTCTCCTTTGCTACTTCTTTGTCTCATCCATTTTCACTAAACCCAACTCTGGTCAGATAAAATAGCTAAATTTGCTGACCTTGGTCAACAGTAAGGAAAGGGGTGTGGAGGGTGAAGGAGAGCTAAGGGAGCTTTTAAGAAATTAAACCAACAGGTCATATTTAGTGTTTCATATACTGTTGTGTTCAATCAAATCTATTGATAAGTCATTTTATTTATACATTAATTAGATAAATACTGGTTCCTGCTCCCGGTAACTTTTTATCCCATACTGTCCCAATCACGTGATTATTACCAAGTGACTCAACATGTCAGCCTTTAGCACATAGACAAGTGTGCCTTGCCTACAATCAAGCATGGTGGTGTGATAGGGACTGCATGAGTGCTGCCGGCTGTAAGGAGCTACAGTTAGTTGGAGAAGCCATGAATGCCAGCATGTCCTGTGACATACTGAAGCAGAGCAGGATCTCCTTCCTTTGGAAACTTGGCCACAGGGCAGTATTCAAACATAGTCACAATCCAAAACACTCCTTAAAGGAGAAGTCCGGTAAACAAGGAAAAATCAGGGGATCATTAGCTATAACTAAAACTAATACGTTTGTGGTTATTTAATGAATTTAGCTTTAATCAATAAGAAAATAAAAACATAAATTGTCGTCTGGATCACTGTGTCTGGGGGCGGCCATTACTTCCCAAATATGGGCAGTAAGGGCCCCCTGACATCACATCCTGTGACGTGAAAAGCGGAGAGCCGACAGCATTTCTCCGCATTTTCCAAGCAAAGTCAATAGGAACTGTTGTACACCCAGGAACCGAAATTAACACTCGCCACTTGCCAAATGCGAGTAAATTTCCCGTTTGGCGAGTGAATTTCAGAGGGCTAGCTGCCACATGGCGAGTAAATCTTTGTACCAAATAAATTAAAAGTAAAATAAAAATAACAAAGCCCATCTGGGCTGCGGATGATCCGTTCACAGAGCTCAGTCTAGACCCGCCTTCTGCGGAGCTGGTTCAGCTTCTTTCACATCTTATTTCTGGGGAGAGCGGCTCCCAGATAAAACCTTCATTCAGAACCACTCATGGCTGCACGCTGGATCAGAAAACAGATCTGCTAACCAGATACAGTCTAAAACGCCCATTAATCTGTTTATAAGTTTCGTTTTTATTAATTCTGCATTTAACTACGTGCGCTCCGAGGGAAGGGAGGAGAGAGGCACAGTTACAGTGCCTCAGCGCTGTAACTGTGCCTCTCTCCTCCCTTCCCTCGGAGCCAGGTGCTTTTATCAGCAACCAACCTTCAGAACGTGAATCACTGCGTTTAATGTCCTTCCACTCGTACCAAAATGTCCCAATTAAAGTCAATAGGAGAGTCAGTAGCTATGTTTAATGCTCTTTTGTATTTAACGACACAGAGCCAGTGGTGCTTCGGTGGGCTGCTGCCTTGCGCTTGAATTCAGGTGTGCAAAATTACATTACAAGTAATATAGGTGCGGACTTTTTAAGGAATCAGGGGCTTGGTCAGGATTAATATTTTGGCCGGTAAAAAATATGCCTGGCCGGTTGATTTTTACATCTACCGGTGAATCAGGAAGTTATTTTCGGACACTGTGTACACAGCTGCGATCATCAACAATTTTTTCGGATTTCCAGAGGACTTCACCATTGAAATTCGCGGGAGCTATTGTTAAAGCAACAATGCTCACATGGATGGCAGTTGGATGTAACAATACATCGGGTAAAAGTGGAAAAAACGTTCTCTGGCCAGAGAGAAACGTCACATGCAGCCAACATTTGGAAGAAGAATGTCTTCAAGATGACATGAGAGCGAGGATTTTCGGTATGTTTTTCTTTTTCATAATGTAGAATTTGCCGGAACATTTGTGTACCGACCAGAGCGGCGGAGGGATACGACACACTTAGAAAGCATGCTCACTGTTGTGAAGCCCACTTATTTTATGCAACTTTGGTCTTATTTTTTCTAAAGTCACTTGTAAATTTCATGAGTTGTGGGGTTGCAGTTTTTTTTGGGCTTGTTTCTGAAAGTGAAGTCGATTGTTTGGGCTCTAAACTAAGTGACGCTGAAATATCCCTCCGCCTCATAACGCGCTGCAGCTCCTCCTCACAGCAGCAGAGAGTAAACTCAGAAGGAGCCGATCTGCCCTTATTTTCTGCAGTTCACAGTTGCAATAACTGATGATAACTGCTGAAAGTAGATTAGGCGGTGCAGATCACCATTTTGAGCAGAGATTGGTTCTAAAGATAAGTTTTATACTCATCTTTTAACATTGCAGAACCCAACCCATAAACCATACTTTAATGCTTATTTGTTGTCTTTTTATGTCTCTAATACTAAATGTAAAATTAATATTACTTTAAATTTAAATGCTTAATACCATGTCTATCTTTGTTTAAGAGGTTAAAAAATATATTTCGGCATGAAAACGGGTATTTATTTACAAGGGGACAGATAGGGCATCGGGACTTGCTCTACAGCCGATACCACACCGTTACGTCAGTACTGTTCTTCACCAAGATGGTGGCCCCATAAAAGGACCTTCAAATGAAAATTACTCTTAATTAAAAAAGCTTATAATTTATTGAACAGTATGTAATAATTTTATATTTAAAGTACTTTCAGCAGTTTTAATTCTGATTTTGACCGGACTTCTCCTTTAAGACAACCATTACCTTGCTAAACAATTTCAGCATAATTGTGCTAGACTGGCCAAGCAACTCTCCAGACCTAAACTCTTTTAATCATATTTGGGGCATCTTCAAATGGAAGGTGGAAGAGAGCAAGTTCTCTGACATTCACCCACTCCCTGATGTTGTAATGGAGGAGTAGAAGAGGATTCCTGCGGAAACATGTGAAGCTCTAGTGAACTCCATGCCCAAGAGTTAAGGCGGTGCTGAAAAACAAGGGCGGCCAAACAAAATACAGGTGTACCTTCACTAATAAGAGTCCCTAATAAAAAGTTTTTTTTAGATACGAGCAGTCTAGCATTCGATTTTTTTTGCTTTGACTTGAGAGCTAAAATTAGGCTTATGAGCCAGCTTCAGACATCCCACCACTTGTGAGCATAGAGAATGCCATGATGAACATCAGTTATCTCTACAAGACAAATAAGGAAAATGATGGGAATGTGGAAGAAACTTTCAGCTGTAATTCTAAAGAAACCTCCAGAAAAAATTGCATGTGACAGTGCTATTTTATGACACGTGTTTAACTTGTTTCAGATAAATTCTGATAGGGAAGATGAAACAGGTCAAATTGGACAGGTTTTTATTGAAAATCCCTCCAAAATCACACCACACTGGTATTTATTGAAAACCCCTTCAAATGAAAGTGAAGAAAGCGAATAACTGAATGTTATTCAGGCTGGCCCAAATAACATTCATCTATCCGGTCCAGCCCTTCTCCTACACTTCATACAATTTGGTTAAGAAATCCAGTTAATGAATATTCTTTATCCTTTTATCTTCTTACAATTATGCAACATTTGGTTAGATTGTATCAGCACAAACCAAATCACTGAAAAGTCTAATCTTTAAAACTTGATTACCTTTAAAGTATACTTAGAAAGTTCCACAATACACTTGAGCCTAACATCCACAGTGCATCTGAACCTGCACTTCATGAAATATTTTAATGGGACCGCACATCTACAAATGGAAACTAAATCAGCTGTCCAGTGCATGTGTGACAAGGGATGTAAAAAAATCTGTCAAAACTGAAGAGTAAAGATCATTGTGACAAAGGCTCATCATGACATGAAAAACAAACTGATGACATTCACAAAGCCCTTTGAACATTTCCAACGCTGATTAGAGGATATTGGAAATGTTCCCTTTAAGACAGAAACATGCATTTTTAACTCAACATTCAACGATGTCAATGAAACCAATCCAAATGTATTTCAAATTTTATAACTTTTTCAGTGACCAAACACTTCTTTGGAAAAGCAATCAAAGTTCTGAGTCTGGTGAGGGGGAAAGTGTAAGGATCAATATTAAAGTTTTGGTTGTGTGGCTTCCAATGACAAAGCTGGATGTCTATCACTTTACACCCATTTTATAGAGAATATAAGATTATTTTATTACATGTTGAGCTTCCAGTTATCCTTGTCACTCTCAAGGATGAAGATGCTTTTTTCCGAAACATCTGTAGGTAAATGAGACAGAAAGAAAAATTTCTGTTTTAAAAGGTTCTTCAATCATTTGCTTTAGGAGGAGAAAGTCCTCATGCCCTATCTTGAGGCTGTGACTGGGTCATGTTCTTTCATATCTCTTTCAAAATCACACCACACTGCTGTTTATGAAGATATAGTTGAATGCACGTTTATATTTCTAACCATATTAAAACTTTGTATTGATTTTCATTTTAGTTAGTCCCTAATCCCATTATCAACCTAAACATAATTCAAACCATTACTGTAACCCTTATCCCTAGTTCTAAAAATGGGGATCTGCAACTTTATAACCAGGCCCAAAAAAGCCCTGGTCTTCAAAATATAAGTATATATACATATACAAGTAATGGCAGTAATATAATATATTTACATCACATTCATTTTAGTAACTCAATTTATGCCCAGGCCTAAAACCAACCCTAACCAGTAAGCTCCTAACCCTAACCTAAACTCATTTCAATTCACACCATACCTTTAACTCTAAAAATACAATTCACCAAATTAAGACCAGGCTTTGGTTTCAATATGCAACTCCTCTTCTACTTACTTACTAAACCAATTAAATGTAAAAATTCTCTTACCTTTGTGGGATTGAATATAACTGTCTGTGTTAACTAAAATCCACTCAATTTCACGAGAGTAACGAAATCAGGCCACTACCCCCTAAGAGCCTGAGCGAGACAGGCTCATGTGCTGCTCCCACAGTCTTACTACACAAAAACAGGTGGGGCAGTGTGGTAGACAGGTAAGTTTGGCAAGGGTTCAACTATGACTGCACCTCTATTCTTGTGTATCACACTCTGGCAACACAGAGAGTGTCGTTCCATGGCTTCAAATGTACCACACGAGAACTTGCTAAATGAAATTTAGTTTAGGTTTTTTCATGACAGTATAGAGTTTAGTTTAACACAGCATATTTTCCACAGCTGGTTTACACAGAAAGATGTCCTCAATCTATGAAAAGCACAACAAGTCAGCACAAGTCAGTTTGTAGGCACAATCTTTCTCACAAAACCCAAGAAGATAAGGTAGTCAATAGCTCTGTCATCATATTAACATGTTCCCATAATAACTGCTTGATTAGACAGAAATATGACTTAGTCAAGTCTTAGTCAAGTCTAATTCTTTTACTGTTTATGGATGTGTGAAAACTTTACACTTCTGTAGACACAAATTAGCCTAATTCATTTAGGCACGTTAGTGATTAACATAAGGAAAAGGAGAAAAATAAAGTTTTAAAACATAC